>JARFXV010001516.1:0-235000 GCA_031761425.1 Cosmopolites sordidus | reverse complement strand
TATTATTTATTTATTTGTCGCTTCAAGTATATATATATATATATATATATATAATATATATATATATATATATATATATATATATATTATATATATATATTATATATATATATATATATATATATATATAAATATAATTATATATAATAATATATAAAATATATATATATAATATATATATATATATATATATATATATATATATATATATATATATAATATATATATATATATATAAAGTCGTTGTATAATAAACAAACACGATGCTAACAGAACAAAGTTGAATGAAAACTTGAAAACAAAGAAACCATATTACTTTTTTATTTTTTTTCATCATTTAAATTAGTGATTATCGTAATAATTCAAATTTATCTATGTATTAAACTTATTAAATTTTATTATAGATTACATTTTCATTTTAAAATTTCATTTTATTTACTAATTTTAACCCTTAAGAGAAGTACTGGATATGGGATACCCGAGGATGAATTAAAAGTGTTTTTCCCTTATAAATGGTCACGTTCAGGAAATGACTTTGAGTATAAGGGCCCATAGACTATCCCCAGGGAGCCATATATACACCCAGTGCTGTTGTTGTGTCAGTATTTTTTCAATTTATTTAAATAACCTTTTTGCACAAATAGTATGTTTTTTTTTTCGATACCTTGACACACGTTGTGGTAAGTAAATCATTCATATTATATTTTCTGTAGTATTTTTATTGAAAACTTTGATTTTTAATTTCTTTAACATTTATATATCGGTTTATATTTTCTATTTAGCTCAAAATGAACACGCGAATGAAGCGTTATTTAAGTATTTGTGTTAATAAAATGTTAATGACTTCATATGGTTAACTAAACATTATTATTTTAAAATCAGTGAACTTTACCTAACCTAAAAAAAATATATTTTTTAAAATAAAGCTAAATTATGTAATAAGTATTTTTAAATGCCGTTGCCGCTATAGTGCTTCTCTTGAGGGTTTGAACAAACTTTTTTTGAAAATATATTTTTTAAATAATTAAATCAGTTCTTTAAATAATATATAACTGATTTCTAAACTGGAAGAGGTTTATCACTGAACATCAAATCATTTTTTTGAACCTCTCGATCATGTTACCATCACCAGGAGATAATTTTTTCTCGAATAAAAATATTAGAGAATAAATCGTCTCTTTATGATGTTAAAATAGCTAGCAAAACGTGCGTGGAGAAATTAGAAAAAAAATAATTTGGTGTTTAATGGTAAATTTTCTTCGAGTTTAGCCTTTCACCTTAAAGGTTCCAATAGGAGAATTAATAATTTATATTATTTTAACACCTGTATAAATGCTGAGCATGACAATTGCTGAGTTGTAAATTTTATTTTATGAAGATAATTACATAACTCTACTTATATTTGTTATTATGCAGTCTCTGTTACTTTCATTTCATGTTTTCACAAAAACTACAGTTGGTACTCTGTTGGTCCCATATTAAATCATTATAATTGCATATTATATAGACATTTTAGCATAAAAACTTTCTCATAACTGAAGAACTACTAGACCTTCTTGGTTAGGAAACTGTTAAATATTTAATTAAAAATTTGATAATCTGAGATGTGCTATTGCTGGTATAATATACATGAAGCTTTTCAAACTAGTTTACATATGTATGTCAGTGTCCGACTTTTCTTCTTTTAAAAAAGCTTCATAATGTATTAAAACCAAATGCATTTGTAACAATAATTTTAGTCCTAATATTGACTACAGTTTTACCAAAACACTTCGTTTTTTAATGGTATATTATAAAAATTAAATATTCTTTCGGCCATTGTATTTTATTGTGTTTTTGTTACAACTTTTGCAGCTATAAATATAAATATGCAAAATCAATTTGTAACAGGCGGCTGAATTTAATTTTGGAGTACGATTTCATCCGACCAACATTGCTATGTTTGGAGTGAGAATTCGATTTATTTGAAAATGTTTAGCCATATTTAAATATCCTCCTATTAGCTCAACCTATTTGCTATCAAAAGCTTAAAAATATTACTGCACATAACCTTATTACGTATTTAATTATCTTGATGATTATATTATGTTTTTGGATTGCAGTAAACTTACCAAAAAAGTATAATTTAAAAATTGTTCATTTTTAAATTATTCTTTAAAAATAATGTTTTATTCTTCGTGTATCTAATCTATTATAAAGTTAATATTTGTTATATTTTCTGATTCCTGTTTTAAATTATATATTTGGAATACATTTTAGAATAATAAGAGCAGTGGAAGAAATCATTAGGCTGCAGTGAAATTGCTAAAATATATTAGGAATAGTAATAATTATTGCAGATCATACACATTTTCCTTCAATGCCAAATATGCTTCTCTTAAATACAACACATTCAGTGTTAGTAATGGCTATAAAGAATAGATTAACTAGATTCATCATCAATCAACCACAAATTTTCCAAAGTCAAACATAGGCCTCCCCCAGATGTTTCCACGTTTCTCTGTTTTGTGCAGTTACAATTCGGTTTGTTTCGATCCGCATTAGATCATCCCGTATTAGATCATCCGCGCTTGTCTGACGTCTATCGATGTCGCTTGTCTGATTTCGGTCTCGATTTGATGACCTCCGTCGTTCATCTGTCTTCACGTGGCCAGCCCACCACCACTTTAATTTAGCTATTTTTTGTATTATGTCGCCCATCTTCGTTATTATGCAGAACTACTCGTTTCTGGCTCTATCTTTCAGTGGGATCCACAGCATCAACCATTCCATTTACGCTGAGTGATGCAACGTATGTTTTCTGATGTTTTTTCAAAGTCTCTGCTCCATAAGTCAGAATCGGCATGGCACATGTATTAAAAGTTCTAAGTTTTAGAATACTAGATATATTATTGTCTTTAAAGATATGTTCAAGTTTAGCATATGCTGCCCAACCCCAAGCGATTTGTCTTAGGAGTTCACATGTTTGATTGTCCGTGCCAATTCTACCATCATGTCCCAGATATACGTATTTTTTCACAAATTTCTCTGCCTTCTGCTTTTATATTCTCACTTGGGATTAAGTTCGTCATGTCTCACTCAGTCTACTTTAGTCTTGCTATAAATAATTGCTATGTCGACCATATGAATAGGTTAGGTTCTCCGTTATTAACACTATGTCGTCAGCAAAGCGGAAATTGTTTTTCTTCATCTGTTTTGATACCTCTATCTTCCCAGTTAATACTTTTAAAACTGTGATCTGGAACAGTTATGAACAGTTTTGCTGACAGGGTGTCTTCTTGTTGGACTTCGAGATTGATATTTATATTCTGTGAGGCTTTATGTAGTAGTGTATACGTTGTTGCGTGTTTGTAGATATTATATAAAATATTTGTATACCAATAATCAATTCTACAATATTTTAGTGCTTTTATAATTGCATTCATTTCTACAATATCGAACGCTTTTCGAAAATCCATA
Organism: Cosmopolites sordidus; assembly: GCA_031761425.1. NCBI lineage: Eukaryota > Metazoa > Arthropoda > Insecta > Coleoptera > Curculionidae > Cosmopolites > Cosmopolites sordidus. Next base: position 231,541 of record JARFXV010001516.1, on the reverse strand, counting down.
AATGTCAACAAAAGGGGTTTTATCTGCACTGCTTAAAGAATATCTTTAAGCAGTGCAGATGATCGTTTGTCACTTAGTCGGAACGAAAACGGGCTTGTTGGCTAGGCTGATGGCAATGCAGTTTTGTTTCTAGTCTGGGTGTTATTATACAAGAATACAATTTATACAGATGATTAAGGATACTAACTGGTCTATAGTAGTCCCGGTCAGTAACATCTTATTTTTTTGAAGGAGGATGGCCACTGCACTGCTCTATTTTACGGGAATTTCCTGATTATGTAGAAATAGGTTGGAGACCTGTTGTATTTTTTGATCAGTTTTGGACCTCCTAATTTTATGGCTTTGACCACAACTCTGTCTTATCCTGGCGCTCTGTTATTTATCATTTCCTTCAGTGGGAAATTTCTGCATTTGTGATGTTGGGAAAGTCTTCTGATCCCTGATTTTGGAACGTGACTTAGTTTTATGTTGTGAGATCTGAAACTGTGATGATAGTAGGATCAAATAGTAAAATACTACTAAATTAATTTTAGGAAAGAAATATTAGTTTTATAATTACTTATTATTACAAAGATTTGTTTTAATTTAGAAATCACTTAGGTAAACTCATATATTTTAAAAAGGAATTTGGTAACGTTGGGAGAACTGAGTTTTATTCAAAGCACTAGGCATGTATTAAAAAAAAATTAGTAAATTTCTTACAATAATATATAGCATATAGAGTAAAACGAACTTTAGGACAAGTGAATGATAATGTGAAAATAAGGGAGAACGTCAAAGAGATGTTTTTGTGAAGGATGAATGATAGAAGATAGAATTAATTAATACAAACGAAAATAACAAATATTTTTAATTCATTTTGAAATCCAGAATGGGAATTATTCCTGAATGATAAGGTTAAAAGAGGCTTTTTCTGCTTTTTGTAGCTAATAGGCTCAGCAATTTTGTGAAATTAGCAATGAAGGGTAGGTAATTAGTTGTTAGAAAATAAATAATTTTGATTTAACATGGTGCAAGTTTTAGCGAATTGGTTTCATATCGAATAGAATAATTAAAAATAATCTAAGCATAGTTTTGATATTTGATTGTGAGGAGAACCTACAAACTGTCAAAATAACACAAATTTACTTTAACATCTTTGTACGAAAATTTCTTATCCAAATATTAGTAGTTTATATTTAATGTATGTATGTTTGGGCTCCTCTATTCACTCGAGGCTTAGTCTTTCATTTCACGCATAAAAGTTTCAGTATGATGAAGTACTATTAAAATAGAATATTCCTTATGTTTTGTTATTAACTGAAAAGGGAAAATGATGCGGCAATTTTGATAAGTATATTGTAGAAAGTTATACATCGAACAAGTGTCATATATCAATCATTTTCTATAAAACAGTTCTAAAGGTGATGTAAAACATGACAAGCAACATGTTTTTAGACCTTGAACACATTTTTTCCTCTATGACGTTAATATACTTGCTTTCAATCTATAAAGTGATGGCACATCTCTTGTTTCTTTTCTCAAATGCATCGTAGTTTTCGTTTTAGATAAATTTATTCATTGAAATTATAAATCAAAATAAGTTTAACTATATTTATATAAATACTATAGATGTGTTATAATGTTCGATTTGTATCTTTCAGATCTCCATAATGTTAGCTAAGATAATATGATAAGAATGATAAGAATAGCCATTTTAAGTAAATGTGTGTAGCATATTTAACGAATAAACTGCAAATAAACTAATGAACATTGTTGTTACATTGTAATGTAAAACATTTTTTTAGGAATCAGTCAAGAAATGAAAGTTGCAACATCGCTTTGATTCATTGAGATGATTCCAACAACAAAGGATGTTGCGGATAAATATTATTTCAGTGTATTTAAATTTCATTTAAAACCAAAATTGTATTTTGTAGGTGAATATCACGATATGCTTCTTATTGCGGCGAAGCTATTGCCAACCAGACTAAAAATATACCAGGACGTTTTCAACGTGTCGGGGAAAATAGGTTAGAATGGTGTCCCGCTTGTATAGACTCAAAGAGTGGATATTTTGGTGGTGGGAAAAATTAGTTCTAGTAATTTTAACTTTCACATTAAACGACATTAATGTGTAAGTTTTTCTTTTTTTTTGCCAAAAATAAATCAAATTTGTATTTAAAAATATGGAATATATATATATATATATATATATATATATATATATATATATATATATATATATATATATATATATATATATATATATAGATATATATATGGGCTATATAATATTACATTTTATTTTCAAGTAATAGCTTAAGAGGACAATGAAACAAGAGACTACATTTTCCTAATATTGGCGACATTGCCAATCGTTAGGAAAATAGAATAATATTTTCCGCGGAAATGGTTGCATTTTGAATAAATGTTTTAAGGATATTCGCGCACTACACAGTGAGTCGAAATAAAATCTAAAGTTTATTATTTTTAAAATAAAAAAATGATTGTATCAATTAATACATTTAAATCATATGGTATTTAAGATCATTTATAGTTCGTTGAACTTAATTATATAATTATTATTAAAAAAAATATCTGACTCCCCAATTTATTTGTATGAAATACATCTGGCAACACCGCATCTGTTATTGTGGTTATGGCGTGCTTGGTTATAACTCTAAAAATTATTATATAGGTTATGAGGTAGGCGTGGTAGCTTGGTTTGGCTGGGTTTGCCAGTGTTGTGCTGGTTTCCCACCTTATAACTACAGTATTGTCCAAAGGAAACACCGAAGAACTCGACATTCATCTTTATTTACCACTAAGATGTAATTTTACAATGAATTAGTTTAACACCTCTGTTGACATGTTGAGACCCATATCTCCATCTTTCCACTGCCGAGAATTGCCGCTCAAAACATATGTCTGTCTTTGCTTGGCTTGGTGTCTACTATGTGCCTTGGTGTGGTAGCTAACGCCAGTTATTATAGGCGCTAAGCCGCCACAATTATTAAAAATGAGTGATCAAAAACAGCAATTCAGACACAACGGGGCGGCTTGCAGAAAAAAATATTATAAAATGGAAAAAAACAGTGATAGTATGAAAAAAAAAGAATACAAAAAAGTAAATATTGAATCATTAAGAGGTCGGCGATTAGTTAGTTCATTTTGAAAAACCTCGTTCAAGACATGTGGTGTAAAAAACGCGATATACTTTTATCTTTTTTTTTTCTCATCAAAGAAGATATTATTGGTATTGCTAGTGTATTTCATATAAAATGTCAAAAATGTCAAGAAATTTATGCATTGAAAACATCTACAAATGATAATAAACGTTAAGATAACATATAAGAAGGTATTCTAATCCTGCAAGGGACGATGGGAGAAGTGTCAAGCGGAGGCACCATCTCAAGTGTGTCCGATGTGTGTACCTCAATTTAAACTTTTTATCGCGTGCCGCTTTACAGTTTGGGGTTCAAACTCTCACCATTCCTAGAAATATATTTTTTAAATTGTATTAAAATTATTCTATTATTAATTTCTAATAATTATTAAGATGCAAGTTATTTTTTCAGTCTCTAGTGTTAAATAATTAGTAAAATAAAAAAAAAGTAGGCATTCATGGGAACTGCCGACAGAAGTGATAACTTGAAACTTTGGAATAACTGTTTTTTTTTATTTTTAAATTAATTATGGTATGAATAATTAAAATTTCATTATATAATTAAACTCCAATACCAATATTGGAAATATAATAAAATAAATAAAAAATAAATGCTTCGTTTTTGTTATTAATTTTTCTACAAAAAAATATTAACATATTAAGTAGTTACGCTTTTACTTGTGATTCTACAATTAAACAATTAAAATAATGATTATCTAAAACACAATTTAAACAATGCACAGTACAATCAAATTAAACTTTTCACGTGGTCAATGTAACTTCACTTACTGCTACTGCAGCCTGTCAGTGATTTCAAAATTTTATCTATTCAAAAAACAGTCCAATACGCACATGATGCAGTCGAGTATATACGATGTATTAAGGTATATTACCGTATACATGTACACACAGGTATATTACCGTATACATGTATACATGTACACAGGACGCTGCGCGTCGCCAGTCTGGCGCAACCCGTCACTGGCATGTCGGTGACGCGAACCCATAAGTTTTATCCCTACCGAAAATCGCTCAACGCGGCTAAAAAAGTTTTCATTTCAAAAATGTACACATACACATTTGTTTTTTAATTGCAAAATCGTGCAATAACTCTATCTCATTTATTCAGAAAGTAAAAAAGACAATAACATTAAATAATCAATCATCAATATTTTTGTCAAGAAAAATTTAAATTGAATATATTCATTTCCGAGTGGTTTTAATTGAAGTTTGCATGTATGCACTTCGAGAGCAGTAAACGACGATATTCTGATTACCTAGTTGCACTGTTATATCTATAGCTAAGAATATGTGTACTCTTTATTTAATAATAACATTAATTAATAAAAAAGATATTTAAAGTCTGTAATGAACTAATTAATTTTACCTTATTAAATAAATAATTTAGAACACAATTATTATACTCATAAGCTATAAAAATAAAATAATTTATTTAATTACTTAATTGAAGAAATTAGTAATAAAATTTAAAAAAATCAATCTTTGATTACAGAAAAATAACATCATTAGAACCTATTGAAGCGAGCGAAAATGATTAAATTTTAAAATGAGCGCCACTTTTCGTCCGGCATTGCCAAACTTTCAGGGAACAATATATCATTTATTTTTTATCATGGCTGACATTAGTGTTGTAAATAGTCGGATGATTTTGATATTCGGATGATACGGACACGGATTAATAAAATAGTGGGATTATCATCCGCATTAATATTACGTATTATTATCCGCCATATATGTTGCTCGGAATGCAAAGTCGGAAAGATTCGTTATAATTCGTATTAGGGGGAGGGACAAAATAACTTCGCGAATAAAATCAATTAGAATATTTAGCACCGATAGTGCGTATCATTAACTGTCGGTATATAATACGTATTAATTAATTCGTGATAGTTCCTATCCTTTTCATCCGAATTACTAAACGAAAAGCAGCAGATATCGACAGATTAATTCTATTACGTATTAGTGCGATTTTTGATGTTGAAAAGTTGGATTAGTAGGTATTACGTATTAATTTAATATTCGGATTAGACTGTTATTTTAATACGTATCCTCGCATCACTAGCTGACATACATTGTAGACAATTTTCCATTATTTTCATTAAAGTATCTCCAAACGTAATCTACGAGGATTGATTAATACAAAGTTCAGTTTTCCAGATTTTTATCTTAAGCAGTTGTGTTTGAATTATATAAAAACTGTAGTTTATAAAAATTAAGTATGCAAGAACTATACGATAAATTTTACTCAAAAAAAATTACATTATATGTATTTAATATCGATTAATAACATGTTAAAGATTCAGCTCGTTATTTTTACTTTTCTTTATTGATCGTACAAATTAAGGAAACTTTTTGTTCAAAATAATGTAAAGAATCATTAAAGGTACGAAAGTTATTTCTCTTATACTCTGCAGATTAGTAAGTTATTGTATCAGTTGTTCTCAAAATTATTCCATTTTAAAAAAATTAAACTAAAACTATATTTTGATTCGATAATATAATTTAAAATGTCAAATTCTAAACGTGCAGTAACACAACTGTTTTGTTTTTAAAGTTTTTTTTTGTTTTAAACTTTAAAATAGTTATATTAAAGGTTATTTTAGCGCAATAGATTTTTGATAGATTACTTCAAATTTATGTCGAGCATTAAATGTATGTGTACTACATGACTAAATGTTTAGTCAATTGATACTTACATTAATATGACGTATTATTTTAGGAATGAGCACACAAATAAAGAGAAGAACGACATGTGAAAAGCTTTTTTCTTCCAATTATATATGTGTTGTATATTATTTAATCATCATTTTCGTGAATCTTGAAAAATTCTTGGCATTAAGTTCTTAGTGTGAAATATAATGAATTCTTAAAATTGAATTCTTAAATTCTTACAAATTAAAAAGTATTTTTATTATTTGATCTTCTAACTTCTAACTAAAGGAATATTCAATTCTACAGAAACTTTTTCAGTTTAAATTTTCAAAGTAGTCAAACATTCTATTATTTCAACAACATCTAGCCAATTTTTCAAGTACGCTGAGATTAGTTTATTCGTGCCAAATTAGCAATCTTCTTAGAATATTTCACAACAAATAGAGCGTTTTTTTAGACTATTGAAACGTTGTTTCACACCGAAGATTTCATTAGAGGAATTGCCTTCATATAATATCTATTTATATGTATTCTTTCAGATCGTGCTGTTTTTTAACCGATTTTGGTGCTACTCCGTATCTTTCAACGTGCCATAGTCATTGTGTTGTATAATTTCGATATTTGTTCTTCTACATCATGTCGTTTACATCCCACCAAATATGTTGCAAAGCTTTTTTTATTCCCATTTTCCTAGTTTTTATCCGCTTTTTACAGTTAGGAATCAGGGAATGGCAGATATTTGAGATACTGTAGATATTATGTTGATCATCGAATAATCGGAAAGTGTGCTTTAAGTTAATTAATTAAATAATAAATATTTTTGTAAAATATTCAATTTTAATATTATTACCATCTTCCCACTATCTTTTAGAATAATATTTCGATCTCCGGAAACTATTAAATTAGAATTATATTACTTGAAATTAACATAGAAGTAAATTTATGCAACAAATGAATTTTGCAAAAACATTAAAAAATACCTTCACCTTTTACCAAGAACTACATTTCAATAATACTGATCATACTGATACTTTTCTAATGCGTTTCGCGTACATCTAAATGGATCATTACAATTACATCTTTACAAACTTTTAAACTCAAACTTCACACTCGCCGATATTATGCCGTACAGCAGACTGGTTTATAACGCCCAAGTGGTAGTCTGCGTTTATCACTAAATCAGCTATGCAGCCCCTGATTCCGGACCTGTATCCTGTCACCGGACCTATTAACCGATGCAACATCCCTCCTATAAACAACCCTTCGGCGTCGGGAGGGCCAAACGGTTTGTCCGGAGGTCGAATCTGAACCGATTGCTGAGTGATTGCAGGTCCGTTGTCGACAATCAGTAGGCCAGTAGACCCGTCCCTAAAACAGAATATATAATATAAATATAGAAAAATGTTAACATATTTTAAATTAATGATGTGTTTCATGGAGGAAATTTGAGTTCGGTGACTTAAATATGCAAAGTCGTTGTTGGAATACTTCGAAATATTTTTTTTCCAATCATTCAAGGTAAACAAATTCGTATCGTACTTTATTTAATCATTTATACTTATTTACATATCTATTTATCGGTATTAAATTTATTGATATCAAATACAAATAAAATAAATAAGTAAGGGTTTAGGGTCAAAGGCGCATCAACAACTAAGGTCATTTAGGTCATTTAGCGACTGGACCCACAGCTTAATTTGGGTTCCGAACAAAGGTTATTAGCTACCAATAAACTTAATCAGCATACCCCCTCGGACTATCAACTCTTGGTTTCTTGCTTAACCACAAATCTCTCGATACCTACCGACTGGCGCGTGACAAACGTAGAATACTCCTCAAAAGGCATGCGGCTTCACTCAATCTCGAAGTGGCACGACTGAGGGGCAAATCCTTGTCGGATTTTACACTCTTGCCTGTTGAAATGCAGTACACAAACCTGGTCTCTCCTCGGAAGGTCATCCAACCACGTACTAAACGCAATAAGCAAGGCTGCATTTCACACAGTTATTTCTTCGCCAATTTAATATTAACTATAATGATATGGGACTGTCTGGTCATGCTATCAAAACATGGATTAATAACCTTGAACAAACTAATTCTATATTGAAGCATAAGCCTCCAGATAGAAAAAAAAACTAAATGTGTGCCGTAAAAATAGAAATAGCCAGAATCGGGGTTCCCCAGGAGTTTTCGGCGAATTTTGCGTCGAGATTTGGAATAATTTCCGCCCATACAAAATTCAGGAGGAGGGAGGGTAGGGAAGGGATGGGCAGTCAGGAGGCATGGTAGTTTAGTTTGCTCACTGGCAACACGGCCTGTCCATAAATGATCTGCCATTTCGTTCAGTTGTCAAAGTCACAAGCTGTTTGTGGTTATGTGCGTGTCTTTGTAAATATTTTGTGATGATTTAGGAGTAAATATATGAGAGACTTGCGAGAAGGTAAGTGTTTCTTTGTTTCCTTCTCATCGTGTATTTCCTAACTATGCAGAAATTTCACAAGAAAATTTACTTGGGCAGTTATGTTGCGGGGGGTTCGGGTTTATTCAATGCTCCCACCAATTTAGTGTATATGGTGAAACAGCTTTTTGTTTTACTTTACTGGTTAAATTATTTTTTCAAACATGTTTGAATATTCGATTATTATTTAGAGACATTGATGAACTCACTAATGATATAACGTTTGTCCATCAATGCCTGATTTGCCAGTCGTTGCCGAAATTTACTATATATATTTTTTATTTACTTGCAGGGACATGCCGTTGGTATAAAAAAAGGGCCAGGAATGCGAAATTCCTAAAGACACAATATTACATGCCATAAATGTGTCAAACGGTGGTAAAATAAAAGGGAGTTCAGTCTGAGCCTTCAGAGAGCACATCTCTCCGAGAGCAGATCAAAGTGTGGCAAACGTATGGTAATCGTTTAGTGATTCAGTGTCCGTATTGTGCTTAAATTGTGACTAGTTCGCGATGGGCAAATCCAAAGCATCCAAATTAAAGGCTGCAGAAGATTTAGGTAAGTTTGTACTTATACTTCAAAAGCTTAAAGAAGAACTCGATGGGCAACATCTTAGAATCGAAGACCAAGCTCAAAGATTGAGTCTCTTGTAAGAGTAAACAAAGAACAAAGAGCAGAAATATACAGACTGCTGAACATAATTAAGGAATTAGAAGATTCTTCCTCTACAAAAGTTAAAGAAAAGATTCCGGACACCAGACTATCAACCTCAGTGATTCAAACACGAGTCATCGAGATCCAGTCGGACCTCGAAAAAGGAGGCAGCCATCATGTGTCAGCCACAGACGGATATCAGCAGATGTCCTCTCGACCTAAAAGACGTATGAAGAACAAGAAAGCGTCAGCTTCCAAGGCAAGTCAGCCGTCGGAAGAACCGATCGCCTCTTTTCCATCCACTTCGTCACACAATAAATAAACGTCACAAATAAAGAACCGTCAAGGGTAGAAGAACCAGTCGAAGAGTCAGCAGCACCACCAACTGCTGCTACGACCAAACCTAAACCGATAGTCCTGAAGGACGAATCAGTCTTCCAGGATGTCATGCGCATCCTGAAGAAATCCAAAACAGATATCGGGCCAACCAAAACGAAGTCGAACGGAGTTCTTTTGGCACGCAAAACGGAATCCGATCGAGAAGCCATTATTGAACTCTTTAATGAGAGAGAACATCCATACTCGCCACCAGCCTCAAGCAAGAGGAATCTGCGCATCCTTATCAGGACTGTGCTAGAAACCATTCCAAACATCTGGTCTTCCATCTTTCATTCATCACGAGATGGCAAAACAAAGATAAGAAACCCATTGCGATCGTACATGTAACCGTACCTCGCAATGACAGAAATATCCTAAATACTATCAGCTGTCTCTGTTACCAGCCATCATGAAAACGACGCAAAAAGAACCTCAATAGCCACAGGTAAGAGTCTCAGGCCTAACCTAAAAACCATGATAAATAAGTAAGTAAGCGACTAATAAATATGATACTCCTAGAACAAACTTACAATGATATCTTAAATAGGGGTTGTATTGTCTACTCAGATTTGTAACCTCACAAATTTTCGCCACAGAGGAAGAACAAAAATTGGTGGTATCTTCAAAACTTAATTATGGATTGACAAAGCTGCAAGCTCCTAAATTGGGTTATGACTATGCAGTAGCAACCAAGAAGATTATCATATCAGATAATTAAAGCAAGGATAAAATTGCACCCAAAGGCTGGATACGATGATTTCTCAGGCGACAATCTCAGTTATTCATATGGACACCATAAGCTATTGATTTATCACGAGGCTCACTCGTTACAGTATGCTATGAAATTAATGCTATAGGGAATTCGATACCCTCTTACTTTGTATTTCCAAGAGAGAGCGTCAAATCATTTATGCTTAATGATGCTGCCATTGGCTCAGATGGATCAACGCATCCTTCTGGATGGATGACATCTTCAAATTCTATCAAATATATACACTATTTTGCGAAACACGCCAAATCGATACCTGCCTCTCCAGTATTTGTGCTGCTTGATAATCACGAGAGCCATATTTCGGTGGAAGTCCTCAATTTTTGCAGAGAATTTGGTATTATTTTAATGACATTTCCACCTCCCTGCAGTCATAAATTGCAACCACTGGATTTGCCAGTGTCTGGACTGCTGAAAAATTATTATAATAACGCTTTAACTGACTGGATAGTGTGCAATCCAGGGTAATGGATTGCACACTATCCAGGGCACTATCCAGGGCAATGGTACAGCAAGACCTGCTTTAGGTCTTGCTGTACCATAAGCTTTTAAGCAACAAAGTATTCAAAAGAGTTTCGAAAAATCGGGCATATGGCCTTTTAACTCGTATATATTCTGAGATGAAGACTTCTGTTTTTCTAATACAGAAAATGTCCCTGCAAATCAAAACACCAAACCTAGTCCCTTCAGAACTATCAACTGAAGATGTTCAAAGTAAAACAGGTAAATCCAAACAACACGGTTGTCCTAGGTCCTATAACTCCTGAATAAGTGAAACCTTATCCGAAGGATGGCTCTAGAAAATATATTGGTATAAAAATGAAGAATGGAAAAACTAGGATATTAACAGATGCACCCGAAAAAAGACTGATATAAATAGCAGAACAAGAGAAACAAAGAAAAAATAAGACCAAATAAGACAGACAATTTATAGAGGACTTAAAAAAAAGAAAAGAAAAATTCTCTCAAAGAAAAGAAAAACAAAAAAAAGAAAACTCCTAGTAGAATTGACATCGAAAAAGAGGGAAAGAAAAGGAAGTGAGCACCAGTGATGTGAAATAGAAAATGATTTTCTTACAGACGGTTTTGAAGGTTCATTTGTAGTTGAAACGTTAGAAGAAGAGTTTGACGAAAATGATGTAGTTATCCAAGACAGAAACTTTCAAGTGAACGATTTTGTACTCGTCAAATTTGATGCAAAAAAAATTGTTGTGTATCCGGTGTACATTTCTGTATCCGGAAATAGATGGCATAGCAAGCGTCCCAGTAGATGACATCAAAACCAAATTGCCAGAACCAAAAAAAATGCAATAGAACCAAACGCGGAAGCTAAGTATATGTCTGATAAACCCTTATAGGCCATAGCAAATTTTAGATAAGTAAAGACGATAATTAAGTAAAAATATTTACTTTTTGTTGATTATTTTTTGAGATTCAGATTATATGTTAGATTATATTGAGTAATGTTTTCGAATTTCGCGTGTTTTAAACGCCATGCTCAAACTTCCCAAACCACCCGACAGTCGGAAGGCTTGGACACATTTGATATTGTAGTTTGTAGACTGCTCTTTGCAATAATTATAGCCAAATATATGTGCTATTGACCTTTAAAAATACCTTTTTATTGTGCCTTATGTAAATAAGTGCCCATACCTCCCCTAGTGCATGCATTGCATGATCAAGAACACACAACTACATGCTTTTTTGTAGTCGATTTTCGCCTTTTTTGGATAAAAATAAGACATTTTATTCACAGTTTCCACTCAATTATGACAATTCCATCTCAATTAGCCAATAGTATATACTATAACTTTCATTTTTCTGATGGCTTTCATTTGGCTGATGAATTGCTGGTTAATAATAAAAAAAAAATTGTTGTAACAAAAATTGTTCATTAGTGTATTTGTAGTTTATTTGATATATAATAACCATTTATTACTTGCCAAATATGCTTTTACACATATATGCTTAAAATGATAATTTTTATCATAGTTTTTTAATTGGTGATTTAATAATTTTGCAATTTTTAGGTTTTTGACCCTTGTTATAAAGAACTTTTTTCTATCAAATTGTGAAGTGAAATCGTTGGTTAAATTTACGAAACTTATTTCCCTTACACCCTGTATAGAAAAATAACGTTTTCATTTTGTATTTTATTATTCATTCAATAAAAGTTTAGGTGCACGGGGTAATATTGTAATTCTCCCTCGTCATTGCAACTACGAGGGTTGATCAATAAGTACCCGTGTTTGATAACAGATGGCCTTGACGAGTGAAATTGACATTACCATCGTGTACTGCAGAGTGTTAAACGACTTCATGCTGAATTTCATAGAAATTCATAGGTTAGATTTTTTTGACAGCCAGTTGTATCATTCGTGTTTTGTATTTCTCGATAAAATGGAAAAAGAGCAATATCGATCTGTAATTCGTTTTTTATTTTTGGATGGAGTAGTTGGATGCTGTCTATGAGGACCCTTACCATCTATGATAATAATGGGATATTGGTTTAACGAGTTTAAGCGTGGTCGTACAACAGTTTTCGATGAAGAACGGCCAGAACGGCCCGTCAGGCGTGGTTACCGAGGAAGTCGTCGAAAAGATTCATGACATGATTCTCGTTCATCGCCGAACGAAAGTGCGCAAAGGTGCTGAGGCCGTAGATGTCTCGTACGGAACGGCAATCAAGATTTTAAATGATAAGATAGGTGTGAGGAAAGGGTCGGCCCTATGGGTGCCCCGATTGCTCACGGTGGACAACAAGTGGGTACGACTAACAATGTCAAAGCAGTGTTTTGGACCGCTTTAAGCAAAATCCGCACGACTTTTTACGTCGTGTCGTCACTGTTGATGAAACCTGGATATATTATTACATGCCAGAGGCCAAGAGGCAGTCAAAATAATGGATTTTTCTGGGTGAATATGCTCCGAAGAAGGCAAAAGTTTTATTAGCCGGAAAGGTTATAGGTCCTCATAGAAAGGTCCTCATAGATGCCTCAGGGCAGTACTACAGTGAGTTGTTGGACAAATTCGATAAGAAATTGAACGAGACACGGCCCCATTTCGCTAAGAAAAAAATGCTCTTCCATCACGAGAACGCACCGGCACATTCATCTTTAATTATCGAGGCCAAATTGCACGAACCACGCTACGAATTGCTTTCGCACCCACCTTACTTGACTTGAAAATATGATTCGCAGGAATAAAATTCAACTGAAATGAAAAGGTCATCTCCGAGAAGCGTGTTTTGGAGAGTGTGAAAAATCGTATATTTTAGACGGCTTAAAAAGTTGAAGTAACGCTTGGAAAAGTGTATAGACCTGAAAGGAGACTACGTTGAAAAATAAAAATAAAGTTGTGAAAAAAAAGTCTTTATTTCAAACACGGGTACTTTGATTGATCAACCCTCGTATAATCCACAAAAATATCGAATTTTATTTGCTTCGAATAATATATTGAAATTTGAATGAACGATATGTTTAAAAATTTATAGATCGATGTGAAACTTGAGAAAAATTTACATTTGATCACTAATTATTTCAGAGATATTTTTAAACTAAATTACCATTTCGTCATCCTTACCTGACAGCTTTAACTCGATGCCACAATCCGTCGTGTACTGTGCTTGAATTATGCACGACCAGCATCTCTTCTTCTCTGTATCGTGAGCTAAATCTCAATTCCAAAGCACCTCGACGCAATCCTAATGAGACGAAACCGCTGCCTGTAAACGCCCACAAAAGCAGGCCGGATTCGGAGTTTGATTTGAATCTGACGTTGATGTCTAACGGATCTGTGGAAATGGCTTCCATTGTGGTCGCGTCTTTCAGATGGAAGAAACTGTCTATGCCGCGGAAGGATGGTGGCCCTCTGGAGCACAAATGGTCTCTGTAGCCCGGTTTGCATCTGAAATATTGTATTTAGTTTTTAATGTAGAAAAAATATTTTTAATTATTTCTCAAAAATTAAGCATTAATTGACAGTTATAATAACCAAGATATATAAGTAAGAATTAACATCACATTTAGATTCATATTATCTAGTTATATAAATTCCAAAAACATGTATTTATTTAAAAAGTGTACGATAGTACACTTCTCAGTTTTCTCCTTTCATATAAAAGGTTGTCCCATAAAAGTGTCTAAACTAAATGAGACACAATGGTAAAATTCATATATAGTACCAGGACAGAATGAAAAGTCAGATACCTTTCTGGTAGATGGCGAATATCATTGTATAAGCAGATAAGTTCAGCAGATAAGTAAAGTAGATAAGTTCGATATAATTGCTGCTTTGGAAAAAAGCGAATTTCATATACTGAAGAATCGCGCACACTGAACAGAAATTATTATGGGGGACTTTGCTCCTTTACATTTGATTGTTCATATATATATATATATATATATATATATATATATATATATATATATATATATATATATATATATCTATATATATGCCCACAAGGTAGCGTAACGGAACCGTGGAGGGAAAATATTACACAAATCTTTCACCCTTTCTCCACGTGGTGCCACCGATCGCCTTCGCCGAACTGTCAACCATGCGACGTCACGTGTCTCTCGGGACCGGTTTCTAGCCTTTCAGCCGTCATCAGCCGAGCTCTAGACGAACGCAAGGAAAGCAGTTCGGAGAGGCAATCGGGGCCAGACCAGATCAACTGGCCATTTTAATGACGGGTCGTGATCGCACACAACTCACGCCATCATGCTTTCCTTGCGTTCGTCTAGAGCTCGACTGATGACGGCTGAAAGGCTAGAAACCGGTCCCGAGAGACACGTGACGTCGCATGGCGAAGGCGATCGGTGGCACCACGTGGAGAAAGGGTGAAATATTTCTGTAATATATATATATATATATATATATATATATATATATATATATATATATATATATATATATATATATATATATATATTACGTACGAAAAATAGTATAGTGGACTCGTAGAGAAAAGTGTTAAAAAGCAAAGACAGTTCACACGTGTTATGTGCCACGTGGGTGCTTTACCATTCCTTCATCAGCCACCCAAAGCGCTAGCAAGTGTCTCCCAAAATCGGGTTCTGGCCGTCTAGATTAAGCCCAACTGCTGGCGGCTTAAGGTCAGAAGCCAGTCTTGGGAGGCGCTTGCTAGCGATTTGAATGGCGGATGAAGGAATAGCAAAGCACCCACGTGAAGCACGAGATAACTTTCTTTGCTTTTTAATATATATGGACAAGGACAAGAACTTTATATTATGAATTCGATCTATAAGAAATAAAATATCAACAGAAAATAGATAACGAGAAGTCCATCTTGACTCACAAGTGAAATTTATTACATCTTGTCGAACGACAAATCAATATTTTACAATTGTATTGTCCTTAACAATTATAATGTTGGAAGTAACCACAGAATGGTCCGGGTAAAAGTTAGGATACACTGTCGAAGAGAGCGCGAAGGAATGGTAAAGTCAATGAAGGGCAAAGTAGGTTCTAGGAAATTGCTGGAGAAAAGAATTTTGAGATTATGCCGAACTGCTTTGTTGTGTTACAAGACCCCGAGGAGATGCACATAACAGCTCAGTATGAAGAAATCACCAACGATGTGCTTGAAATGGCTGCTTCAATAGCACCAGAAGAAAAATGTTTTAAACAGACAAAAATCTTCAGTGAGACCATTCATTTAATGGAAAACGTTTTTGTAGATTACGTCAAAAACCATTGTATGGGAAAGCGGCATCAGGATTTCGATAAACGACGTTAGACTGTTGATTCTCAATCATGTAATCTCATAACATTTTACGCAGTTGAAACCCGTAACATGAAGCAAATCGAAAAATGTCTGAAGCTTATGTTAGACAAGCTCCATTAGAAAGAATATGCAGAGAGTGGTTTCAGTGGTTCTCCGGGAAGTTTAAAAAAGGGATTTGGTGTTTATTGCTAAATCCCTTCAAGGTTAAAGATTATTCTTTTATAAATTAAAAAAAAGTACTGCCAAATGAGTTATCTGGAACTGCAATACTGAATTTATTACAACTTCCTTTCTTACCCAGCAGGCACAAACCAATTTTGTTTTTATGAGGCATCTTGACTAGGGATGAGGAGATATATATTTTGATAACTCTAAGCTTTTCACTGACATAATACCTACTTTGTATTTGGTGGAATCAGAAAGAGTTCCTTCATTTTCAGCCTTTTGAAATGAATAAAACGGTTACTGCTCACTGCTACCAACAACTATTTCATTTTTTATCGAAAAATAGTTGATGCAATAAAAGGGCCATCAATGTACATCATCGTGACAATGTCTAAGTAAATGTTGCAAGACTTGCGAAAGAAACATTGTTCAAACTGAAATGGGAAATTCTGTTATAACCTTTACGCTTCAGACTTGACACCATTGATCGATCTGTCATCTTTTTTTGATCGATGTAGCGCACTCTTGTCGGCTATCCATTTTCTATGTACAAAAAACTTCGAAGATGGGTTTATGAATGGATTGCGTCTAAGAGCTATGTTATTCTTTCACCGTCTATCCAATTTGTATCAGAAAATGGAAAAAAGTTGCTAATATATTTTCATTAATATAATAAATTATTTATTTTTGCGAAAATAAATTCATTTTTCAAACAAAAACCATGGAAATAAAATTTAGTACCTACTAATATTCGATATAGCCATCCTTGAAATCATTTGACTTTTTTACTTCAATCATTCGGACTATTTTTTTTGGTATAATACGATAGTCGTAGCTCTACAAATAAAGCTCTATTAGAAATATGACTTGTATATATGACTTTTATATATCTAAACCTTTATCAAGTACGAAAATATCTTAAAGGAAAGGAATAGTAGAGGAAAAAGTTATTGGAATGCGTAATTACGTGATTATATAATCGTTGACGAAGAGAATATTTTTTCTAATGCAGAGGTTTCTTGATAAGAGTATATTTTCTTATTGCCCCAGTAATGCTGCGCTAAATCTACATCGCCTTTCAAAATATATTGTTACAGTTTTCAAATGAAATATTTTATCCCTTTGCTGAACTTTAACCATGAAAACAATTACTATGTCAATGGGGAACTCCTCCTAGTCCAGTCAAGAACTCCAATCTAGTTTTAGTTGAATTGGAATATATTCAGAACAGATATTGCCCAGAAATATGCCCAGAAATATTAGGCTATGTGAAACACGAAGAAAGGACGAAAAGTTAATCAAATTAGAACTAACTGGTTACGTACGGAGGTACGGAGAATGGACGATGTGGTGGAATTGGATTCCTCATCAATAGAAAACTGAAAGACAGTGTAGTCAAATTTGAAAGTATATCCGACAGATTAGCCCAATGCGTCATTCAGCTGAATAAAAAGTTTAAGCTTCAAATCGTCCAAGCTTATGCACCAACTATAAGCCATACAGATGAGATGAGGAAATTGAGGAATTTTATGATGATGTGGCCCAACTTTTACACAAAGAGAAGTGTAGGTATAAAATTATGATGGGCGACTTTAATGCCAGAATGGGAGAAGCAAGAACTGGTGAAAATGCAACTGGCTCATATGGAAATGGTGAGCGGGAAAATAGAGGTGACGGGCTGGTTGATTTTGCTGAAGGATAAGAACTCTATATTATCAATTAATTTTACAATAAAAAGATCAACAGAAAATGGACGTGGAAAAGTTCATCTGAACTCACAAGTGAAATTGATTACATCATGTCAAACGATAAAGCAATATTTTGCAATTGTACTGTCCTTAACCATTTTAATGTGGAAAGTGACCACCGAATGGTACGAGCAAAGATTAGGATAAATTGCCGAAAACAGCGCGAAAGAATGATAAGATCAAAAAGGGACAGAGTGGATTCTGGGAAGCTGCTGGAGAGGGGCAGAGATTTTGAAATTGCTTTGTCGAATCGCTTTGCTGTGTTACAAGTCCCGGAGGAAATGGAAATTACCAATTAGACCAATATGAAGAAATCGCCAACAATGTGCCTAAAACGGCCGCTTCAATAGCACCAGAAGATAAATGTTTCAAAGAGTCAAAAATTTCCAATGAGACCATTAATTTAATGAAAAAACGCCGGACAATAAAGAATGTAGACAGTCCTTTTGGCAAGGTCGAGTATGTTGAGCTTTGCAAAACTATAAGAAAACGCATTCGAGAGGAAACGTGCCGATTCAACATGCAGCTTGTACAAAAATCTCTGGAAGAAAACAGGGGAATTAATAAAGCAAAATGCAAAAGCTAAGAAAGAAAATGACACACATTTTTTCCTTAATCCGCGAGGATGGTACAATATGCAGGGAACGAACGGAAATGTTAGAGGTTGTCCGAAGATTTTATTCAAAGTTATATGAGAACCAGAATCAAGCAAGAACAACAATGCCCACTGAAGAACAAGTGCCGGATATCCTGATGGAGGAAGTGACAAAGGATATATATACTCGATGAAAAATGGCAAGGCTCCAGGAAAGGATAGTATAACTGTGGAGATGTTAAAAGCTGGTGGTCGGACTTTACATAAAACACTAGCAAAATTATACTCAACATGTCTCAAACAACAAGAAGTACCCAGCTTATGGAAAAATGCAGAAGTGATTATATTACTTAAGAAAGGAGCACGGGAAGAACTACCGTCTAATAAGCCTCCTATCAGTGGACTAGAAAGTTTTCACCAGGATAATATCCAAAAGAATACTAAGAAATCTTAATGATGCACAACTAAGGGAGCAAGCAGGATTCAGAAGTGGATTCAGAACAATGGATCACATCCAAGTCCTACAGTAGGTCATAGAAAGACACAACGAATACACTATGCCACTGTGCTTGGCTTTTATCGATTATGAGAAGGCATTTGGCAGGCTGAACATAATGTTTAAGAGCAAACTATCACTTTGCCTGAAAAGAAAAGTCTTTGATCAGTGTGTCCTGCCCGTTATGACATACGGAAGTAAGATCTGGACACTCACATCATAGTCAGTTCAAAAACTTCGAGTAGCACAGATGTATGCTTGGTATTACTAGACGGGATAGAAAGACCTGCACATGGATCAGAGAACAAACGAAAATGAGTGACATCATTGGAAGAATAAAGCAATTGAAATGGAAGTGGGCAGGCCATGTAATGAGGCAATAGGACGAGAGATGGACCAGGGCGGTCCTGGACTGGATACCGCTTGATCGCAAACGTTCACGGAGAAGACCGAAAACACGATGGATTGATGACATTATTAAGTATATTGAACCCGAATAGCAGAGGAGAGCTCAGGAGACCGCGAGAGTTGGAAGCATGCTAAAGAGGCCTTCATCCTGCAGTGGACTGATACGGGTTGATGATGATGATGATGATGATAATGATATATATATATATATATATATATATATATATATATATATATATATATATATATATAATTCGCTTCATGTCTTACTGGTCAGGTCATACTATGATTGAGTCAATCTTGTCCACGTTTTATCTGGGCAGTATCTCGATCTTTTTCCTTTCCCGTTATATCCTAAGCTTTGTCTTGCAACGACAGAGTTATTTTTCTTGAGTATGTTTCATATCTATCTATATTTTTTGCGATAGATTTCTATTTTGAATGGTTCTTGCTTGGTGTCTTTGCTAAGTCTTTATTTGAAATTATATTGGGCCAGTATACTTTCATAATTCTTTGTTTATTAATGACATGTATTTAAGAAAACTTGAATCTTTGCCATATAGTAGCACAGTATAATCTTTGTATTGAAAATTCTTAGTTTAGTCTCCGTTGTCATTTAGTTTTATATCCCGAATTTCCTTAAAATGTTGTATGTTTACTAGACACTAGTATCAGTGTTGAGTAATATTACCTAATACTCTTGGATAAAATGAAAGTAGTAATTTATAGACAGTGCAGGAATTATCAACAAAAATTGGTTATTTCACAGCCAACAACCAATGTTTTCGCCAAAAATGCTCATTAAGGCGGAGACACAGGTTGTTGAGTGTTCCATATGAGATTATGGAGCCCAACGGTTGAGTGTATGATGACACTCAACTACTTTTGTCTCATTGCACGCATCTGGATGGATGGTGGATCTTAATTTGGAAAAACCCTTTCATGTGAAAATAGATCAGCTAGACCATCATAAAAATATTTAACTAATTATATTTTTTTTGTTATTCCAAAAATGTAAAACAATAACTACATACCTGCAAGTAAAATAATCCATTTCAGGAATACATTCGCCATCTTCTCCACAAGGCCGGGCTACACAAGGATGCGGGCAGTTATCCACATTAGCACCACCAAGAGCCTCCGCTAGAATTGCGACCGAACGACCGTTTATCTGGACCTGAAAAGTGATGGCGTTGTAAATTTAGAACGTCTCTATATCTCACTTAGATCGTGAAAAAGCTTATTCGGTTCTTTCTACTGGGGGCTGTTTGTCTTATTTTGCGTCAGAGGAGATGGCTAGGCAGTGACTATCAATACAAATGGCTTTTAAAATATTTGAGGATAAAGTAACGCGTAAATATTTTTAGAAAGTAAATATTATATACCTAATTCGCATTGTAAATATAATATTACGAAGAGTTTAAGATGTTGAGCTATGTTGTGGGAGCTAGCTTCCACATTAACTGATAGGGGTTTTTTTAGAAAATTGAGAAAACTCCATTATTTCTCAATTTTATGGAAGAAAGCAAACTGTTCTGTTGGAATTATGCATATAAACTATAATACCACAGATTTAATCAGCATCTGGATATATGAAAAAACTAATACTTCAAAAGTATAATTTTTAGCATAGTATATGTGAAAAAAGTGACTTTCTATTAACGTACCTATTTTTCAGGTATCGTGATCCTACCTACACTCCGTCGGAAGCAATTATTCGCCACTTGTTCCTGTTCTGTTCTCAAAATTGGTGAGCGTTTTAAGTTGATTAATCTATTTATTCGGTGATGGGCCTCGTTTTCGTTTACCATCAACCTTTCTCTGAACGGTATACATCTTTTGTACCATTTCGCTGGATGATGAGGTCCACAAAGGAAAGTATACATCCGAAATGTCGGCAAAAGTTGTTTGTGTAAGTTCAATTAGTTCGCTTAGGTGAAGTTTTAGATCTCTTAATAGTGTGCCAGCATTTTATCCTGTTCAGTTTAAAACCTGCTTCTGCGCAAAATGTTCCAATCCGTTTGAGAAATCGTGCCTCCTCCTCCTCTGAGAATGGTATTCAGATTGTGTCATCGGCATAACGCAACTTTTATTGCCTCCTCTCGCCGATTGTGTTCAATCACTTTTCTAATTGTTTATTTCACATAAACATTAATAAACATAATGTGAGATTAGATGTATCCTTGATGGACTTCTTTTCTTACTTTTGGTGGATATTTCATCATCGACTTTGACAACAGCATTGTTATTTATGTAGATTGATCTTATGAGGAATTTAAGGTGTATCTGGTACAGCCAATTTTCGAAGAACAGTCCTAAGAGGACTCCACTTTACGGCATCAAATGCTTTTGAGTAATTTAGGAAGCTATATAGCTGGTACATGATACTCGTAGAATTTCTTAATCAGCTGTCTCAGAGAACAACTCATATTCACGACTTGCCAGACTGTCCTGATGGTAATTATGGGATTAGATAATTTTCAATGAACGTCAATATTTCATTACCATCAGCCTCGGATGGTCGTTTAGAACGTTTTAAGATTAAAATTGTTTTAACGAAACTTTTTGAACCATTTGCGACACGTGCAATCGCCAACGGTACTCTTACTATACACAGCACATATATTCTTCTGCGCGCCCGCGAAGCCTTATTTCGGAAATAAAAAAGCAAAATATGTCAGAAATGTTGCTTATTTTCTACAATTTTTAGTTTTTTTTTTAATTTATTTTTGTATTCTCTACCACTTCAGTGATAGCATTATAAAAATCATAGGGTAGGTTCGATATAAACAACTGAATTTGAAAAACATACTCATAATGGGCATCTTGGTAGCTAATAATAACTATTTGATCAAAAAAAATAATTAAAACAGTCGACATGATTTTTATAACATTGATGAGAATGCTCTTTCATTTAGGTAGTTATTAAAATACCGTTTTACAGAAATGGCCTAGCACGTCCAATTTTCAAGAACCTGGTTCTCCTTTATATCATGGGGTTTTTGAAAATAATGTGTACCTGACCTTCGCCTGAACAATATAGGAATTACCACAAGACTGCAGAGGGGGTATTTCCACAATATTCTACGTAACTTTAAAGCAAGTTTTATTGTTTTATAGTTGTGTAGTTTGTTTCTGTCTCGTTTACCACACAGTCAAGTGTTGTTGGTTTATTTTGCATTTTTTCAAGTTCTAGTCATCGACTTTGTGAAAATCCAATGATAAATTTTATTATATATGCTGACGATTTATCTAAAAGTCCCAAGCCAGATCTATATCCGAGGAAGTGAAAAAAGCCTATCTTTTTATTAAGTACCAAATTGTACAATTAGTGCAGTGCAGTGCTGCAGTTTGCTGTTCCTATGGTGTGGTCTACTGATCATGGAACTTTTTGTTACTTTTGTATCACTAAAACAGAAGGGATTTTAAATAAGCAAAGGGACAAAATTCAGTATCCATAATAATAATTAAAACACTTGGTAATTGTTTTACAATATATTCAAGATATTCTCTGACATGTTTCGGCCTCGCAACCATTCTCAAAGAGAGTTATGTATAAACTAAACTAAAGTTTCAAAGTTCTGTCTAATGGAGGTTGGTTTTTTTTTGTTTGGTTAAATTTATGACACTTTCAATAATTGGGGTATTTCCGAAGTGTAGTTGGGTATTTGTTTGGTTTTTATCGTCGTACATGGCTTTTTTAATTACTGATAATTCTAAGTAATCTAACAGCCTGCTTTTATTGGAGTTATGTAATAATTTGGCATTATTGCTGTTAAAAAAAGTTAACGCCCATCTTCTCTCAACGATAGACTAAATCAATCAAAAGCTAAATAAAAAAATAAGCCCCTCCTATCTCTAAATGATAGGCTAAAAGAACATAAATACTCAATTTTTCATAATCAAAGAAAGACGGGTTTTGCTGGACATAATATAGATCAGAACCATTTTTTAACGCCAATTATGTCAAATGAATACATAGCTGCAATAAAAGCAGGCTGTTAAATTTCTGAAATTGCAAAAGCCATATACGACATTAAAAACCTAACAAACCCCCAGCTAGACTTCGGAAATAGCCCAATTACTGAAAGTGTCATAAATTTAACGAGACAAATATAAAACCGACCTCCATTAGACAGAACTTTGAAACTTTAATTTAATTTATACATAACTCTCTTCGAGAATGGTCATGAGGCCGAAATATGTCAGAGAATATCTTGAATATATTGTGAAAAAATTCCAAGTGTTTTAATTATTATCATTGTTACTATATTTCACGAAGAGCCAACCGCGCAATCGATTAAAACTATTCAGTATCCAAATTTGCCTTCTACACTTAGGTCAGTTCATCATAGCTAGGAACTACCGGTACCGTTTGCGCCTTTAAACCTAAACAACATGTTTCCAGGTGATTTTAATTCTTTATCAGGATCTAATCCACAACTTCCTGATTGGTTCTTCAAACATAAAATGTTCCCCTTGTTAACCCCAGAAAGGTGTTTCATCCGCTTCTCCATATTAAGCTTGGACTAATGAAAAACTCAAATAAGGAAGCTTCTAGGTGATTTCCGTTTTCAAGAAAAGTGATATGAAAAGGAATTTGCAGCTTGGAAGTATAGAAGTGTAGTGAGAGGATTTCTGGGCAAGAAAGATGAAAACTGTAAAGATCTTATAGATAAACTCTTAAAAGCCTATGAAATATTAGGGTGTCGCATATTTTTAAAAATGCATTTCTTACCCTGCCATTTGGATTTTTTTCTAGAAAATTTGGGTGCAGTAAGCAACGAACAAAGAGGGAGATTTCACAAGGATATCAGGACGAGGAAAGCAAGATACCACGGACGCTGTAACCCATCTATGCTGAGCGACTACTGTTGGTTTTTGAAAATTTATGATACTACAGACCACAAAAGGAAGAAGTGAAAGTTTTTGTCTCTGCATGACATCTCATGTAATATATTTTTTATTCACATAACACTCAGTAATGTCTTTGCATATATTTACTTTTTTTTAATATATTTATATTAAATAAATATTAGTAACAGGAAAACTGTGCATGTACATAAACCGCTTCCATCAAATCGACAATTTGACTCCAGATTATGTTTATGGGTTTTTTTGAAGGAAAATATTTGCATAAATAAACCACAAACCAACAGCAAGAACAATATCCGCGCTGAAATTCCTGCACTAACATCAGATATATTGATAAAAATTGTAGAAAGTGTGTAAAAAAGTTGGCATAAAGTGGCATAAAGTTGCATTGCTGTTAATTGCTTATTAATTGGCATAGTTTTTAAAAATTAATTAAGCATAAGATTTAAGGCGATATAAACATATAACAGAAAAAAAATTCTGTCTTGTTTCTTTTAAAATTTATAAATAATTAAAATGGCAGCATAATACTTCCCCGATCCATTAAATTATATTAGTCAGAGCAATGAATGTTGATTTGAGTAATATTCATTTTTAAAAATGCTATTCTATGATTATTTAACAAAATACTATTTAAAAAAATTAGGGAAGGATTCTAATAATTCAGAATGATTAAACGTTCCAATATTATATCCTTAGAGGGATACTGACTGGTAGATTATGCGACTATAAATATAGATTTCTATTCCGCTCGCTGAAGTGTAAATAAAATCCTGGAATTAAATATATAAGAAGTGGATGGAATTTTAGAGAACGAATGCAAATATCGAGTCATTAAAATTTTTAATCATTTCAATTTTCTTGATTTTGCATTTATATGAATAAAACTGTAATTGAATTTTTAAGGATAGGATGATGTTTCTCAACTAAGTATTTCATCATATCGCAGTTCCTTGCAGCGGTTTGACATTCAATGTTATCAAACTCTGCGTTAAATGCTCTAAAAGTAAAGAAGTAATTTAATTTTATCACCATAATTGGTGTCAGCAATGTTGTTCGAAGCGCACTCTAGACATAAATTCATCAAACAGCATTTTTATTACATTAAACTAACATTTTGCCACTTATTTTATATCGTTTGCAATAATGCTAAACAAAATCAAAAATTACATATTAGGCTTTTGGACATTTAGCAATGCGAGGTTATAATTATTTTATTAAAAGTTATGATTATTATTTTTTTACTCAAGAAGACGGCACAGACTTTTTAACTATTGCCAACTGATTTCTTTCCAATAATTCGATCCGTTGCGGTGGTATAGAAAAAACTAGGTTCAGAAATAAGAAATGGGGGGGGGGGGGGATCAGATAGTGTCAGAGACCTAGTATCTTGTAACACATCGGTCAATAAGTTTCAGATCTGATATATAGATCCCGTCACTTACGAATAATTCTTACCAGTGGTCGATTATATCAACCTTTAAACATCATATGTCAAAATTTTATTACAATCTGTCTACTAATTTGTGAGTTGTTGTGCTTTAAGTGACGCTACTTTGGCTATTTTCAAAACAACGAAAAAAAAAAGAATTTCGTGTATTGATTAAGCATTGCTTTTTGATTAAAAAAATAAAGTCGAAGCAAAACAATGACTTGATAAACATTACCCGGACCCCAGGAAAATCAACTATAATTGATTGATATGCTAAATTCAAACGTGGCCGTACAAGCACCAATGATACTGAACACTCTGGACATCCAAATCAGGTGGTAACACTAGACAACATGAGAAACATTCACAAAATCATTTTGCAAAACCGTAAAGTAAAGCTGCAGAAGATAGCACAACCATCGGCAGGCAAGGTTATGGCCTCTGTATTTTCGGATGCGCATGGAATATAGTCCATCGATTATCCCGAGAAAGAAAGAAAACCATCAATAGCGAATATTACATAGCATTATTGGTGCGTTTGAAAGACGAGTTCGCAAAAAACGAATCCAAATGAACCAAAAAAGTGCTATTTCAACAAGACAATGTATAACAAATTATTGGCAACGATGGCGAAATTGCATGAATTGCACTTCGAATCGTTTCCTCATCCGCCGTATTCTCCAGATCTGGCCCTCAGCGACTATTGCATGTTCTCAAACCAATATTCGCGCCAATAAACAGGTAATTTGCGAAACTGAAGGATATTTTGAAGGCAAAGGTAAATTCTTCTATAAAAAAGGTGTAGAAATGTTACAAAAGCATTGGAATGATCGATTATATTGCTCTTCAAGGAGAATATATTGATGAATAAAGTCGAAATCGGCAAAAGAAACGTGTTTTATTTATCAGACTGGGGACTTATTGACTGATGTGTTAGATCTTGCAGCATGGTCAATTAATGTAAATCTTATTAGAATTCTAGATATATTTTATAATTATAACATTTTTTAAATTTCATATATTTTTAATTAAGCATTTTTTTCTTTTGGAAATAATATATATCATTGTGTGTTCCTGAACAAAATATTTGTTATCAGACAAATTACTCTATTTCGAATAGTAGTTCTAATATATCTAATAGTGGCTAGGCCGTTTGATGTTATTAAACCCTCTGTAATATTATGATTAATATTACTAAAGCGGATATAATTGAATAAGAGTACATTGACTCTTTGATGGTGTATTCAGTCAAATTCCATTTAATTATAAATTAAGAAAATAATTATTGCTGATCGTTAACTTACATAAATTACTGTCACCAGCTAAACTGAGAGAATTACTTTCTAATACCACTACTGAGTATGAATCTAAATTCAATATTTTAAACCAGACTAGTTATATGGTGGATACCTTTGGATTTTCTGATTTGAATTTGTGTTTATTTGTGATTTTATAAACGATATGTTGGAACGGTTTGGATATTAAATAAAATAAAGCGTTTTTCATAACCCCTTATTTTATTTAACTGTCAAGTTTGTATTAATAAATGAAAAGAAATATATGAAAAGAGAAGGAAAATCAAATTAGTTTAGACTATTCATTAATTTTTTTATTTACATAGTCGTTAATTATGAAAGCTAACTGAATCATTTAGAGATAGATGGGTGAAAAAAGGACTAAATATATGTTTAAAATGAAAGGATAGACAAGAAATAAACTAGACTAGACCCAAGAAATGATCAATTTCAACAAAAAGCAAACAGATTTCTGAATACTGAAATCTTAACAGGATCAGTCATAGAAGGATATTATAGAACTTAGATACATAGAACTTTAGACGCATCTCGGGGTTTTAACACACAATTTTAACACACAGACAATTAAACTGTTTAAAAAATACCCGGAATTTTTCAATTACAAAGCCCGCCCCAGGTATATTAAAAATACAGGCAGATGAATCGAATAAAGCGTTCAAAGAGGGTCGATAAGTTGATTTTCCTCGTTCTAACCAACCTTCAAAGTATATTAACGACGAAAACATCAATAAAATCAAGAAACTGGTGCTCCAAAATCGTCATATGAATGTTAGAGAGTTGGCTCAAGAGGTGAACATATCTCTTCAAGCCAAGTCAAGTCCGTTCATAACATTATGATTGATACTTTGGGCAAGATACGCATGAAACTCGTTTCGAAAAACTCAATTTTGTCCAAAAGTCGTTGAAGACTTGATTTTCCGAGCTTCTACGGACCCCACTTTCACAAAACACATCGTAATAGGCGACGAGGCATCGGTTTGCGAGTATGACATGCAAAAAAGCCAATAGTCGTCTTCGTCATGGCATCTAGAAAACGAGCCGAAATCCAAAAAAACCTCAACAAAGTCGCCTCGTACCATCGCACAAAGCCATCGTTGTGTAAAACATTGCCACGTTGTGCATCGTTTTACACATCGTTGTGCAAAAGTTTTTGGTAACCGAGACTTAAATGAACACACTTGAATCAATGTTTACAATGCTAACATAATTTCCACTTATTGTATGGAACTGAATCCTGGGTCCTGTATCGGAGCAAATAAAGCAACTAGAGATATTTCATCAAGGTTGCCTCTGGAAAGTCTCGAGAATAAGACTCATCAGACCAATGTGGAGTTGCTGAAAGAGTCAATAATGTGAGCCTAGAATTCCAGATCATAAAAGTTCAGCTGAAATGGTTAGGTTATTGCCACCGATGCAGGGCAATAGGAAGCAGATACTCTATGGCGAATTAAAAAACTAGAAACGAAATCTAGGAGGTCTAAAAAGAAGACACGGCGTCATAAAATCGTCTCTAAAGAACCCTATGTCAAGCGCGTCTAAATGGGAGAAGACGGCAAATGACAGACCCAAACTTCGCGAGGGGACATACCATAATGCACAAAATGCATAAAATAATTGTCAAAAAGTTGCAGCCAAAAGGTGCCAAAAACCCAACAGGTTAAACCGAGTGTACCAATTCTATATCTTTCTGACCTTAATGCCCAGCAAGCGGAAGACCAAGCAGATTTTAGCTGGGTTATTTGACCCACTATAAAATCCACAATTCTTCAACAATAGGTTAGCAAAATTAATAGTCTAAAATTAATAATCAGTAAATTCTGTCACTCAGAGCCGAAACAAAATTTGAGAGTAAGGCGAATATTAAGGAATATTTATGTTTTGCCGAGTTTAAACACTAAGACATAATAAATTATAAATAATAAATAAATGGTTGACATTGAATATTTTTGACAAGATATTATTTAAAAGCATGCCATTATGCGCAAATGGAAAACCCATTATCGTTGAAATCAACAACAATAGCTTTTATAATATATATTATGTATTAGTTTATAATAAATTCATTTATACGTTTAAGTGTTTTTTTATGGGGTGCTTTATAAATACATAGTTTATTGTAGATTTATAAAATAGAATAAATATTAAAAATACTTTTTTCTTACTTACGACTCGTACATGCATACAAAATCATAGGTTTTTATTCTTCGACTACTTCCTTTTTTCATTCTCTTCTATTTCTTGATAGTATTTCTGTTTAGTTTCATTCAATTTGCTTATGCTTTACCCATATATAAGTTCCTATTTCATCATTTTATCTTAGTCTGGGACTTCTTCGGTCTATCTTGTCTTTATTTCTCTTTTATTTCTATCCCATTTTTTAAATTATTTTAGTTTTCCCTATGGATAGCGTTTTTATTAGATAACCAAACCATCTCACAGCATTTTTTGTTTGGTATTTTTTGCACTATAGACTTTACGTCCAGCATCTTTCTAATTTCCTTATTTGAAACCTTGTGTGATAATTTTAGTGCTACTCTTTGTTATAAAATTCTCATTTTACTTTTTTTTGTGACCTTTTTCTTTGTTTCGCTTCTGAAATCTGAGCCAATATAGGTACAGTAGTACCTTCTTTTAGGACCTTCTTGCTGAATGTTGTTTTGTTTAAGGTGAAATATAATCTTGTTGTTGTTTTATTCTTCTCATCAGTTTTGGTTTCTATCACATGACCTTGGTTAGGTTTGGTCACATGACCTTGGTGGCCGAAGCACTCTGCCAATCCAATTTCCGACCAGTTCTTCAAGCAACTGAGGTCTTATGTCTGCAATTGTTGGTCCGAGCTATGTTGTCTTCCAAGGCGTCAATAATTGCTGTTTTATCAATAGATATAGGTTTATCAATAGGTATATACAAAATATTTAACATATGGCAAAAGAAAATAATCTAAAGGCGTTAAATTACATAAACTTACAACATTCTGCGAACGACGACGAATTGATAAATTTGGATCTTCATCAACACTGCCAGCAACAGCAACCGAAATAGTGATCGAAAATTGGGTTTCTAGAATGCATT
The DNA here is from genome assembly GCA_031761425.1 of Cosmopolites sordidus. Classification (NCBI taxonomy): domain Eukaryota; kingdom Metazoa; phylum Arthropoda; class Insecta; order Coleoptera; family Curculionidae; genus Cosmopolites; species Cosmopolites sordidus. Next base: position 201,602 of record JARFXV010001516.1, on the reverse strand, counting down.
CCATTAGACGAGGGGGACATTTGAACGACATTATTTTCAAAATATAATGTCATAATTTGTTCTGCAAGATAACATAAACATTTCCGGATTATCACTTGTAATTATCATTGTACCTCAGTTCTGATACTTTTATTGGAAAACCCTTTATAATATGTCAAATGAAAATAGTGACTGGTGAGATATTCATATAACTAGCAGTATCATCATTGAATAATTAAAAGGACAATGTAATATCGCTTTTAAGATAAATATGTTTGAATTTTACAATCAGAGAAATAGGAATAGGAACAAGAAAAAGCAATACAGAAACCATAAATACGGAATGGTAATTTGTATGGGATTCTAGGGGATATGTTCCAAGGTTACAAAATAATAAGAAAACATATATAACTAAAGCAATTTAATGAGAGAATTTTTAACAATAGTAATAATTATCATCAAGCTTAGGCATTAATAATTTGCGTTTTAAATACAAGACTTCTTTCCATAGACGGAACAATTTTTATGAGCAAATCACAAAGCTCATTTGCTATTCGTAAACCTTCACTGAGTTTTTAAGTTTAATGTCACCTTTTCAGTGCTCGTTGAGATTTCCTCTTTAATGGAATGGGATTAAGTATTTCCTTCAAGTCGGTTTCAGTCAAATATTCATCTTGCGATTCAATTCTTGAATGCCACTTGATTCTATGTGTTCGAGACCATCTCGTCCTATGCCAATCGCAACGCAACTATGCCAAATGATTTCAGTTAATGTTTGAATTTGCACGGATTCTTCATCATTACCGACAGTTAGATCAGGCCACCGTTTTTTTCCAGTCAGATTTCAATGTTTATGGCTTCAGTGCACTTTGATATGTCAAAATTTTTCCAGCATTGAAAAACATTCATATCAAGATTACATTCCATAGTCTCCAGTATGATTTTGAAGTTTTGTCTAATACAAGGTGTCCAATATTGTTGTTCATTTTTTGTAGGTATAATTAATAGAATTTTTATTATTATTACATTATAGTACAGTGTTGGATTTATTTAGCAAAAATAATAGTGTCGAGATGGCGGCTTTCGCGGCGCTGGCATTTTCGAAGGCATGATCGAAAATGTGCTATCACCCTGCCGCATATATGTCTGGATATCGAGTGGACCTCATGAACATTATTCTCCTTTAGTTGCAATATGGTACGTGGTTTATTTTCATAAACTTTGCTCTTGACATAACCTCACAAGAAAAAATGAAGTGGAGTTAAATCTGGACTTCTTGGGGGCCAATTTATGTTACATCTACGGAATATCATTTTTCCTGGAATATCACTTTTGGGCTTTGTATTTTGTGTTTTCCCTTGGGATTTTCCTCTGCCCAGTGCCTACAGTTTTGCTTGATTGCATGGTCGTTTAAATAAAAGTTAAAAAAAAGCTTCGTTACTGAAGAAAACATTGTCGCAGTTGTTAAATCTTTCCAACATTTCATTGGCAAGTGTCAAGCTCATAATAAAGTCAGTTTCTCTCATTTCTTGCACAATTTGAATTTTATGGGGGTGAAGACGAAGATATTTTTTAAAATGATATGCAGTGAAGATTTCTTAATGTGTACCTGGCTACTTCGCTCCCGTACAGATTGGGATGGCTTTTCTCTAACCGACTCACACACACGTTCAATGCAGTTTGCACCTCTGCTTCACCTTGGACGACCTGTATACTGTAAATTTAGAGTTGATTGTATCAAACTTTTTTATCCATTTCCTTATTAAATTAACACTTGGTGCCTCGTTTATGTCGTGTAAATTATACTCGACCCTATAAAGACGACGAGCCGTAATAAGCGAATTTTTGTTTTGGTAATACGCGTGAATGCAGAGAGCACGTTGTTGTCGGGTGAAATGTTCCATGGCAACTAATTTTCCTTGAACCTAGCTTAGTCAGTCAAGTTAAGTCAGTCAGCGCGTTCTGCGCCACCTAGGAGCAAACGAGTAATTAAATATGAACGATATTTCTGGACACCTGGTATAATGGAGCTTAAAGGCCTGGATTATTCCTAGGCCTTTAGGCTGGAGTAAGGCTTATTAAGACGCAAAAATATCATTGGATGCATAGTTCCAAGTTCACGTTGGTGGCCTGAAGTAATGCCTAAAACTAAAATTGCCTTGAAATCAAAATTATTTTTCTTTCAATAAGTTTCAACTTCAAGAACAAAACAATCCCGGAACCAGTCACAGAAAATGATATTTGTAACCCCCACGCTTTCTTGTTTGAATGCCAAAGTATTGGTAGGTTGCTCTTGTTTTGGATTTAAAAAGCACGAGGATTTAGCTATCTGTAAAGCATAGGTGGCTAAATTAAATAATCTCCTGATGCATTAGAACGGAGCAGCAGTGTAACTTTATCTTTTGCTGAATTAAAATCCTAGGCGGACTTTTCACTTTTGGATATAAAAGTTTTATTTGCATTCTTTTCCAAAATAGGGCAGTTTTGTTTGCATTAAACACTTGTACAAGTTTGTATCCACCATCAGCAATTAACTTTGAAAATTCTTTTGGATAAGTTGCTGCTACTGAAGTGTCAGGTGTAGCTTCTCCAACAATTTTGATATTATGCAGCGATTGTCGCACCTTGAACTTATTGAACCAACCTTCTGATGCTTAAAATCCTCCATCCTTATGTTCATCACCAGGTTCTTTAAAATCTGCGTAAAGACGCTTAGCTTTCTCATGGATCATAACACCACCTAGAGGCTTTCTCTTCTGGCTACAGTCTTCAGTCGATAATGTTAATGCAGCTTTTGTTTTTTTCATTTGCTGGATCACGAACAATGTTTGCAGATAGTGAGGTTGAAGCTGTAGAATTTCTTATTTTCTTTTCTAATTTTTCGATGGATCGTACAGTTGATTCATTATTATCAAAAAAACCAGATATGAGTGCAAATGACTCGCCAAGGAGTAAACCGTTAGGAATTTCTATTTTTACCTTAAGCGGCAACACGGCTTTTTTCCGTGTAGGAACTAATTTTCATTTGCTTTTAGCCGACATTATAAATCACAAACAAAGCAGAAGAGACGTGTGCTATTCACTTGAAATGATTGCGACGAATGACAAGTTGAAGCAATAAAACCAAAGCTTCGGCACTGCTCGTGCGAAGGGGGCTTTTATCAAAAGCCATTGCGTCACGCGTAACCCGGCGGCGCGTATGGCGGTGACTTTTTTGTCAGAGAACTTTCGGCCAAGCGGCAATAAGACTTGTTTGTTTATAAACACTCCGATACTTATTTATTTTGAAAGGTAACTGGTATATTAATACATATCATTCTAAAAACACAATATGTATCATTAGTTTTCCATTCGCGAATAAAGAAATTTTCAGCTTCGAATGCAATAATTTGCCCAATTTTTTAATCTGCAAATATTGAAAACGGGAATAACGGAACCGTGAATAAGGAGCTTAGACTGTATATTCGAAGTGTTTCCGTGTAAACATAAAATTTATTTTTTCTAAGTTTCTGATATCTTTCAAATAAAAGAAGGAAGACTTGTATCGATATGATCGAATTTTCATTTAAATTTTAACGTCAAATTGGTATGTCTACCTCAAATTTACTTTGTGCGGCAAATTCTTAAAATGATCAATTATTCGAGCTCATCGAAGCATGCCTAATATTGATTGCCCCTTTTTGTTTAATTAAAAAGGGGTGGCAGATCATGCCTTAATTATTATTCAAAGCGAAAACCTTTAATTATAAAATTAATATATTCCATTTTATGAAAACTCAACATATTAGCTTGGATATCGTTGGCTTTCTTTTTGAATCAATAAGTTTGATCATTTATTTTGGAAACATATTTTTTCACTTAATAAGTATAACCGATAGCTTCCAATTGTATGTACTATACAGGGTCGCTATTATGTATAGAAACGGACAAATATCTCCAAAATGCTTTGAAATTTCCTAATGAAATTTTGTACACAAACATTAGGAAATGTTTACCACTTTTTGGGTGTATTTTAATTTTTTTTGTCACTTATTTGAAATCCAATGCTAATTTGATTCTTTTTTAATGGAAACAGTATTTGAATTTGGCATTGTTCGAAAGAGCATTTTTTCTGAATTTAACGAGGTAAATATTATATGTTTTTTTTCAAAACAGATTTAAAAAAATGGCTAAAAGGTGTTTCGGTCTCTTTTGTCAATATCAGATTAGAAAAGAACAATATCAAAATTATATTTTTTTTTATTAAGAACTATTTACAACACGTGTTCCAAGTGTCGACCATTAAACTTCTTGGCAGTAATGGATACTACGAACGAAGTTTTGAATTGCATTTTCCCACAAGATGGGCAATTTCTTGTCATATTCGTAATTTGAAATCTTCACGATTTTCTGGCCTATTAACGTAAACCCCACTTTTTGTATAACCCCACAAACAAAATCGGTTAGTGCCAAGTCTAGTGACCTTGCCGGCCATTCGATCGCTCCTCGTCGACCGACCCATCAGGTTGAGAAAGTGGTGATAAGAAAATTTCTAACGTTAATGCCATAGTGTGCTGGTGTACCATCTTGCTGTAACCATATTTCCTAGATTAGTATCAGCTTATTATCTACAGTTGTGTATTTTAACATGACCATTTAAACATAATGTTTTTTCATCAGTTAAAAAAAAATAAGAAAATTTAGATTGGTATTGATTTTTTCCATCATAACTTTGCAAAACCCAACTCTTCGATCAAAATTATCTTCACTTAATTCTTGTAGTAATTGTATTTTGTAAGGATAAAAATCTTATTTTTATTATTTTTTGAGCTGAGCATACATATGTTATGATTTAAAGCCAAATAAGTTTATAGTTTCTCGTCATTAGTATTTGTTTTTTATCTTCCTAATTTTGGACGACTTTTAATGCTGTCTGTATCATTGAATCTTTTCACCGTTTTTGAAACCATTTTTGAAATACTTACTCCACAAATTTTAGCATCAAATTTTAGCATACGTGCGTTTTCTGTCACCATATCCAACAACTGTTAGTATTTTAATTCTTTCTCTTTCAGCATACAAATTAATTCCATTTAAAAATTGAAAGAAACTTTGAAATTCACAAATTGTCAAGAGTAATCAAATACTTTATCTATCTTGCATAGTTTCATAGCCTACTAAATGAAAAATATATTTACTCTAAAACACTCCGAAACAGGTTTAAGCTATTTTTTAAAATCTATTTTGAAAAATAAACCATACAATATTTACACGGTTGAATTTGGAAAAATTCTCTTTCCAACGATGCCAAATTCAAGTATTATTATCATTAAAAAAAATTAAGTTAGTCTTGGATTTCAAATATGCGACAATAATAAAAAAAGAAAATATACCCAAAAAGTAGCAAACATTTCCGGATGTTTCTGAACAAAATATTATTAAGAAATCTCAAAGCGTTCTCTAGATATTGGGCCCTTTGCATATATATATAATAGCAACCCTGCACCTTCAAATTATTGGTTGCTTAATGTATAATAAACAATGGCAGCAAAATATGTATTCAAAATCATATCAAGTCAACATCTTGAGTTAAACCGATATGATCAAATCATATAAACTGCAATTTACCCAAGTCAACCAATCAACAAGAATAAACAACTTCCCAGATGATATATCAGTGCCGTCTGACCCTAGTCAATAAAATCCCACAATTAATATACAAACTCTCATGGCAGGGCATTGAGTTATTATACAACAAAAAATACTAATATTATTAATTAATAAGGAAATAGATCCACGTACTTGCTTTAGAGACCCTTGTGAACAAAGGTCAACTATGATATATACTCATATTATACATCATAAATGATGATATGATTCTTTCTGTCTCGTCTTATAATGCCAAGCATATACCTTTCTATTTCTCTTTGTGCGATCCGAAGTTTTTGGACTGATTGTGATATGTCCAGCTTTGACTTCTGCATATCAGAATAGGCAGGACGGACTGATCAAAGCATTCTCGCTTCAAACAAGGTGGAAACTTGCACTTAAACGCTATATTGAGGCTGCCAAATACCTGCATCATCGTTTCACCTCCCGGATAGTATCACCTTCCATTGAAGTTCTCTGACCAAGATATATGTAGTAGTCCACAACATCCAAATCTTTCCACAAAATAGAAATTTTTCTCCTCCTGTCAACATGACCTGAACCTTTTTCGGGTTTATTTGCAAGCCAAATAGTTCCCCAGTATTCTACAGCGTTTGAATATGTCCTTCTAAGAGCTCTAGATGAGAAAAGAACAATACCATCTGTGAATCTAAGATGGTTTAAGTAAGCACTACTGATTTCTATTCTATTTTGTTTCCAATCCAGTATATGGAATACCTTTTCAAGGCAGGTTAATAAAAATAGTCGATACCACATCAGCTGAACTACAGAACTACTAAAAACGTTGTGCGAAGTTTTGCTTTCTCGACATGAAAGAAACATATACCAGGCAGCTTTGATTTAAAAAGAAGATAATGCCGTGCATTTGGTGAGATCAGAAGGAAGGGTCGTGTACCATGAGCTTCTGAAACTAGGTAAAATTTTTAATATCGTTCGCTCTCATCAACAAATGATTAATTTGAACTATACATTGATCGAAAAGCGACCAGAAAGCGGTCAGAGACTCCATTTCTGCACCTGGCTACTTAGCACACTTGGCCCCTTCCGACAACCACTAGTTTTCATCAATGTCTCATGCACTTTCCATAAAACACTTAAAAAATTATGGCGATGTCGAAAAATGGCTTGATGACTGGATCATTTCAAAATATTTACGGTTTTTCTGGGAGGGAGCTAAGAAAATGCCAGTAAGATAGGAAAAATGTGCAGCTAGCGATGGCGCATACTTTCAATAAACCATTTTTTTACTTTTCTGCCAAATTAAATGTGTTTCTTTTTAAGAAAAATTTAGATTTATTAATCACCATATCTGACACCTTAAGTTATCGCTGATTGCTTGAAATTTGATACCTTGAGATAAATTTATACAACATTCGCTTATTATATTTAGATAGATCGTGAATAAATTATTTAATCTATTTTTATCCAAATGCAAACACTACTTCAGATTAAAATTAATAAATCTTGAATGAAACAAGACAGACACTTGAAACTTTTCGGAAACTAACGTCAGTAAATAACAACTCCGCAAAGTTTGTTTTCATTTGTCGGTCAAAGATTACTATTATTAATAGTAAGGAGAATAATTCGTAAGCTACCTTCGTCTAATAAGGATAATCTCATTTTACAGAATTAATTTTCAGTTTGCTAACGACATTATCAATGAAGAAACATGATGGATTATAAAAGGTTTCTATTTCTAAGTCCGAATGATCAATTAAAATCAGTAAGGTATACTGGCATTAAAATTTATATTTTCAATAACATAGTGTAGAAGAGAAGCATGTTTTATTTGATAGAAATTAGAAGGGTGGAGGTTAAGCTAACCCAGTATTACATATCTCAATAATTTAGAGTAAGCCAAGGTTTATTTGTTCGTAGAAATCAAAGCTTGAAGACAATACTACTTTCAACATAAAATTCATGTAATCATTATTTGATGAATTATATATATTAGAGTTTTTATATATTAGTTTTATATTGTACGAGTGTTGCTATTTACGTATTCGGAATCGTAAAGTTTGACATTCTTAATTGTATACGTACGAATTTTTGTGTGTTGATTTACTACGATTTTCGACGTGGATTGTCTCAAGAACAGTGCATCGATCAACTCACTTCAACTTTTGGCGATGAAGTACCATCTAAAATCACTGTATATCACTGGTTTAGTGAATTCAATCGTAGCCATCGTTCGTTCATGGACAAATTTAAAGAAGGTCATCCAAAATCGGTTATTGTGCCAGAAAACATCGATAATATGCTCGAACTGATAAAGCAAAATCGTCATATGACATACCGTGAGATTGATGCATCCCTAGGTATTAGTATGACAAGCATATACAAGATTTTACATGAACATTTAGCCGTGAAAAAGATTTGTGCGTGTTCGATTCTGCATAATTTGACAATCGCTCAAAAAAGGGCTCGTGTCGATTGGTGCAAAGAAATGTTCCAAAAATGCAATAGTGGTGCGTCAAAAGTCATTTATAATATCTACACAGGTGACGAATCTTAGATCTATGCGTATGAGCCCGAAACTAAACACCAATCGACTGTATGGGTTTTACAAAATGATCCAAACCCAACAAAAGTTGCTCCGCAAGAAGCACTTTGAAGCAAATGGTCGCCTATTTTTTTGGGATAAATGGACATGTGGACAACTAGAAAATCGTAGAACGACCAATTCTGAATGATAAACAACCATTTGTTTGCCGAAAGTTTTTGAAAAAATAAAAAAAAAGACGTAGGATCATTCTTCACCGTGACAACGGGAGCTCTCACACATCGGACCGAACAACTCAATATTTGACCAGCTAAAACATAGAACTGATGGGTCATCCGTCGTATAATCCTGAATTGACACCCAATGATTTCTTTTTGTTCCCGTCCGTGAGCGTGGTCAATGATTTTCGACGCGAGAAGAAGCGTTCAAAATGTATGTTTTAGAGATATCTCAATCAGAATAAAAAATCATCGATCATCGCGGAAAATATTTTGATTTTTGAAAACAGAAAAACCATTTTCAATGATGAATATTTGCTTTTATTTATTATTCCGGATATATAAATAGCAACCCTAGTATAACAATCAAACTATTGGGTTGTCTGAAAGGTTCGTAGAGATTTTCTATTAGATGCGCTTTTAATACTTGTAAACAAAAAATATGTGCTGGACTAGTATGTGTTTATTTACATGTTATAAATTCCTTTGATAATTAAACTATTTACGTTAAGATTTGCTTTGATTTGACTTCAGTTAGACAAATTAATTGAAATTGAAATGTCGCTCGATAACTTGCTTTTACGGCACATTAAGTTTTTTTTTATTTTAAAAAGGGCGAGAAGGTTGTCCAATCAAAACACAAGATTTGTGTAATTTCCAGTCTCCAGGGGTGGATATTTTAACCTGGAAGACCGACATTTGGTCGTTCATTGATGTTGAGGAAATAAAGAGGGTAAATAGTCGAAAATCCAGACACCACCGTCCGTAAGATAGCAGCTAACATATATATTGACAAACCGACTTTTTTTTATCATCCAAAAAATAAATTCTGAGGCTCCATTTCTGAAGCGGATGGTAATTGGTGGATTGTGTACAACAATGTGTAGCGAAAATTTTAAGTATAACGAAAGATGGCCTACATTCTAAGAAAATTATGCTTTACATTTATTGGGATTGGAACGGACACACTGTGAGTTTCTTCCACGCAACCAAACCATCAATACTGACCTCACTGTCCAAAACCGGCAGAATTAACAAACATGAAAGGCGTTTGTTTCATCATGACAATTCACCACCAAACTTTCTATCAGGACCCGACAAAAATTGTTGAGTTTCAATTGGGATGTTTTACTCCATCCACCTTACTCAACGAAAATATCAACCTCGGACTATCATCTAGTCCGTTTCCTCCAAAATTAATGAATTGGGAAATCTTTTGATTCGGAAGCAGAAGTGAAAAATAACCTGTTGAAATTTTTTGGTAATAAAGATGCTAGTTTTTAGGACAGAATAAATAAAGCATTATGCATAAAACTTTCACTGTGGACCTACCCCTACATTAGCAAAAAGTTGTAAATAATATAGTAATTACCATAATAGACCAAATAAAAATGTACAATACATAACTTATTGCAGTTTCTATTTCTCTTAGAAAATTATTACAAACTTTTCTGCCAACCCGAGAAATTAAAAGCAAATATAATGGAAACATTATCATTATATTAAGTGATTATAAAACAAGTTAATTATATATTTTAGAATGTGCCTCTTTATTCTAAGTTTTCCAAAGACCTAAGTTTTCTTGTTTGTAAAACAAGTATGAGATTGCGGAGAGTGAGTTTTGATTAATATTTTCTACTTCATTATATTTCACTAATAGGTAACATGATGTACGGGTATATATGTTGTTAGAACTAAAGATGATGGTATCATATTTAACGAGCGAGTTAGATTGCCTAAGAGACTGGTCTAAGTTGATTGAAAAATTGCATTTTTCGTAGATAGTAATATATTTTACATTAATAGGATAGCTTGCTTTATACTCAGATTATTAAACTATGTGGGGACGTACACAGTATGCCAATGGAAAAAGTGGCAGGCCGCCATCTTTAAATAAATAAAATTATTATGTATGTAATGACGTATTTAATCTTTTTTAAAAAGGAATTTCAAAAATAATAATTTAACATTAATTTTATAATGGCAGGCATACTTAAAATATTATCAATGATACGAGTTGTGGTTTATGTTTAGTATATTCTGACAACGAATTATGGCTTAGTGTTAACTGAGGTAATACATTTTGCAATAATGTCTTCACATAAGAAACTGAAGTTAGAAGGCTGAAGTTAGAAGCTGAATTAGAAGTTAATTCTGATTTTTTTTTGAATTCGACGAATTGTTTTTTTTTCAATATATAGTTTAAAAAATGACTAAAAGGTGTTTTAGGTTTGTAATATATTTTTCATTTAGTAGGGTATGAAACTATGTGTGTTTATGAAAGTGTTTATGAATTTCAAATTTGTTTCAATTTTTATATGGAATTAATATGTATTTAACTAAAAGAGAAATAATTCAAATACTAACAGTTGTTGAATATGGTGACAGAAAACGCACTTATACTGATGCTTGTCGAGTATTTAATGAAGTGCATCCTAATAAAAAAATCACTAAGTGAACAGTTTCAGAAAATGGTGATATGATTCAATGATTCAGGCAGCATTAAAAGTCGTCCAGAATTAGGAAGACAAAAAAAAACTAATGACGAAAATTTGTTGAATGTTTGAATTCATGTAGTAGACCATTGTCTCGACAAAGTTCAACATAAGTGCGTTTTCTGTCACCATATCCATCAATTGTAAGTATTTCAATTATGTCTCTTTTAGTTAAATACATATTAATTTCATATAAAACTTGAAAAAAATTTGAAATTCCTAAATTGACGTTAACAGTTGTCAAGTGTAATCAATAACTTAATCTGTCGTCGATAGTTTCATAGCCTACTAAATGAATAATATATTTACCCTAAAACAGACCAAAACATCTTTTAGCCATTTTTTAAAATCTACTTTGAAAAAAAAAACATACAATATTTACCACGTTGAATTGCTCTTTCCATCAATGCCAAGTTAAAAAACCAAGTTAACCTTGGAATTCAAATATGCGACAAAAATATAAATGAAAATATATTTAAAAAGTGGTAAACATTTCCTGATGTTTGTGTACAAAATTTTATTAAAAAATCTCAAAGCGTTCTTGAGATATTTGCCCGTTTCCATATATAATAGCAACCCAGTCTGCAAAAATCTGGTCAGCACCTAAAATAATATTTCCCAAATATGCTACTTCTTATGTGTCTGGCTCATGATTTTCCCATAATATGTGAAGTGATAAGAGAATGTTACCCATAATCCATATATTCTTACTATCTATCTATCGAATATTCGTAACTTTTCCTGTTCCAAGCTTATTAAATTCATTATTTCCGCCCCACAGATCATCACCGGTCTAATATTTGCTTTATATACCTTCATTTTTGTATTTATACTAATGTTTTTGGTTTTCATAATGCTTTTGAATTCATAATAGGCGCTGTGTCCCGCCTGTATTCTGTGATTAATCTCTAGCTTTCTGTCGCTTTTGCTATTTATTTTTATTCCCAAATATTTAAAGTTTTCCACTACTTCAAATTCGTAATTTCGTATTTTTACTGATTTGGTTGTAACTCCAGTGTTAATATAAACAATGTTGTTGATAGCCCATCTCCTTGTCTCACTCCTATATTGATCTCAAAATCCTCTGTTTCTCCTTCCGCTGTTCTAACTACTGCTCGTGAATTTTTCATTGTCATTTCTGTTAGTCTTATAGCTTGCCCGGTATTTTCATGTCCGTCATAGATTTCATTACTTGTTCCCGTTTCAAACTATCGAAAGCTTGTTTGAAATTAATATACACAATTTGTAATTCCATTCCATATTCCTGAGATTTTTCGATTATTTACTTTACTATATGAACCGCGCCTATGGTAGATCTGCCTCTCCTAAAGCCATATTGACAATCTCCAATTTTTTCTTCTGTATACCTATTATTATCATGGTCAGTATCTTATATACAACACTAAGTAAGGGAATTCCCCTGTAATGTGCACAATCTTTTGGATCTCCCTTCTTATACATTGGCATTATTATCCCTTTTTTCCACTCATTAGGCATTTTTATTTCTTCCAGATATGGATTATCAGCTTAAATATCCTTCTTCCTAAGGCTTCTCCCTAGTATCTTATTTTCTCATTGATCATATTATCTAATCCACCTGCTTTATTTAATTTAAGTTGAGTTATTACATCATTAAATTCTTCTTCTGTGGGTATATCCAGTTCTTCTTCTTCCATATTGCCTTCCACGTTTCCATCCTTTTCCCTTTCCCACTTCAATCTAGCAGCCCTCCTCTTCCTTTGCATTATTCCTTTGTATTCTTCGCCAAACCATTCCTTCCTCCCTTCTATGGATTTTTCCCATTATCTTATCTGCGGAGTACTCAATACATCTTTTCATATTACTCCATTCTACTTCTATGTTTTCGTCTTCTGGACTGTCTGGTAGTTGTTTTCTGGCTTCTTCTTCGTATAGTGACTCCTTACTTACCATCTCTTTCTGTTTGTTTGTAAATTTAGTCCACCTACCATTCTTAACTTAAGCTTCGCTATTACTAGAATGTGGCCAGTACCCACGTCTGCTCCTCGGAACGATCTTGTATCATTTTTTGTCTTCTTTTGTCGTTCTGCCTGGGATTAACCATGTTACTTTATGCTGCGTTTTGTATTGGTATTTTGTGCTAACTATGTACATTTTCATTTCTGTTGCTAAATTTCTGAGTCTCGTTCTATTGTTGTTTGTGTTATTACGCTAGGTTTCTCTTCCAACCACTTTTCTGCGTATTCTTCCTTTCCCATCTTTGCATTGAAGTATCCCATATGGATGATTGTGTCATGTTTTGGTGTTTATTCGCAAGTCTTACTGATTTTATTGTAGAACTCATCCTTCTCTTCTTGATTTGCTATCTCTGTTGGTGCGTAGACGTTTATGATTATAATGTTGGTTATATCATCCTTTAATCTAATGTATGAAATTTTCTCATTTATACTCTTAAATTCCATTAAATCCTTTCTCGAGCTTATTAAAAAGCCAGTTCCAATCTGTCCCTGCTTATCTTCCCCACTAAACAGCAGCATATTCTTCCCTGTCAATTCTTCCTTCCCCTTTCCACCTTACTTCCTGCAAAGCCTACTTCTAAAATACTTCTATGTTATATTCCAGCATTTATCTGGCGACATCCTCCATCATTCCTAGAGTTAACAATGTTCTTACATTCCAGGTCCCTATTCCTATTACCACACGTTCCTTCTTCCTCTTTTTATTCGTAATGTTATTCGTTTTCCTTTTCATTGCCCCATCGTCGTCATCTTTGTTCGTCCCTCCACCTTCCCTTAACAGTTTTTTCGCTCAATTCTCGTGATTTTTCTCCGTTCTTCCTTGAGAGCCTCACTTTCCGGTGACCTTTCGTTAGCTGTGCGTTTATTATTTTCCTTTTCTATGTTTTCTGGACTTTCGAGATCTTCTATTCCGTACGTTTGTCCGCTCACAATCATCTTGTTGTATCTAAGATAGGCTGTGTATCCTTGCTGTTTTGCTTGTTTTAAGTGGGGTATCAAAAGTTTTCTTTCCCTTTGAACCCTTTTTGTATAATCATCATTAATCCAGATATCTCTCCCTTTCAGTTCTTTTGTCCTTTCAAATATTTCCATGTTCTTGTCCCATGTTTGTAGCTTTACCAGAACTGGTCTTTTTTATTTGGTTTGTAGGCTCCCAATTTCGTTATTTCCTTTATATCTACCGCTGTATTAATTTCTACTCCCATAGCTCTCAGCAATTCCTGCACCTTCTCTTTTACTTGTCCGTATTCTTCCCTATCTGTATTAGTCAATCCTTGCACTATAATGTTATTTCTTCTTATTTCTCTCTCAACCTTCTTCAATCTCTCTTGGTCTTTAACTGTCTGCTTCCATTTTTGTTTTTTTTTTGTTTCAGCTCATTTATTATATCAGTACTCTTATCTAGTTGCTCTTCAACCACTGTTAATTGTGTGCTTATTTTGATCCCATTGTGTTAATTGTGATCCCATTCTATTATATTAGTCTTATTCTTTCCGCCTGCTATGAAATTTTTAAAACTCAATTAACAAATAAACTCCAGTATAGGCCTGTTTCTTGATCACTGTTGAGCGTGACCTCGGGACAGTAGCTGCTTCCTCGGGTCAGAAGCTAATTTTGGAAAATGACTTATTATATTCAATTCTAACAAAGTTTAGTAAACTATAAATATAATATAAAGACACTTGTGTCATTCGAAAATAAACAGATAAGCAGTGATCTTGCCCGAGTTCGGGCAGAAATTCTGTATCTCTATTAAAGATGTTGACAATAGTTAATATTATATGTTACAAAAAGCTTGACAATGAAGAATATCATGAAGCGGAGATATTTATTATTTCCATATTTCAACTAAAGGTTTTTACCGATATTAGGAAGGATACAATCAATAATAATAATAAATGGCCTTTATTGCATCATATTAATGACAAGAAAAAAAATTGACAAAAGTAAACAAACAAAATAAATGAGATTTCTCAATTTGTTGATCAGCAAGTTGGCGAAGTCTAACATAATTTGTTATTCCACTCAATCAACCTACCGATCTTAATCCCTAGACAGAAAAAAACAATACACCTATAAAACCACAAATATTTTCTCCCATGTCTCACATACATAGTCTAACAAACACTATTATTACACAACCATCCGGTCACCGCCAGAACCTCAAATTACCATTAGACGATAATCTTAAAAATATCATGTGTGTATGTGTAAATTTGCTTTTATTTCTAATATTCACAGCATTGCTGGCTAGAAACATACTCTTGAGGGCTTCAGAATTATTGTCAGCATTGATAACTTTATATGGGAAACTAGCCATCTGAAGCTGCCATATGTGATCCATAGGAAGCCACTTAAGCTGATTAATCTTTTGATAGACATGATTTTCGTTTTCGAAGTTCAAATATTAGACGATAACAAGCATTCTGTACTCGTTGTATTCTGCCCCTGTCTACTGAATCGAGACATGGAAAATAATAGAGCAAGAGGCCGTGAATACCAGACTTTCGTTATTTTATAAAAGCTGAAAGTTTTTCAGCGCATGCTTCCAACACGAGGTAGGAACGATGGGCTACTATAAAGTTTGGGTCATCATGGCTTTGGCAGGTAACAGGTAGCAAAGATGTATACATTACCAACTTAAATTTATCAAATAATAAAGCGTTTTTTTTTGATATTTTCTTCGGAATAATATTAAAAAACACGTCATCCATTGCCAGACACTTAATATCGTGGCAACCATTTGCCAGACACCCTTAAACTTTAATAAACTTTAACTGTACTTACGTTATAGTATAAAAGCTGAATTTAATACATGTTACTTAGGTAACTATTAGAAGATGTTTCTTCAGTAACCAGACAGTTTCGACAGTTCTAACTAATGACCAGACAAATATATAGGGTAGGTGTAAGTGCGAGCGCGAGTCATATATCCCAGTAGGTGCGAGTGAGATAGTTATTTAGAACGACCGAATAATTTTATTATGTAGTTATTTATGACTAATAAATCAATGTTTAAAAGGTTATTGATTATAATTTTCATTTGATAAATGATTAAAAAATAAACCAAATAAATTAGTAAATAATGTTTTGGAATTTCATGAACTTTATTTTTAAAATTCAGTTTAATACGAAATTCGACATTTTATTAAAGTTTGATTGTTTATTCATATATATATATATATATATATATATATATATATATATATATATATATATATATATATATATTCACATATTCCTGAGAAGTCGAAGGTTGAGGTTCTATTGATTAAGGAGCTAAAGGTGGTTGTGATGCTGCTAAAGATTCTGTAAGTAAAGGCTGTGAATGAGATGGTTCTACGGTCAACTCAGATAAAAACGATGTAGCTGGAGATGAATTGTCTATAGGTATACTTGCTTCTTTTTCTGTTTTTTTTTTCTTTCCCTATTTCAAAGGTTTTTTTTAGAACTTGTAGATTGAGAGGTGAAATATTTTTTCATGAGTCCTGTAAATGATTTATAACAGTCCCTGTGATAACCGCTCTCCGTATATTTACTAGGTAAAATAAGTCTTTGTATTTGATGTTAAGTATTTTTCGCAGTTTCAAAATTGATTGACATTTTTTCAATGTCTCTTCAGAAAACAATATTATTTTGCCACTACTTTTGTTACAAATAACACAGATTAATACATCTCCCATGATGATACTTTATCAAAACTGAATCACATTTATCTTATAAACTGCACAAACAAATAGTAAAACGTGTACGGTCAGTATATATAATACATGTATAATGATTAAGTAAACTATAGATGCGAAAACATAAGAAAATTACGTTTTATTATTTGATAAGTTTAAGTTGGTATTTTATACACCTTTGCTACCTATTACGTGCCAAAGCCACGATGACTCAAACTTTATAGCATCCCATCAGCTCAACTCAACGTTCAGCTTTTATAAAATAACAAAGGTCTGGTATTCACGGGCTCTTAGTCTATAAATGAAGTCACAGTAACTAAACTGAGAAAGTACCAACGACTCTGATAATAGCTTTTTTAAAGTCTGGTTCAAAATGTGCCTATTAGCATAAGGTGATATAAGGTGCATAAATTATTTACGAATTAACTTGGATACATGATCTTTAAAACGTAACTTCGAATCCAAAATAACACTCAAGTTTTGTCGACAATCTACAAAACTAAGCTTCTCTCTGTCAACAGATATTGAAAGATTCGTCTTTAAAAAAATATAGTTAGATTTAATACAAAATAGCATAACTTTAAATTTAGAATAGTGTAATTTCCTATTATGTACTAATGAGAGTCTGTTAATCTTATCTTATTATGGAATCTATGATTCGAATCGTTAGGAACGTATCTCGAAGTAGGAGTGTTTGTTCTAAGAATATCAAAATATGACCTATTTTTATTGTTCCTACTCACTAAAACAGTCAAAGATGGTAATTTATCATTGTTCTCGAGTTCATATTTGAATGCAATGGTTTCGGATATATAGAATTAGGTTTCGAATTAATAGATTTAGAATTAGTTATCTATTAGAAAGTTATTATTTAGAAAAGCCATTCGAAGAGATGTCCTTTCTTTCACCGATTAAATAAAGAGCGACCTACCGAATTCATATGCATATTCATATTTATGGGGGCACTGATTTTTACAAAATCAACGACTAAAACTTGCCATTTTATAGAAAATTGACTTAAACACTTGACTGTACTGTAAACCAGACACAAACAAACTAAACTATAGAAAACAATAAAACTGCCCTTAAAAGTTCGTAGAATACTGTGGAAATTCTACGGGAAGTTCTACGGTTTTGTGGCAATTCCCACTTTCTCCAGTACAAAGTCTGGTATAAATAATTTCAATGTGCTCATGATATAAAGGCGAAGCAGGAACTTGAAAATGGGACGTGATAGGTGCTAGGGACATGCTAGGACGTAGTTATTAAAACGCCTTTTCTGTGAAAAGGTGTTTTAATAACTACCTAAATGAAATGCAAAAAGAGCATTCTCATCAATGTTACAAAAATCATGTTACCGGTGTAATCAGTGTGTTAAAATTGTAAATTTAGACATCCATTAACGTCACAAAATCGAAGAGGAGAAATTGGAATATCTAACATATTGTTAGACCTCACAATCATTAAACTATTTTTAATTATTTCAATTTTTAGTTCGGCTCGGAACACTGGGAGGAACACACCTCTCTCCTAGCGCTCTGCGAGCCATACCTATTGAGTGGTGGATTTAGTATGGTGAACCCACTGAAGACTGCCATATTTAGGACGCAATACGAAATATTAATAAGAGAAATAGAAAAAAGAAACGCGACGCTTCAGAAAATGAAAGATACAAATAGGGCCTTGCAAAAAAAAAAAGAGAAACTAATTAAAGAAAAAAGGTTAAAGGCTCAAATGAGAGAACTGATTATCTATTTTAGAGCTGAAGTATTATTCTAAGTAAAAGAATCTCGAAGTAATCATTTACAGTCATTTCTAAGCGTCAATCTATGAGGAAAGGATATAAAGCAGAGTTGTTGGAGACGTATGCTTCTTTCCTCTAGAACAACCTGCACTGAAACATCATTTTAGAAACAATTACCGCGCTGGGCTGTGATATTTAATCACACTCTGAATATTTTTCAATTAGCCCCTTCGAATTAGTAGCACTTTAGATCCTTGCAATATGACTTGGTTGATGTTCACTTAACGACTCTAGTACTTTTTAAAAATGTTGGTTCATTTACCAACTTAAAATAGTCCTAAGTAGAATCCGACAGTTTCATCAAGGAAACATTTAGAAAATGGCGAGATAATTTTTTCTAGGTGACTATTAATAATAATAAACCTACATCTAAATTAATCTTATGATATTCAAGTAACATGTACATTAAGAGTAAATTATCTACTTACTTTTTGTATACATCCAACGAAAGCTGACCTGACCCTAACTTGAGGGGACACGACTCCAAAATTAGGAACTCCCCCAAGATAGAGATTTTGTGGCAACGACAATTGCGTAAAGGCTCCCGGGGCTAGAATTTCCACTGGCAATTGGTTATCTACGGTCAGGATTGCCAAACGACCCGTTCGGGACAGCCTAACCTATCGAAAAAAGGGATAGTCTTCAGAAAAAATCGTTATTAGCTTATATTCTATTAGAATTGTTTCAGACTAGAATTGAAGCTTAATTTGGGTTATTTTATAAATTGATTGCATGCTCTATTATTTTCTTTTAGCCAATTATTTTGTTGCTTTTGTTATTTTTGTTTAGTATTTTATATCATTCATCAATATTAACATGTTTAAGTATGAAGATGATAATAAAATGATAATAATAAGTATGAAGTTTGATAATAAAAACATATTACAAAGTATTTGCCAAACAAGATATCGTTACCTGAATATTGGAGTGCGCCAAGTCCACTTTTTATTATTTCAAAAAGGCTGAACAAGGTATAGAGCAGTGAAAATTCAGTTCCTACTTTATACTAAGTCCATCACTGGTAACGCAGTGTTAATATTGGTTTGCCCCAAGTCCTCATCCAATGAGACTGGACTTTCAAGTCACATGACAAATTTATATCTAACGCCAAATTTTCAACAGCGAATTCAATATTTTCTTTTTCAAGCCCAAAAAGGACAGGTTCGCACCTGTTTTGCGAATGTGTAAAAAATGGCGGTCAATTAATTCAAAGAAATTATCTTGAAAAAGTAAAATATAATAACCACTTAAAACTGAAACTTCAATGTAAAATCGAAAACAATAACGACAAAAACCTTAGAAAGATATTATTGCGAATATTTAATTCGATATGCAAAATGTTTTGCGCTCCCAAAAGCTAAAGTGTCTAACTTATTTTACAAACGGAAATTCAATGTACTTAATGTAATAGCGCATTGCACGATAAATGAAAAAACTTACTATGGGAAAGGACAGTAGAACGTGCCGGATTTCATATTGCCTGCACTTAAGTAAAAATCTAGACGCAGTGGTCTATGATATCTTATTTTGTAGTTCCGCAAAATCGGAACAGCATTATATAATTTTCCTTGATTTATTTCATGAAGTATCAGCCTCAAATAATATAGATTGAATAAAAGTTTTTCGAAGCTGGTCATGGAAACATCCAAGAGATGGGCTCTATCCATAGCCTGATTGAATGAAAACTTAGGTACTCCGAAATTTGAATCATTGATTAGATCTCTTAAGGCGATTAGGGACAACCTGGTTTTGATTCAAATGGAAAAAAAAACATTTTTTGATATCAGATATACAGTTAGTCAATTTCATACAACCATATTTCCAAGTAAAGCATCTGCAAGTACAATCGACTTTAATGTAATACGTACCTTAAAGAAATAATTTTGAAAATAAAAATAGTACACTTTCAGAAGGAGTTAAGAGCTAAAAATATAGCTAAGGAAACCATGAAGGATGAATTAGATAAAATAAAAACGAGCCCTATATCGCGAAAAACTGTTATGGTCCAAGCAAAAAAGAAGAACATTGCTTTTATGTTAAAATTTTTGTCGGAACGAGATAAAAATTATATGAATTATCTTTTGAAGTAAAAATGTATTTTTTTTGTAATATGTGAATGAACTTTTTTGGACAAAGTGAAAATTTTGTATTAATTTTTTATTTTCAGTACATCAAGTCCAAACTATATTTTCAAATATCTCGAAGAATAACATTTTTTTTTCTCTGCGATAATTATCTTTAAACTGCCTGTAGTTATGTATGTTTAATACTAAGACAAAAATAAAAGATTGCATTATAATGACATTATGTTAACCTAAACTTTCAGGTCTTGTTTTCTTCAGTGTTACTTTTCTGAACTTTTCTGGCACACTCCAATACTTAGGTGACGATATCTTATTAATAGCCAAATAATCATTTTGATGGCAGATTTTATAGAACCAGAATGCAAATGATATTGAAATTTTTCTAATACAATAATGTGGCTTTAAAAAATATAAGCGAAATTAAAAAAATATATATTTAAAATTATAAGTAAAAATGACATCTACAAGGTCAAGAAATAATTTGGTAAGACAAATTGTAATAAAAATCAAATCGATACTAAATGTTTATCCTTGCTTTTCAACATTCTATTTTGGCCTTACACGCAAACCAAAAAGCATATCAGAATCTCAGGGGATTCCAGCCCCATCATTCCAGAAATTGTAGATTAAATCCGTCTCTCGATTTTGTCCAATGAAAGTTTTGTGAACTTGATATAGAAATATTGGAACTTTAGAGACAACATTTTAAGACATATATTAATGATATAAGAATTAGATTTTTAAAGCATATATTAATGCTACTAAAAATCAATATCAAGTATTTTACGGACAAAGCGAATTAAAACTCAGGAATATAATGAGCCGAGGAATATAACTGGTTATTGGAATGATTTGAATTTTGATAACTAGACAGTATTCACAAAGAGCAAAATCGGGTGAACAGCGTGGCTAGTCGAAAGTTAATGTTTCTTTTGAAACAAAAATTGGCAAATATAATTCCATTATAAAGGGTGATTTATTTAGTGTGTCCGAACTTTCGATAGGGGTCGCTATCAAACGAACTGTGAGTTTGCGCGCAAGTCTGTAAATCTGTGGCTCAATAGTCTGGCAAATCATCATGGAACATTTAACATCAGAGCAACGGTCGAACGTTTTTATCAAAATCAGTTTTCTGTGGGCCAAAATTCGAGAGCAAATTCGAGCACTTCGTGAATTTGAACTTCGTGATGTATTCGCCGAATTATTGACACATTCCGAATACGCTTCCGCTGCTCGATATTAAAAAAAAACAAGATAGAAAATTGGGCGTTCCGAAGAAAATGTCTGTGCTGTTACTGGCATCCAAATTTATCAATTTGTCGCCGTTTGCAGGAAGTTGGGCTTTGTTATTTGGCTACGTGGATTATTTAATTCCGAATTTGAATAGTATTGATCTGGAGGAGATGTAGTTCCACAGGATGGCTCCAGGTGTTATATAACCAACGCAATAATCAATTTATTGAGGCAATAATTCGGTGAGAAAATTATTTCGAGGAACGGACCTGTTAATTGGCCACCAAGGTCATGTGATTTAACGCCTGTAGACTATTTTCTTTGGGGTTATGTTAAATATTTGGTCTTTGCCGTTAAACCAGCTACTATTGACGCCTTGGAAGCCAAGATAACTAGAACAATTGCGGATATAATAACCCTATTTGCTTGAAAAAGTCAGTAATTAGATTGACATAATGCGCTTTGTCAGAAGTAGCCGCAGCGGACATTTGTCCGAAGTTGGTTGTTGTTTTATTTGAATTCGGACGCACGAAAAAACCACCTTATATAAGAATATATCGTCGCCCTTAATTTCTGAGCAGAATACTTTGGTTTTAAGTGTAAATCTTGATTTGAAAGCTCTTCAAATTAGTGAAGTAATATTCCTTGTGATATTTTTGTATGTTGTGAAGGACTATTTCCGATTGATTTCCGGTCGTTTTTCATAAGTCAGGTCTTCGGGACTGGCAATCAATTCAACATTTATGACTTCCAGTTTTCGATTGATTTGAACAGATTGAAATGCTAGTATGCGCGATCGATCAGAACGTGCAAAATGTTGAATTATATCTATTACAACTCGATGGCGGATTTCATACCATTTATGGAACAAACGTTAAGAGTATTTTTAGATCATTCGCGTATTTGCCTTATGGGCTAAATTTGTAACAGAACTAGCAGATTAAGCACTAGCTCAGGTTAAAAAAACGACGGTTTGTTGGCCAATGTTTGTATTTGTTTTTCAAATTAATTGGCTGAAAAAGTGATGAGTATGAATTTTATTAGCTTGCTCTGGTTTTTTTTTTGTAAAAGGAAAAATGTTGTTCGGTATTCAAATATTGCATTACACTTCGTTTAATGCATAGATTTTTATTGCTAATTGCTAGTTATATTTTGATAATAATACCACACAAATGTCCATGTCGTACGGTTCTATAAATGGTTCATATTTTATTCATTTTTCGGTTACCAAAAAAGATCGAATTGTAATATCATAGTTCTTTGATGGTAACCAACTTTTAATTTGAGCCGGCCGCGGTGGTCTGGTAGGTTAGTCGCCTGCCTGGCAATCCAAAGGTAGCTGGTTCGATTCCAGCGCTCGGATAGGTGTTTTTCTTTAATTCTTCTGTCCCTCTTACTTCCTACTCTACACGCACAGTTATATACACTCACATATACACAACACACACGCCCACACATATCCCACCTAAATTTGTGTGATTGTTTCTAGACAAGAGTGTAAAATCCGATAACGAATTACCCCCAGTTACGTCAGTTAAAGGCTGGGTAAGGCAGGATGCCTTCAGAGAAGTGTTCTACGTTGGTCACTCGCCAGTCGGTAGGCTTCCTGCTAGACTTATGGGTAGGCACATAATGAAGGGCTGATAGCCTGAGGGGGGTGCTGGCCTGGGTTTGTCTGTAGCCGATGACGGTGGTTCGGCACCCACGGTCGCTAAAAATAGCCTTAGATGCTGATGCGTCTCTTACCGTAAATCCTTTCCTTTTTCCTTTTCTAATTTGAAATATTATTGTTCAATGATCCCTCTGAACTATTATTCATGTCAAACGGCGACATTTTCTGTATGTAAAAGAACAGGGCGTTTTAGTAAGGAGTTACATTTAAGAGAGTGAATAGTTATCATTTTAAAAATAACGTCGTACACTTCTCAGACTCTTCTATGAAAATATGAAAATATGCAACATAAACAAAATATAATACTATAAAGATCATTTTTTTGATTTTTGAAAGTGAAAAATGCTTGAAAATAACAAAAAAATCTAAAAGTAATAATTGTATAAAGTATGTCAAAATCAAAAAATAGCATATTAAAAAAAATCTCAACTAATAATATAAAATAAATACTATAATGTAAATGTAGTATATTAAAATAATATAAAAAGGTATGTGTTAAAATATAAATTTATTTAATATATAGGAATAATATATATTATAAAATTGTAGCTGTCCTGAGGTTGATTTAATGAAAAGAAACCGAAACGTTAACAAAATAAGAAATAATTGTTATTATAACAATTCACCGAAACGCCAAGAAAAAAACAAAAAAAAAATAAACGGCCACGAAAATACATATAATAAAATTATACATATGATTTCTATATGCATTTCACTACCCAATTGACCGTCAAATTTATAATGTATCTGTCAGAAAGTGAGCTCTTTTTCAATGATTCGTGAGTGAAAAATGATATAAATACAGTCTAGCTCATTGCAGACATTCAGGTAATAGTGACTTAGTGATAAATTAAAAACTAAGACATAAATTCAAAACATTTACGAATGGAAGGGAAACACAACCAACTGATTTTGAGTGAATGAAGACCATCTCTTATCTTTTCTCTCATTTCGGAAACTTTAATACTTTTAAGGTATATAATCGGTCCTGTACAATATGTGAATGTTTCTAAAACATTTTCTATTTGGCATAAAATTTTACATTTATTTTATGACCTTTATCTGAAATCAGCCAAGAAACAACGCTACTGCTTGATGCCAAAGAAAATCTTTACTGATAGATTACTTTACTGACACAAATGTATGGTGATAAATACATATCTCGTCATTAAATTTTGTAATAGCTTAGTTAATTTTAAAAACGGTCGAAAGTTGATTAGAAGCAATAAGACAAAAGGTCATTTCAGAATATAGTCCAAGAAAAATAATATTGAAATGTGCATCATATATTCTGCAAGGATCTGAATGTGACCTATTAAATATTGGCAAAGGAGTTGATGTAATCAGGCTTACATAATTTTCTTCATTATTTGAAAATATGTAAGGAAAAATATCAGGCATACAGCAACACATTTTCTGTAACATATTGTCACAGGTGAAGAAGCCTGATGCTATCTGCATAATTCGTTGATAAGATGTCAGTTTGGTTTGAGATGAATGTGACCTATTAAAGGACCTATTAAGGATCTGAATGTGACCTATTAAATATTGGCAAAGGAGTTGAGGTAATCAGGCTTACATAATTTTCTTCATTATTTGAAAATATGTAAGGAAAAATATCAGGCATACAGCAACACATTTTCTGTAACATATTGTCACAGGTGAAGAAGTCTGATGCTATCTGCATAATTCGTTGATAAGATGTCAGTTTGGTTTGAGATGAATGTGACCTATTAAAGGACCTATTAAGGATCTGAATGTGACCTATTAAATATTGGCAAAGGAGTTGAGGTAATCAGGCTTACATAACTTTCTTCATTATTTGAAAATATGTAAGAAAAAATATCAGGCATGCAGCAACAAATTTTTTGTAAAATATTGTCACAAGTGAAAAAGCGTGATGCTATCTGCATAATTCGTTGATAAGATGTAAGTTTGGTTTGGAGATAGGATTAGAAGTCCTAACACAGATTAGATTTTGCTGCCTAATGCCATATTAAACACTATCCTCATTTGTGGTATGAAAACTTTGAGATTGTTTGGGGTGCATTTGCTTCTCACAAATTACCCAAGAATTTTCCGTCTCAATTCCAGACTATTTTTGAACACAAGAAATGCGGTAACTATAAATGGCGATTGTTACTCCAACATGATAGTGATGCTTTTTTTTCACTTTGACTTCGAACAAATGAGGTAATACCAGAACTGTTGTAACCTGCCACACAACTTGAGCAACAATTAAGCCACTACACCAACAATTTCATGGTCACGTAATTTTACGAAATACCGACATCAATTGTCTAGCCAGATCTTGCGATTTAACACCGTGCTCTTTTTTTTGTGAGGTTATCAAGATCTATATCAGTAATCGATCCAATGGATAATGACCTCAAAAACAAAATCGGACGTAACATCGATGAAATTGATTTGAAGATAAAAGTTTAAAATTGAAAAATTATATAACCAGTTATAAAATTAATCATACAGTTGTTATAATTTCAATTTAGATCCGCCGTTTAATTTACACAACCCATATTAACAGAAAATCTAATTTTTGTTAATTTGCGATTATTGAAAACAGTTGGGTTAGGAATGCTAGTAACAATGTAAAAAAACAATTTCCACATTGGGTGTATAATTCATATAATAAAAAATGAAAAATACTTCATATATTTTCAATTTGAGGCGTCTATATGAATAGCGTTGAAAAACAGTTTTCGTCAGGCCCCAAAATGGAAGGAAGCAAAATCGATTTCAGGGGGAGAACGGATCCAGTCCAGTCAGCATTCGACGGTGGTAATTGATAAAATACAAAGGGGTGGCAGGTTAATGGAGGTTAAGAATTTATAGTTAATGGTCTAGACCGCCACAATGCGATATATTGGATTCTCCAAACACAAAATTGTGTATTGCAAATAAATGAGCGTGAATATTTAAAAATGTTTATTCTAGACCGCAAATACATTATGTTAATTTAATTAATTAGTTTCAAAATAGGTAAATAAAATCAAAGGGAATGAATGTAAATGGACTGGTGTAACCCAAAGGTAATAGTAATTTACTCACTACGTCATTTAAAATTGACAATTGTTTAAAATATTGAGTGAAATGATTGATGTGTAAAACTTGGATGTAAAAACTTCATAATGAAGAGTCTCTCAAGTTGAACAGTTTTTTCAATTCTTGAATAAAACACAGATTTCAAAAAACTTTTTATTGATAATTGAAGCATAGTGTATGATATTTAAACACGAAAGACAATATCTGCAACAATATCTCTTGCAGCTCCACAGACGTCCACTCTTTTGTCAACATTTTGGATGACATCTTGGCATAACCGTGGATTTATTTCACCAATGACTCAAATACTTTCATTCTATAACTCAGGAATCGATTGTGGATTGTTCTTATAAATCTGGCTTTTTGCGTAAACCCAAAGAAAATAGTCCAACGGTGTCAAATCACATGCTTTTGTTGGTCAACTAACATCACCGTTTCTTGCAATAGCTCGTGCAGAAAATTTTTCTATCAGTAAATTAATTGTTTCATTAACAAAGTGAGGTATAGCACCATCCTGTTGCTATATTATTTAATTCAGCTCACAATCATCATCTCACGATATCGAACAACATTCACATTTACAGGTTCACTAGCAGCATTCTGAAAGAAATACGACTCAATTATACCTCCTGACCATAATGTATACCAAACAGTGACTAGTTTAGGATGTTTCTCATGAATTAATCATAGATTTTCTTCACCCGAAATACACCAATTTTGTTTGTTAACATAGCCACCAATTATCTGAAAAGATGATTTTTTGAATGATCCAGTGGCTTGAGTTCGTCTGTTATTTTAGTTATATCTGTTATTTGAACTTTATATGCCTTCAGAGCTAAATCCTTTCGTAAAATATGTCATGTTGTGGATTCACTGAGTCCAAATTGTTTTGAACGCCGATTAATGGACATTTCGGAATTTTCAGCAGTACTTTCACGTACCAAATCAATGTGCGATTGTAAATGACCACTACGACTATATATTACTCTTCTTTTATCTTCCACGGAACCATTTTCTTAAAATTTTTGAACAATTTGATTGATAGTGCTGTCAGATAGAGGATTGTGCCAACTATAAATATCACGTAATTTTCTAAAAACATTTTTTACTGAACGCCCATTTTCATAAAATAAGTTTTAACGCGTTGTTGTATTGTGTACGACTCCATTTTTATAAATGCCATACAGTACACTTCTGAAATGAGTCTAGACCTTTGAATATAAAACTAACAGGAAGGTGCTTTGCCTCTCTTAATGCATGTACAAATGGAGACGGAAACGGCCATATTGAAACACCACAGATGACTCATTGTTTTGGAATTTTAGTAGTTGGTGTCAACAATTTAGAAGTTTATTAGTACATTTGTGCAATTTTAGTGTGTTTTAATCAATAATAAGTGCGGAATAACTCTACTGGAATACTCTTTTTGTGTAAATACATATCAATATTTTACAACTTAATTTTTTTAACGTATGTTTTTTGGTAAACATCTTTCATAGGATTTAGTCTTTTTTGGTCGTTGTGAAAAATTAGTTTATTCTCGAGTTTATATCTAACACTTTGTGACTATTTACACTATGTAAATTCATTATATTTGCAAAATCGGTGTAGTAGATGAAAAATTAGTAGAACATATACAAAGTTAATTTTGTTTAAGGGACATTAAACATTGAACAACTAAATACAGAAAGGATATATGTATTTCAATAATAAATAATTTAGTGAATATTACGGCTTTTTTTTTCACCAAACCTAATTTAAATATGAACATTAACTCGGTGCAAGATGCAACTGATTACCTAACCATTTTTTGAAAATGATATGATTTTATGATAGAAGATTCCAATTTAATAATTTTTTGTCGTATTGGCCCCATAAAAGACAGTTTACTCTTTGAAAAAATAGACTTTTTTGAATTAATTTAAATATTTACAGTAACGATAATTATGCAATAATTTATTGTTTTAAATTAATTTAAACTGTAAACTTTTATCAGTTTCTTGTTTTTATTCATACTGCCCTACGCCACTGTTAAACTGGAAATACCATTCTGGTCCCACTTACAGGATCATATGCTCCTTCCTGTAGTTTTATATTCAAAAGTCTAGACCTAGACAACTTCACGACGCCATCAGTGTTTTATGCAAGAATGAAAAAAACTGAACGAGAGTTAATTGAACGAGACGGAGCACTTTTAAATCTTTTATTTAACGAGATGTAAAGATGTTAATCTTTAGAACAAAAAACACGTGCTTACTTAACTCAAAAAACTAACCTCATTACTTTTGAAAACAACGTTGCCTATCTATATGTAATCAAGGTTGTCATGTATTTGACAAGTGTTGCGCCAATTCCATTGCAATAAGCTGGTTTTTTGGAAAGTTTCTATGTTAGCTTTTGTTGGCTTAGCTTTGCGAAGCCAATATTAGCAACATGGTTACCATTAAAGTACCACTATATCCCAAGTGATAACCAACTACGGACTTTTCGTTTCAACAATTTCTTTCATATACGCCAAATTGACTGAATGATTGTGCTGATGCAAAAGTTCGTCATTTTTCGAGAATTTCGAGTCATTTTTTTTAGAAAAATGTTAGCGTTCTATTCAATGACCATTCTCCATCTCTCCGGTAACCGCATAATACCGCGTTAATAGAATTTCTGAGATTTATGGCTAAAGAAATGATCCAGGTGATTTTTCAACTGTTTTGAAGCGACGTAATGAAATGGTAGGCAGAGAGCGCAGAGATCGAGAGAGTGCGGTGGATGGACAAAACATCCCAGGCAAGTTGTAAAAGTTTGTGTTGGGTGACCACAGAAACAAGTGGTCTGACATTATCTTAATGGAATATAGTGCTCTTTTTGTTGGGTAATTCAGATTACTTTTGGTCGATTGCTCGCTTTAATCCACATATTTTCAGACAGTATTTTTCCGAATTAATGGTCTGGTTTGCAGGTAACGTCTCAGAATAAACGATTTTCTTCGAGTCCCACCAAATGCATAGGATGGCCTTATGTGCAGACTGACTATTACCTTGGTTGAAAGAACATCGCCGGACTTACAACATGATCTCTTATGCTTAACATTATAATACACAATTTATTTTTATTGCCTGTCATAATTCGCTTAAACATGGATTGATTTCGTTACGTTTCAATAGAGAATGCGCAGCAACTACCAATACATCGGTCTTGCTAACCATTTTAAGTTGACGTAATCGCCCTGCCACTGTTGACTGATTAATTCCAAGAATTTCTCCATTCTCTTGAGTTGTTCTATGTAGATCATTTTCAATTAGCGCTAATATTTCGTTGCCATTAACCTCGGCCAGTGGCAATACACATTTATTACAAACAGATCACTAATTTATTACAAATATATCACACATTTATTACAAACATATCATACAATTATATAAACATATTGTACAAGATATTTCAAACTTCCATTTTACTTCCTTCGGCTAAGTCTGTTATTTTGGCATTTGCACGAGGTCTGCCTGTTCCATGAGAAGAAATAACTGGATTATGTTATTGCCTTTTATGTATATATTAAGTTCTTTTCTTAATAGAATACACAGTTTTCCTTGATATTTTTAATGCTGCTGCAACTCTCTAAAAAAATATTACGATATGATAATGCAAAATAAGTAAAATGTTATCAAATTAAGTATTATTTACCATTGAATGGTTAAAAGAGGCTTTAAAAGTCCCCCATTCCTTTTTTCATTTCGAAATAGTCAAACATTGAGCAGAAATTCATGGGCTTGCGATTTCAATGTTTTTTTTCTGACATTATCTGAAATCACACAAAATGTTAAAATAAATATAGATACCTTAAAAGTTCGCACTTCTATATTTCCGTTATTATTTTGAAATGGTTGTTTATCTTTCAGAATGTTTTTAGAATTACTAAACAATATAAATTCTGTTTTTATTAAACATTTATAATAAAATTTCTTTAGTTAGAATTATTCAAGGAAATAAAACTTTATGAATCTTTACAAATACTTACCGATAATAAAATAATCAATAACAGTAGTTATTATCAGAATTATTTTACAAAAAAACTGGACTTTACAGCTCAAAATTTCACTAAAACACAATAACAAAACAACTCAAATGACAACCTTAAACAGAACCGCTGAACTCAATAGACGAACTTTTATGGCATATGAATAAAGGCTTTTTAATTATTTGTTACCTTCACTTTCTGCCTGCTACTGCCCTTATCCGAAGACATACGGCATTGATTTTTTATGTCATTCTCTCTCATTCGGTAAAGAAAAAAAAACAATGTCTATGATATAGAAAATTCATGACGTCATTTGATGACGCATGGGTAATCTCTTGACGGTTTAACTATATCTTCTTTTACGCCTGCGAAGCATTCTTGCGTTTTCGCAAATATCGAAAATCCTCGTTATTTTCTGGAAATTTTAATGCTTAACAAAATTTAAAAAACACAACCAAATAACATATTTTTTTTCCAAGTACTTGCTGAAATTTCAATGTTAAACAACATCAAAACTAGAATTACAAAAATTGAATTAGAAATATACCACTAATAGTTTAAAATATAAGATGCGTTCAAGATGTCAATAGTTGCTGTTTTATCAGCATAGACCAAAGATTTAGCATAATCTCAAAAGAAATAATCTAAATGCGTTAAATCACATAACCTTAGTGGCCAATTAACAGAACCGGTCCTCGAAATAATTTTATCAACGAATTGTTTCCCAATAAATGGACTGATGCATTGGCTGTATGACATGTGAAGCGATCCCGTTGGAATCACAACTCCTTCAGATTAATACCATTCAAATTCGGAATTAAATAATCCATATAGTTGAATAACAAAGCCCAACTTCCGACGAATTGATAAATTTGGATCTTCATTAACACTGCCAGCAACAGCAGACAGTGTCTTCGGAACGCACAGTTTTTTATCTTGTTTTGATTTTAATATCGAACAGCGTGAAATGCGTTCAGAATTTGTCGATAATTCGGCGAATACATTGCTCAGTTAGGCGATTAAGTGCACCATAAAATCAGGAAGTTCTCTATAAGTTTGCGCATTGAATGTTGATCTTGATAATATATTTCGATTATTTGCAATCGTTGTTCTGATGTTAAACGTTCCATAATGATTTGCCAGATTATTGAGACACAGATTTTCAGACTTGCATCCAAATTCACAGATTGTTTAACATCGACCCTTACCGCAAGTTAGATAAGCTTCGATACATACTAAAAAATCACCATTTAAATAAATAAATATTTCTTCATTCAAAAAATATCATTCTTTCTCTTCTTACTGTGTTATTTATTTTATTTATTATTGTTTATCTTAACACTCGTATAGAGTTGTCTAGAGATAGTTTAATCTATAAATCAGTATATATTAGTATATTCCATAAAATTTAGAAGAGCTGGGTGAATAGTTATAAATTATTATTAGCACATTTAAAAAGATAAAGAATATAACCAGAAACTATAGAGATAATTTTAATATTTTAGATAACCTTAAACTATTAATTTTAATCCGACATAAACACTTATTTGTAAATTCTCAATACAAGTATAATGATTCAATAAAATAATCTCTTTCAAAAACTCTGAAAAAATTGCTGCTCAACGAGTAATATTATAGCGCCTAAGTTGTTCAGTAACGTGAACGGATTTTACTTAATCATATTTAACAATTTCCAAGTTCAGAAATGATTCTCCTTAGAAACAATTTTGTTCGACCCCACAAAAAAGGGAAGGAATAAATCGATTTAAAGGGAGAAAAGCAGGCCAGTCTAGTCAGCATTCGACAGTGGTAATTGACAAAATACAAAAAGAGAAAAAGAAATACTGAACGTTAAGAATTTATAGTTAATGGAATAGCCTTTAATCCAAAACGAAACCGGATTTATTGTTATGTTGCCGAAGTAGACTTAAAATCGTAATGACAGTTCCTACTTAATGATAGTAAACTTTTTTTTTTAATTAATATAGGCTGATTAGTTAATACTCCTCATTTTTTGACGTTTTAAATATTGGGTATGTCAATGAAAATAAACATAAATCAGGAGATGTTTAATTTTAATGTTTAGGTGAACTATGATGTACCATAAGTACAAAAACATGTCCAACATGTGTTAAATAGGGCAATTTAAAGCAGTGAGCCAATTCGTCTATCTCGAGATCAGAAGAAGATGCGAAATGGAAAAAAATACAGTGGGAAAAAATATCATTTGCAGATCTGGAGAGAGAGAGGGACATGGCACATAATACAAAGAAACAGATGATAAAACCCTTGGTCTTTCCAGTTTAGCAATATCCAGCTGAAACATGGACAATTAAAAAAAAGGCTATATGTTGCTCTTTTTTATATTTCACCGAACCAGTGTTAAGTGATAATAGGCATATTTTTAAAAATCTTCAAATTCGACATCTTAAGTTATATCTTTCCGTATTGTGATCACAAATTTCCCAATTTTTCTGTGTCATTTTTTATAACGTGATCCTAAATAACCATGCTATTAATAGCAGTCACAAATCAAACAATGAACGGTGTTAATTTAGTAAAAAAAATTCATTGAGGTTTAAAAAATTGTCAAGTAACTTTGGCACTTCATCTTAAAAAAAAATGTAGTACATTACTTTGGGCAAGTTATTTCAAAAGATGGCTTATTTAGTCAAGATTTCAAAATGGTACAATTGGCACTTTTCTTTACACAAAAAAATATTATTGCTTGTTTTTTTTTGCAAGAGGACCACATTTCAAAAGACTCATACCATGATAAAAATAATTTTGTATGCTCAAAAATGGGCTTCGCTAATGTAAGTGAGATGGCCAAATGTGATGTGATAGAGTGTGATAGATAGTGACACTGTTCGACCACGAATTATTTGAGAGACAGATTGATATTCAACTTTAAGATGGTCCATTTAGTGAAGATTTCAAAATGATACAACAGGCATTTTTCTTTCCACAAAAAATATTATTGCCTTTTTTTTACAAAAGAATCTTCTTTTAAAAAAACTCAAACTAAAGGCAATGTGTGTGAGTCAAATTACTCAAATATCAAATAAGATAAAACTTAATCAAAATGAAAGGAATTATTGAAATACTTTTATTTATCATAATATTTTTCTTTAAAACTAAAGCAAACGTTCAAATTGTTTACCTTCGGCACGAATACTGGCTCTGCATCGCAAAAAATATCTTTTCATGTCGTGCGAATCTCCTTGCATTTATTTATTCTGCTGTTTCAACAATTCTGTGACGCAGTTTGGCTAGATTTTGTATTTGTTTTGAATACACTTTTTCTTTTATGCAGCCCCAGTAAAAGAAATCAAGGAGGTTTAGGTCAGGAGAACGAGGAGGCAACTCAATTGAACCACGGCGCCCAATCCACCTTTCGGGATACTCTCTGTTCAAATAATCCTGTACAGGACGAGCATAATGCGCTGGGCAATCATCTTGTTGAAACCACATTTCTCTGTAGATATTGAATGGTACATCTTCTAACAAGTTTACAAATCGTTTTGGAGGAAATCCAAGTAGTTGGCGCCATTGAAAGTATTTTATCATGATATGAGTTTGTTGAAATGTAGTCGTTTTTGCAAAAAAAAAGCAATAATATTTTTTGTGGAAAAGTGCCAATTGTTGTACCATTTTGAAATCTTGACTAAATGGGCCATCTTTTGAAATAACTTGCCCATGGTAGTGTAGTACATTGTTTTTAAAAGTTTCAAAGTTAGCTGACATAATTGTTTAAATCAAAACTCAATGAAACTTTTTTTTTACTAAATTAACAACGTTGATTGTTTGATTTCTGACTGCAATTAATAGCATGGCTAAGTTGTCGAATTTTCAGATTTTCAAAAATATGCCTGTTATCACTTAAGACAGTGACATGGATTTTTTTCTTATTTTTGCCAGAACTGCCAAAAGTTTTTTAGTTTAGTTTAAAATTAATTAGATTAATATTATAAAAGTTCTTACATAATATTTTTCAGTCAACTATATCAACTATTTACTATATCACTAACTAACGTTATCTTCAAGGATTATTTAGTACTGGACCTACATCTTAAGGTGCGTTCCGAAATACGGTTATCAGATATTATAACAACGGTAACATACTTTTTGTTCGAAGTATCTTTCGCAAAGTTTCGTCAGATTTCTTCCCTATATAAGAATCTACCTCGTATAAAAAATACAGGGATCCCTAGGGCCAATGGATCAACTTAAATATATTGGTTATAATAATAGATATCTACTCTTAAATTATCTTAACATTTTTTTTAGATAAATCCAAGAGCTGTTTTAGCCTATTTGAACTTTTATTCATAACTTCTATCAACTTGTAATTTTTATAACACATTTTTTTTTCTACAGATATACAATATATGTTTTTAAACAGTTTTTAAAATACTTCATGTATAAAATTTACTTTATTAGTTTATTATTAAATAGTGAATATTTAATGGTAATAATCATACATAATACGTGTATTAATTTAAAGGTGGCGTTACTGGTTACACGAATTTCTAATAAGTAACCATTTCTAGTGGATAAAATATGCGATTCTAATCTTATAACTCAGGCATAACTTAAAAAAATTTTAAGTTAATAAGTAGCAGAAATCGCAAATATCGTAAATTGCATATTCACAGTGTAATACTTCCGAGGATTATGGAAGCACATCCATATTGTCGTGGTCTACGGAAAGGTAGAAACAGCAGCCCTTTAGATTACAGGCCAATCAGCCAGATGAGTCCCCTCTTCAAAATAACACATAAAAAGATTCTTCAGGTTATCAACTACTACAGTGACAAATTCGTCTCTTCATTGATGGTCAGATATGTTTCGACTTAACAAAATCGTTCTATAAAGAATACCATGGTTGGCTTTTTCATAAGCCTCTCGAACTAGATTTCCCTCTCGACCTAATCATCATTCCGGTGGATAATTTCAAGAAAAAATTCTTTCTTTGATGAAGTACATTAGTTTCTTTCTTGCACCGGTCTGCCTTGTTCAACCTCTAAATACCCGATATCCCGAGGTTTTGTGAGGTTAAATCTTTTTTTTTCTCGGATAACATATTCTTTCATATCGAGTCACATTGTGTTTCAATAAATCCAGAGGTAACTCAACCATTTAATAAAAGGCTGAAATTTCAGATCACACTGAGAGAAACCCAAGCGATAGTGTTCATCAGAAAAGTTGTGTAAACGACGCCAGACTCTTAGCAGAGGAAGTTCCATTCCGTGGAAGTAAAAAGCCACCTGTTTAGGCCTTTAATTGGAGAGCTCACTTAAATGGTCCCGTCCAAACCCAGCAATGTAATGTATATTGTAACACTGGGTAATTATTTATTTACTAGTGTAGAGGTTCTTACAAATTGCAATTAGATATAATATTGAGTGATTTTGTTAAATGTAGTTAATTACACAATAATATCTATCCAAATGTGAAAAATAATAAATAAACTGAAATTTAGCTAGAAAACATTCTTGAGAAAATTAATGGGAATGACGTGAATTAATTGTTTCAGATGTTCAGATTAAATATAATACGTTATTTACCTCATGCCATTCGCTAAGTTCTACACGATTATGACTTCGTATAACGGCAGCTCCTGTACCCAAATCGTAAGCAAATTCTACGAATCCATCGTTGAGGTAAAGTCCCATAAAATCACCCGTACCGTCCATTCTATGACCGTTATAGATGATGAGGCCATCGGGAGTAGTCGGTTTGAATGTGATTGCTAGATCCAACCACGTCAAAGCGGACTCAGCCAGTCCTCGGTATCGAAGATGACTTGAGCCGTTGAATGAAGGCACCTGAAAACAATAGTACTGAAAATAAATATATTTTTTTTAATTTGCGTTTTAATATGTATATTAAAATTATGAAAAGTACCCCTTCAGTCAAATTTGCTTGCAGTTACGAATGCTGGGAATATATAAGTGACGAGTAATGAAATACAGTCAAAGCTCTTGATTCGCGCGGGAGACGCTTCGTAAATATGCTCCAATAAATAAATTAGAATACGGAATGGTCATTTATATGGGATTATAGGGGATATGTTCCAAGGTTATACAATTCAAATAAAAAATATATAATAAATTCAATTTAATGAGAGATTTTTTAATAATATTAATAATTATTATCAGGCTTAGGCAATGGTTTAAAGAATTTAGTACTTTTTTGCTCGTTTTGCTGTTTCTAAAAGGTCTATTAATTCGGATTGATATTCGGCTATGGCCTTAATAATTTGCCTTTTAAAAACAAGACTACTTTCCATATATGGATCAATTTAAATAAAGGCATCACAAAGCTCATTTGCCATTCGTAAACCTTCACTAAGGTTTTTTAACTTTAATGTGACATTTTCAGTGCTCGTTGAGGTTTCCTCTTCAATAGAATATATTAAGCATTTGCTCCAAGTTGGTTTCAGTCAAATCTTCATCCTGCCATTCAAGCAATTATTGAATATCACTTGATTTTATCTGTTCGAAACCATCTCGTTCGGCGCCATTCGCAACTTTGCAATGTTTTCAGTTAATGTTTGAATTTTCCCATATTTTTCATCATTACCGATAGCTAGATCAGGCCACAGTTTTTCCAGCATGATTTCAATGTGTATGGCTTCAGTTCTTGAATGATTATTTTATGTTAACAAAGTACTTTACAATGTCAACATTTTGCCAGCATGGCATAATTCATATAAGGATCACTTTCCATGTTGTCCAGTATGATTTTAAAGTCCAGTTTGTCTAATGTAATATACCTTAAAGGCCTGGATTATTCGTTGGTCCATAGGTTGAAGTAAGGTGGTCGGGTTCAGAGGCAAAATATCACCTTTATATTTGGATTCATAGCTTCAAGCTCACGAGGGTGTTCTCGAGCATTGTCCAAAACTAGAACTGTTTTGAAATCTAAATTATGAGAAGTTTCAACTTCAGGAACAAAACAATCTCTGGACCAGTCACAGCAAATGACACTTGTAACCCATGCTTCCTTTTTTGAACGCCAAAACACTGGTAGGTTATCCTTTTATTAATTTTTCAAAGCAGAAGGATTTTGCGATTTGTAAACAATTTCTGGACCAGTCACAGAAAATGACACTTGTAACCCATGCTTCCTTTTTTGAACGCCAAAACACTGGTAGGTTGTCTTTTTATTAATTTTTCAAAGCAGAAGGATTTTGCGATCTGTAAGGCATAAGTGGCTTAATTAAAATATCTTCTGATGCATTAGACAAAGCAGCAGTGTAACTCTATCTTTTGCAGCCTTAAAACCAAAAGCGGGCTTTTCACTTTTGGATATAAAAGTTTTGTTTGCCATTTTTTTTTTCAAAACAGAGCGGTTTCGTCTCCATTAAACAGTTGTTCAGATTTGTATCTACCCTCAGCAATTAACTTTGAAAGTTCTGGATATGTTGTTGATGCTGAAGTGTCTTCAGATGCGGCTTCTTCAACAATATTGATATTAAGCAGTGATTGTCGCACCTCGAACTTATTGAACCAACCTTTCGATGCTTGAAATCCTCTATCCGTATGCTTATCACCAGGTTTTTTAAAATGTGTGTAAAGATGCTTAGCTTTCTCACGGATTATAACACCACTTAGAGGTAACACCACTCTCTTCTGGCGACAGTCTTCAATCCATAATGTTAATCCAGCTTCCATTTTTTCAATTGCTGGATCAGGAATAATTTTTGCTGATAGTGAGGTTGAAGCTGTAGAATGCCTTATTTGGTCTTCTGATTTCTCGATGGATCGTACAGTTAATTCATTGACATTAAAAAAACGTGATATGGATGAAAACGATTTGCCAAGGCGTAAACGGTCAGGCATTTCTATTTTTACCTTAAGCGGCAACAGGTTTTTTTTTCGTGTAGCAAGTAATTTTCCGTTGCTTCTACTTGATTTTATAAATCGCGAAGAAAACAGAAGAAACACGTGCTATTCACTCGAAATTATTGCGCCGAATGACAAGTTGAAGCAATAAAACAAAAGATTTGGCGCCGATCGTGCGAAGGCGGCCTTTATCAAAAGGCATAGCGTCACGCGTAACCTGACAGCGTGTACGGCTGTTGCGGCTTATTTGTCAAAGAACATTCTGCCAAGAGACAATAATATTTGTTTGTTTATAAATACTTTAATACTTGTTTGTTTTAAGAGGTAACTGGTAAATAAAAATATATTATTCTAAAAATACAATATATACAATAGTATCATTAGTTTTGGATTCGCGAATAAAGAAATTTTCAGCCGCGAATACAATTGGTCACAATTTTTTAATCCGCGAATATGGAAAACCCGAATAACGAAACCGTGAATAAGGATATGTATATATATATATATATATATATATATATATATATATATATATATATATATATATATATATTTATATATATATATATATATATATATATATATATATATATATATATATATACGAATGTTATATATAAACATTCGCTAGTTGCTTGACTGGAAGGAAGCCCCACCCATCCCTCACATTGGAGGACACATGTTTCGTCTGTTGGTGGTTAGACTCATCAAGTTACTGACATATGCTCTCTCGTCAAGAATAGGGAGTCCCTCTCCACAATCAAACAACCCACACTTTCGCCGACTTCTCGTTGGATGACTTAATTATAATTATAATATTTTTTGATTTCTTTGAATTGCGCCCAATGAGACAACAGTAGTTAGGAGTTATAGTCAACAGTAGTCAGTAATCAGGAGCCACTGCCAATGCCAATTCTTGTGCCAATGAAAAGATATTTTAATTTTTGACGGTTATTGTTCTCTGAAGTTGTATTTATGCAAAAATAACAGTCTTCAACATGGTTCTTCTGTTCTTTTCATAACAATTGTGCAGAAGGTAAACTTGATCAAATAGCCAATCTCGCAAATTTCTACTACAACTCAAGCATATCACGTGCGAAACCCATGGTTTATCCTGATTTTTAACCGCAGCACTAAAGTAAAGTTCGTGTGCCTAACAAATTCGTGGAGTTAATTTTTCACTATTTTCTTTCATAGTAAAATTACCACATATACAACAAAAATTGTTTGGATTATTTTTGCAAATGCGAAGCATTATTACAATGACAGTATTATGATTTAAATACAGAAATATTTGGAAATAAATCAATGTAAATGACGATAAAAATGTAAAGCCGTAAATTGGTTAAAAATACACTATTTATTCTGTTTGTTGGCAAGAGATATTACAATCTGCGGGTTCAAGAATGTTCTATTAATTTGTTCTTATATTCATTACTCGCCAGAGATAGCAATTATATGTAAAGTTGAAGAATATACCCGATACATGTTTCAATCTACATGACAAGATAAAGTCGAGCTAATCCAGTTGTGAAACTTATGTTGTTGATGAGTAGTAACGGCATACTTCTTGATAATACAACTTATTATCGTTGGGCAAAAATCTTCTTGATCAATGTTATTAGATTTGTTTTCATTTTGTTTTAATCTGAAATTTTGATTCTACTATAAATTAATATTAACCGAAAATCTATAAATTACCATCTTAAAATAAAGGAAATTTTATTAGCTGTTAGAATTATCTAATTTGCGTAAATATCATAAGGATAAAGTTATGGAGAAACTGAAATAAAATCCTTATTTTATGGTATTTTATATTTCAAACGTGCAATCGTTTCTCGGAAAGTTTCTCGACAATTTAACAAGGACCCGAAAACAAATGAAGGAATAATCTGGAATTTCACAAAGAAAAATATTACAATACTTAGTTGATTCGAGGAAAGTCGTTTTAAAAATAACCGTGAAATGGGAAGAAAAACAAACAAAGGATATAGCACGGTAATCTTATTAGAAGGAAAAAAAAAATTGGCCATTATAACTTTAATTTCCTGGTACGTGATGAGGTTTTTTATAAGTTTTATCTACACAAGTGTAATTTAACTGTGTTTGTTATTATTTAAATACCGTATAATAATTATATTAATATCGTTATGTCACATACTGTGAGATTGAGGCATCCCTGGGCATTAGTATGACAAGCTTACATAAGATTTTACATGAACATTTAGCTGTGAAAAAGATTTGTACGCGATTTGTTCCACATAATTTGATAATCGTCAAAAAATATAATCGTTGTGGCGTTGTTAAAAGCCGTGTATAACATCTACGCAGCTGACAAATCTTAGATTTATGTGTATGAGTCCGAAAATAAACAGCAGTCGACTGTGTGGGTCTTTGAAAATGAATCAAACCCAACAAAAGTTGTTCGCGCAAGAAGCACTTCGAATCAAATGGTCGCCACTACAGAATCTTAGAACAGCCAACTCTGAATGGTACACAACCATTTATTTGCCAGAAGTCTTTGAAGAAATAAAAAAAAAACCTTGACGCAGGATTATTCTTCACTATGGCAACGTGAACTTTCACATCGGACCGAACAACTCAATATGTGACCGATCGAAACATCGAATTGATGGGTCATCCATCACACAGTCCTGATTTGGCAGCCAATGATTTCTTTTTGTTTCCGTCCGTGAGGAATAAACTACGTGGTCAACGATTTTCGACGCCAGAGGAAACGGTTGATAGGTTCAAAATGCATGTTTACAAGATACCTCAATCGGAATGGAAAAAGTGCTATGAAAATTGCTCCAAATGTATGCAAAAGTGTATCCATTATTGCGGAAAATATTTTGAAAAACAATAAAACCATTTTCAATGATAAATATTTGTTTTTATTTATTATTCCGGATACATAAATAGTAACGAGCAATTAGTAATTTAGCAAATAATAAATGATACTAATAATACTACTAATAAACTACAAATAATTTAATAATAATTGAAATAAATAAATAATAAAAAATAATTTAGTAATATTTTTTTGAAAATTTAGAATCAACCATATAAAGCAAAAAATGGAAGTGCCAACGTAATAATAATTCATTGAAATGATCCCCTCATGTTGGTTGACACAAATTATTTCAGTTAAGTATTTAAATTCTATGTGAAAAAAATAGGTTAGTACCATGTCAAGCTTCCATAGGCTGAAATGAGTGGCATTTTGTAATTTACAAAATGTAAACATTTAATGTAATAAGACAATTAATCATGTGTTTCTTAACGTGACGTGAATTGTTTAAAACAAGTTATGGTGTTATGGTATGAAAAATTACTGCTAGTAGTTTCGACTTTGACATTAAACGATGTTAATGTCTTTCCTCGTTTTTTTGTAAAAAACAAACCAAATTTGGCCAAACCAATAAATGGCTATAAAAATATTACTATTTATTTTCAAATAATACCTTAAGATAACAATGAAACGAAAAGGTCAGTTTTACTAACAATTGATATTGCCAATTGTAAGGCAAATACAATAGTATTTTGCGCGGAAAAGGTTGAATTTTGGATTCATGTTTTAAGAAAACATTTTATTCAATATAATATACAGAATCGTTGATTTATTTTACGAAAGTTATTTCCGTTACACTCTGTATATAGTATATACATATCGATCATGATTAAAGACATGACGTGTTAGAACATCTGAACAAACAGATATCTTTGAGGTGAATAATAAACTGACTAATTGCAAAAATAAAATATAAAGTGTGATCGGTGTTTTGGCGGTAGAAATATATATTATTAAATTAACTAGTATCTGTGCTATAAAGTTTAAATTATCTATTTTATTGTGAATGATTTAAATCGAAACGATGCTGTGTTTTTTTAAAAATATCAAAATGTAACCAATTTTTTTGGCCCTAGTTACTAAACCATCGAAAAAGGTATCATTGTTTAAGTTAGATTTAATCAGTAGTTTTGAGTTAGATTTAATTATCTCCTGATGATACTAACATGGCTAGCGAAAAGTTCATCGAGAGATTTAAAACAAGCGATTTGGTGCTTTCTGGTAAATCTCTCTGAGTTTAATATTTCACTCCAAAGATGGCAATATAAGAACTGAACTACTCATTTGCACAAAAATTAATAAAAACAGCTTTATATAAACTGCAGTAATGATGGCTATAATTTTTTTTAAAGACATCATTTAGTTTGATATTTGCAGAGAGACAGTTGTGCGATATAATTAAATTAGACTGTAATAAAGCTAAATTATATTATTAAGAATATGTTGATAAATTATTTTTTTATTTACTTTAGAAACTTTATAACCATATTAATTTTGTGCATGTAGAAAATATTTGCCGTTCTAAGATTAAACCTCCAGTAGTTCACCAAGTGGCACTGAAATATAATTCAATATACCGTTGTTTACGATTTTCACCGGTATGCTACATAAAGCGTTCCGTGCTAAATTTCAGCCGGTATTCGAACTTATAATTTCAAAGTTTAATCAGTATACTGGATTATAGGAACAATTTACGGCAAAATTAGTGTGTGCCTTGCTGATATTTTTCTTTTTAATCTCTTAATAACTTACCAG
Organism: Cosmopolites sordidus; assembly: GCA_031761425.1. NCBI lineage: Eukaryota > Metazoa > Arthropoda > Insecta > Coleoptera > Curculionidae > Cosmopolites > Cosmopolites sordidus. The sequence goes on along the minus strand of JARFXV010001516.1, from coordinate 158,748 downwards.
CTAAAGAGCACATTTAATCTTGCATGTTATTTCGAAAACCATTAATAGCTACGCTTCTGGTCTGACTTGAAAATCTTATTTATCTTTTAATTACATTGCCAAATTCCACAAAACTTTACAAACTAAAGTTTTGAGCAATACGAACTGATATCTACGGACTTAAATAAAAAACGAAATAAATACTTGTTTATTTTGTTTTTTTTCTCTTCAAATTCTTTCAGTGTTTAGTGGAAAAGCCTCGTATCATCTCACAATACCTAGCTGAATTAACATTGACCGCTTTAGCTCCGTCATCTTCAAAGAAATGTGGGCCAATTATGCTTCTACCTGACATTGCAGCCCATCCAATAACTTTTGGGCTATGTAATGGATGTTCGTGGTTTTCCTTGGGATTTTCCTCCGCCCAGTACCTGCAGTTTCGCTTGTTTACATGGTCATTTAAATAAAATTTCTCGCCTCGTCACCGAATAAAACATTGTCACAGTTGTTAAATATTTCTAACATTTCATTGACCAATGTCAAGCCCATAATAAACTAATTTTCTTTCATTTCTTGCACAATTTGTATTTTATAGGGATGAAGACGAAGGTCTTTTTTCTTAATGACTCAACCACATGTTCAATGTTGTTTACAACTCTGCTTGACCTTGGACGAGCCGGTAAACGATAAATTTAGAGTTAATCCTGTCGTTTCAAACTTTTTAAATAATTTCTTTATTAAATTAATACTTGGTGCCTTGTTTATGTCGTGTAAATTATATTTGGCCATATAAAGGCCACGAGACGTATTAAGCGAATTGTTGTTTTGATAATACGCGCGAATACAGAAAGCACGTTGTTGTCCGGTGAAATACTAAATGGCAACTAAGTTTCCCTGAACCAAGCTTCAATGTAAAGTTACAACGGCCAGCGCGTTTTGTGCCAGCTAGGAGCAAACAAGTAATTAAATATGAACGACATTTGTGGATAATAAATGGTATAAAGCTCCATCATTTCTTACAAAATCAATTAATATTTCGTTATCTACGCTGGCCCAAATGACGCTTGTACTGTTTGCACTAATTTTTTATTTTAAAAATGGTTACCGCTACACGGGAAAAAACGCTCCACAACTGTTTATCACCGCTATGATGAGCGTCATGGAAATGGCGGCACCGCTATTTGACGTTACACTCACAACCAATGCTCTCTACAAAACCAACGCCATCTGGTTTGCATAGATAACATTTTAGTGATATCGTCCACCACTACATTACGGCCACTAGATAGCGGTACCTTTTCCTTAAAAAACGGTAACTTTAGGGCTAGTCTATTCGAGGGCAGAGTATTGCTATCAGCCTAGCAAAATAACACCCATATGAAAAAAAATAGATGTGGAACTAAACCCTACAATGGTTCGGGATGATTTCAGGGACGATTGGGTCAATTCCAATCTACTTAATGCCCTACTACTTAATACCCGTACGGATTCACAACCCGCCACCACACCCATGCAGAAAACATGCACTGGTAAACGAATACCAAAAAATACAGATAAACCGACTAATTATTCCGAATCCATTCAGATGCTGATAGTATTGGGATAATTAGGCTACGATTCCGTTGCCCACCGCTCATACCTACCCGCTACCTCCAAATTCTAACTTTGTGGTCTCATGGAGTCCTGGAGAAGAGAAAGGGAAGGACAAACACCAACTCACACTCACGGGCTGATACCGATGGCACGGCACAGCTGAGACTAACGGTGGAGCCATCGGGTTTTGATATCCTTGCAAAATTTGAATCGGCCTCGATAAGATCTCAATGTTTGTCATGATTGAAATGGAACTTGTCTTACACATTTTTATCTTAATTTTGTAGTTACATTCGTATTTTACTTATGCTTTGTATTAACACATGTACACATAAATTGTGTCCTATGTTAAATAAAAATAAAGAAATAGGATAATGATTATTATAGGTATGAGTAAACTAATTTGCTGATAAGTTTTATATACATAAGATTTAGCACAGAAACACAATCTTCCTCTCAATGACGCAATATATATTTCAAATGGAATCTATAACTTTCCATTTTCATTATAAGAAATTAAATATATTGTCTACTGAAGTTAGTAAATGATTGCTGTTGAAAGTATAAACTTTCGGTAGCTCACTAAATGGCTCTGAAATATAATCCAATATTTCATTGTTTACGATTTTCACGAATGGTACGGCGAATAAACCGTTCCGTGTTAAATTTTAGTTAGTTTTTGAACTTATATCGTGGAAGTTTATTTTATATACTAGATAAAAGGAATAATTTGCCACAAAATTAGTAAGTAGTCGATAAATTTGTTTCTGTTCTGTAATTTCAACTTTCACACGAACGCAATATAAGGCATGAAAAGTTACAAGTGAACTCGTGGAAAATATATAAAACATATTCAATAAACAAGAATTTTTTTTCGGATCTCCACGTAATAATTGGGTGGCGGCTGAAGAAATAAGCAATTATTGCGTGGAGCACAGGAAAAAATGTTTTGTGTATTGAACATTTTTAATACATTCTCCACGAGCCTACTGCCAATTTTTATGCATACCTGATACCTAGAGAGGGCACAGGCGTATCACGGACTATTTCGCGCAGTCCGAATCCGAATGCCCGATCAGCAGTATCCGAATAAGCCGATATATATACGGTCGTATCTTTGGTCATTTCTTCGGGTGCTTTTCCAACGTTCTGCCGGAGCCCGACTAATGACGGCTTAAGGCCAGAAACCGGTCTTGGGAGACGCTTGCTAATATTTGGGAAACGGCTGAAGAATTAAGCAATTATTACGAGGGGCAAAGGAAAAATTTTTCGAATATTTTTAACAATATAAGGCATTTATTAAGAAAGTATTTAGACGAACTATATTCACCTACATTTTCATGTAAATACTATTTAGATTACAAGTACATAGAATAAAATGAAAGCAAACTTGAATTCAAATGTCAGTTTTCTATCTAATCGAGTTTTCATTGCGATGGTCTTTACCAAGTAAATTTTTATTATTACATAACATACTAATATTATAATGGGTCATTTATAAATATAAATTAGGGTTAGTTTTACAGCAAGTGCTAAAGGAGCACATAATTAACATAATAAAATGTGAATTGTGAATGAAACAAAACATGGTTTTCTGTAGCAAAGTTTTGAAATATTTATTGATTTATAATATTAGACATTTGGAAATTATGTATGGAATAATACATACAGTAAATGACCACCACGGCTTTGGTGGCTTACGCGTATTTTTCTGGTGGAATTTTCAATAACGATTTTACATGAATGTGGCGGTATTGCAGCGGTATACAGCTTTCAGTTTCGGCCTTCAGTACTTGGGTGGTCGTGGACTTTTTGGCGTAAACCTGAGATTTAAGAAAATCGCACAAAAAAGTCCGTAGTTAAATTTCAAGATCATGGCGGCCAATTGAGGTCACCAAAAGGGGAGATGACACGACCAGGAAAAGACGCGTGCAAAACCGTAATTGTTTTACGGTCGGTTTGATAAGTGGCAGAGTCCTACTGAAACCACATGCCTTCAAGAATAATATGTTCCAATTAAGGGACAAAGAATTGGGTTATCATGTCACCATAACGTTCGACATTTACGGTTAATGCATTATCTGCCTCGTTGGTCCAATGATTTCTCCAGACCACAATGTATACGAAACATTAACACGTTGGGAATGCATTTGTTTTTCATGAATCATTTGCGATTTTTGAGCCCCAAATGCTGTAATTGTGACTATTAACAAAGCCACAGGGGTGAAATAGGCCTCTACGCTGAAGATGATGTTGTCGGCACAAAATCGACATGCATCGGCACAAGTTGATTCAATGGGTGAATTCTCTTCGTTGTGCATGTTGTTGAGTCAACTGGACTTTATAAGCATGGAGATGTAAATCTCTGGAGAATACGGTGAAGAGTGGCTGTTGAAATGTCGAATTCTTGTGGACGATGACGAATCGAGGAGCCTGAACTTTCGGCCATACTCTCACGAACTACCATGACGGTTTATTCTAAACGACCACTACGCGGTTGATAAATTTGGAACATTATTTCTCATCAATTCACTTTCGAATCGTAGCAACCAAACTTTCACCACTTTGATAGTAATGTTTACCAATAAGCACGCGTTTGTGTATCATGTAGCACTCCATGTTTATTAACTCTAATCTGTCTCTTATCGACTTGTCACAAAATTTTTCGAATGCCAAAATGGTGCGAAATTCAAATCTAGCGCAGTTATTGTAACATTTAAATAAAATTAGTCTGGAGAAAGCTTTTGAAAAAAATTTAATAGGGTAGGATGGATGATCCATAAGCATTTCTTTTGTTTGGAAAGAAAGGGAATAGATGAGGCTACCATGGCAATAATAATAAGAATGTATACAGTTACATGAAACGTAATCAGAACCCACAACCAAGAGTTCTTAGAATTCGAAACAGGTTAAAGTATAATACATGGTTGTGTGTTCAGTTTACTATCGTTCGCGACCTTAGTACACGAAGCGATCTAGAAGAAATTTTGGAGAATGGAGCAAGTTAAATGATATGAAATTTTATTAGCAGATGGCATGGCTATAATTACAGATATAGAAACGAATCACCAACAAATTTTTTGCACATTAAACGGAGAACTAAAAGAAAATACATACCAATAAACCAGACAATATATAAATACATAAAGCCAATCAAAACAGCTGTTCGGCAGGACGATGTCATGTCTCCTAAGCTCTCCAGGTTGGCAATACAAGATGTTTTTAAACAGTTAGATCTAACGGACAATGAAATAAACGTAAACGAAGAAAATTACGAACCTGAGATATGTTGATGACATCGTACTTGTCGCAACGAACTTTGAAATACTCCAACAAATTATAGAACAATTGTCAAAAGCTTCTGAAAGGAGCTTCAACGAACTCTCTTCGGTGTACATGGTCTATTGATAGAAGCTGTTGAGTCAATTAGACTTTGTAAGTATGGAGATGTAAATCTTTGGTGAGAATACGGTGACGAGTGGCTGTTGAAATGGTCAAATCTTGAGCACGATGAAGAATCGAGGATTCTGGACTCTCGGCCACACTTTCACGAACTGCCCTGATGTTTTGTTCTGAACGGCCACTACGAGCTCGTGTCGTGTGTGTCACACAACAGTACTTTCGAACCAGTACTTTCGAATTTTTCGATTATATTATTTACAGTTGATAAATTTGGAATATTATTTCTACCGAAAATTGGATGCACTTTACGAATCGTAGCAACCAAACTTTCACCATTTTGATAGTGATTTTTAAAAATAAGGACGCGTTGTTGCCTCGAGTAGGCCTGCATGTTTATTAACTCCTATCTGTCTCTTATCGATCTGTCACAATTCTTGACCTATTGAATCATGACAGCCAAAACGACGCGCATTTCAAATCCTGCGCTCTTATTGTAACACCCTTTACAAAAAGTTCTTTATTAAGGGAATATATTTTAAAAGGGCTCTTTTATAAAAAAGCTTTTATTGGATTAATTAAGAAAATTATGATATTTGAGAGTATTGAAAAATTATTCGTAATTTCTTATCGGTTCACAATAATACAAAATGTGATATAAAATGCAAGGATTATTTCATGGCCATCGTCGAAAAACCCCACTAGACTAATCAGCCAACATTATATTTTGCAAATATGAAGATAGAGTGAAAAGTAGTCTCTCCTTTCTAATAATACTACATTAATTTTAAACCGATATGACATTTAATTTTGTTTTAACAGTTTCCGAAAGCAGATAAGTTCGGTATCTTTGATATTATGAAATAAAGCGAATTTCGTGTGTTGATTAAATACAACTTCTTTCATGGAAAAACCAACACGCAAACTGGAGAAAAATTGATATTTTCACAGCTCATAAGTTGTTTACTGAGTTTTTATGTGATCCAACCATCGCGAATTGTGTTAAGTTGAGGACACTACTGAGGGAAAGATAAAAAAAAATCTATGACGTTGTGTTGGCCAATCACAGAGTAAATGTTATAAAGATTGTCTTTCTCAGGCTGTACAACCATTTGTGGATTTTGGTCTTTTCAACAATTCTGCACCATTTCTTTCTATTTTCGGGCAATCATTTTCAGATTCCAACTCTCATTCCTTCAAAGTCTTCTTCCACACACGTTAACTAATTTATCTGGGTCTTCCTCCTCATCTGGTCTCTGTGGGTTTCTACTTTGTTATATTGTTTGTGGTTATAATGGATGCAAATCCATTCTATATATTTGCCCAAGCCACTTTTCTCTAGAATTCATGAACTTTACTATAACTTCGCTATTAATCTTCTTATTGGATCAAATATTTTTTCTGGATATCATTGCCCCCAGTTATTTCAGACTTATCAGGCTTTTATATAGTTGTTTATAAGTTCTAACACTCGACTTAAAACGTTGCTTCCTAAAATTATTTTATTTGCGTTATATGCGTTAGTTTCATTTGGATTATTGTTTTTATATTTTTTACATAATTTTTATGTTTATTAAGTCATTTCATCCGTATTTGTTATTCTCATTTATGATGTTTTCCCATTCATAATTATAATTATTCATTAATATTTATTTTTTGTTTAGATCTCATTTTTGATATATCTTGTATATGATAAATTATATGTACTTTGATTTATTTCGGTTTATCGATAGTTCTACTTTCTGTGTTTTTCTTTCGAACTTACTCAAAGTTTCATTCACTGCATTTTCATTTCAGTCTATGACGACAATATCATTCACATAAGTAGTAATATATTAACCTTAAGTTTTAATATTTCCTATTACATGTATTTTTATAATGTCGTTTGTAGAGCTATGCTACGTGACAGAAATCCGAACACCCAGTAAAAATTATTTTTATTCAAATATTTTGTGTATATGTTTACCATGGTAAAAACAAAATAAGATTTAATTCTCAACCTTATCAATTTAGATTTTTTTTTCACGAAGATTTTTGTGATTCGCGCTACAGGTGCAGTAGGTTAAATTTGCAGCTCCAGTAAATATTCAATTTCTGCATAGTGTGTTCCTAAACATTCTTAAACACGCTTTATGTACGAAGAAATGCAAACTTTCTCCAACTTGCCGATATTGACAAAGGATGGATAATTGGACCACGGGAGGCTGGTCTCTCTTTTCGAGAAATTACGTACAGAGTAAACAGGAGACTAGATACTGTGTTGTAGGGCATGGCTTGAGGAAGGTCATACACATTGAACCAGGAGTACAGGATCACGCAATGAACTACAGAATGCCGCCTGAGGCTGCTGGCTTTAAGAAACTACTTCTCTACCACTAGGGTAATTGTAAATCAATGGTTTGCAGAACTCGGAAGACCGGAGGAATGCGGAGTGTTTTATGTCGGATAAGAAGTTTTGGACTTTTTTCATATCGTTCGCATTGGGCACTACCTCTAATTCCAGAGCATCGACGCAATGAACTTGACTAGTGTAGAGAACGGCTATTGTGGGATCATGAACTGAACACAATAGTGCATAGTGACGAGTCTCGATTTTGTTTAGTCATGCATGATTGCCGAGCACGAGTGAGAAGATGAGGTGATGAACGACGAGATCCACAGTTTTTTGTTTAACTTTAATCCCGATTAAGCCCGATCAACAACCCTCTCAAACTTTGGCGGCACTTCGACATAAGGTAGAAGTTGCTTGGAATGAGATACCCCCGGAGGAAATTAATCACCTCATCAGATCAATGCCCAGATGAGTGTGTAACAAGCTATGGAGTATCAACACATTATTAAAGGTAATAGCGATTAAAGCTCATCAGATTGGACTGTAAGTTTAATCATTTGCTTATTACAACCTTAAAATTATTTATGAAAATTATAATTGATATTAAATCATTTTTACTGGGTGTTCGGATTTCTACGTCACGTGGTATAAATTAAATAACATAATAAATTAATTAGATGACAGGGATATCTCAACCTTACGCCATTACTGATTTTAAAACCTTCTGTTTTTGTATCCATGACCTTCAATGCAACCTTAGTTTCCTTATGTGTAAACTATACAAATTTAGCCAATTTCCTTTTCAAGGGATGCCTATTTCTATTACATTTTGATACAGGTTATTTCTGTTTACTAAACCGAAAGCTTGAGCGATATCAATTCAAAGTCAATGAATAAACTGGGTGTGTCTATATCATGTTCATATCCTATTTCTATTACTGTAGAACGGTTTGCTCCAAACAAAGAATATCTGCTATGTACCCATTTATTTTGCAATATTTTTTCTTTCAATAACGTAATTTCTTGAAAGTTTTCACACCCATACTTGTATGCGGAGTGTTTATTTTACTTGTATGCGGATTTTTATGAATGCGCAGTGTTTGTCTCAAGTTTACTACTTCAGGAATAATGTCTCTGTTCCAAATAAGGCACATTAATTTATGTATGCGTTCCCAAAATGGTGGCCTACCATTTTTATAATGCTGTTATTATGTTGCAATTCGGTTTTTGTTATTCTGTATATATATATATATATATATATATATATATATATATATATATATATATATATATATATATATATATATATATATATATATATATATATATATATATAGTTATATTTATTATATATATATATATATATATATATATATATATATATATATATATATATATATATATATATATATATATATATATATATATATATATATATAGTTATATATATATATATATATATATATATATATATATATATATATATTATATATATATATATATATATATATATATATATATATATATATATATATATATAGTTATATATATATATAGTTATATATATATATAGTTCCCCGGTCGGTAATATTAGAATTAATAGGTTCTCGGGTAGAACCGCGTTTTGGATTTGTAAAATCTCGATGTTTACTGTTACTCCCAACAGTTCACAACCAGAAAAGAACGTGAGCTTACTTACTTATTCTTCCTGGATGGTAAGTTGACCCGAAGGTCCTGCCTTGTATTCTCTGATTTTTTCCGGATGTCGCCACAATGTAGTTTATACGGAGATCACGGAGAGCACGCATCCGGAGAGATATTAGCACACTTAACCGGAGCGTTCTTCAGGTTTTTCCATTCTTTTGAAGCGTGGTTGGCCGCACACTTCATTCATTGGGGGGCGCGTGGCACTTCTTTGCCGTGTGACCAAATACCTGGCAGTTGTAACACTGTGAGGTCTCTCCGTTGGATTTAATGTTTTCCACCTTTATCTTCTGGTGGACCAGGTACTTGATGTTATGGATTCCCTATTGGACTTTGGGGATGATCACATAGACTAAGGCAAGTGGTTGCCCCTTTTTGGTTTTCCACCTCTGGATTTGTCGAGGGGGTGAAACCTAGCTCGACGAGCTCTTCTCGGATTTCTTGTTCCAAAACTGTTTCCACGATGTTCTGGAGTAGTACGTGAACTTGCTTTTCACTCTTCGTGCACAAGGTGTGAAAAGCGATGGTTTCTTTTTCGAGGATCGCCGTCAGCTTGCGGTAATCGCCGGCTGTCTTTGGCTGAATCTTCACCCCTTCTGGGCGATTCAGTGCCTTGTCCGTTCCTATTTTCTCTTTCGCAATGAAGGTCATTACCTTCATATAATGATTTTTTCTGCGAAATACTACTGAGACGAACGACTCTCCGCCGATGGAGAGAATTTCGCCTTCGCTCATTTCGCGATTTAATTGGGGAGTAACGGTAACCGTTTTATTTGGGGAAAGAGTACCTTTCGGAGGTTTGAGTGGCGGGAAGACGTCCATCAAATTTCCCGTGTCCGATTCGATATTAAGTTCAACCGGCGCGTTGGTGCGGGCGGTCTCTTGTTCATTTTTATCGATCTTTGCCGCCAGTACGGCCATTTGATTTTTTAGATCTTTAATGAGCTCCTTCAGCTCGAAAATCGTCTCGTTGAGACCATGATTGTCGCGGCGCGACAGTTGAAGCTCCCACTGGAGCCTAGCTATTACCTCGTCGGGCCCGAAGGTCGGAACCGATACTCGTGAAGCCATATTAATTTGCCAATGCCACCAGCAATTCCGAACACCTTGAATTTCTAGATAGACACCATAAAATGCCTATAGTGCCTAAATAGCGACCCAAAGATCCGAAAAATATGCCTACTTACGCCGAAAGGCTAATCCTGCTGCAGGATTGCCGCGTGATCTTCGGAAATAATTCGCGAAAATGCGAGAAAATCGTTAAAAAGCTGTGAAATATTAATTGTTTTTAGAAAAAGAATTAATACCACTGAGAAAAACCGTTGGTGACGTCACTAGTCACGCCACCAAGCAGTTTGGGTAGTTTGGAGTAGCTAACCAATGGGAGCTTTTGAAAGCACGTCCGTACAGTACGAGTGCTCTGATTTGACTGGAGAACGTGGACTTCTGCATTAATAGGTGAGGTTGTGGGTGGGGCGCTCGGTTAAGAGGAGGTGGATGTTTGACTGGAAGGGTTTCGGATAAGAAATTTGGAAATAAGTGGTTTCCATGTATTTGGAACTCTCAGACCGTTAATACATAGGTGCGATTACTGTGGCCAAATCTAAAACGCGGTTCTACCCGAGAACCTAGTAATAGGTTAACCCTATATATATATATATATATATATATATATATATATATATATATATATATATATATATATATATATATATATATATATATATATATATATATATATATATATATATATATATATATATATATATATATTATATATACTATATATTATATATATATATATTATAAATATATATAATATATATATATATATAATATATATATATATATATATAATCTATCTATCGATGGTTTATAAATCTTTCTACTATTTTCTTGTTGTCTTGTATATATATATATATATATATATATATATATATATATATATATATATATATTACATATATTATATATATATATATATATATATATATATATAATATATATATATATATATATATATACTATATATATATATATATATATATATATATATATATATATATATATATAATATTAATCTATCTATCGATGGTTTATAAATCTTTCTACTATTTTCTTGTTGTCTTTTCTCCAATTTTTTTAAACCAAACCATATAAATTGAGTTTGATGTTCATTCTTAATTTTTTGACGAGTTCTTTGACTGATGTTTCCTCAAACGCACATGTCCGTTATCGATTTTCATAAATCTAAGTGAATCGTCCTAGCTGTACCATAAACGCACTCCAGAGATTAGGATTTGCCAGTGGTGCTTTACTGATGCAAGTGAATTGAATTTAAATATGTACATACGTTGAAAGAGGTCGACTTTTAAAATTGTGATTTATTTTTCTTGGTCCGAATATAAAGTTATTATGTATTGAATTTAGGCCATTATCAACTGATTAATATTATCTTTTATAAATATCTTTATGTAAATAAGAGATATACTGCCACACTTAAAGCCACAACGAAACTACACTGTTGAACGTCAAGAAATTATATGATGTAGGGCGCAAGGGTGTTCAAATCGTAATCTCGAAAGAAATGCATCCATTCTAGATTGTTATGTCTGAAAACATCCAAACTATTCCGGGATAAGTGTACATTTTGCGATTTATATATATATATATATATATATATATTATATATATATATATATATATATATATATATATATATATATATACATATATATTATATATAATATATATATATATATATATATATATATATATATATATATATATATATATATATATATATATATATATATATATATATATATATTGAACTACTCGCATTGATTAGGGACATTGTTCAAAATAGTTGAAATACATATACTGGTAACTAAGATATATTTTACTAGCTTTTCTAGAATCAGTCAAATTTTTAAAATAAACAGTGTACATTGTTATTTTACTGCTATCATTTTGTAGGTAATGTTATAATTTTGGAAAATATGATTATAAGTAAAATTAAATTATCAATAATATTAGTAAGAAAAAACTAAACATAATGAATGAATTTCAAAATTTCATTTTCAAATATTCGGAAAGGCTTTTGCAGTCAGTATATTAGAATTACTAGGTTTTTGGGTAGAACCGCCGTTTTAGATTTGTAAAATCTCGACGTTTCGGCTTCCACGTTGAAGCCATTATCAAGAGAATCTAGTTGATTACTTCGAGGCATCAATCTGCCTACTCTCTAGAGTTCTCCCCCAGAGAACAAACAATAATTCAAAGTGGAAGCCAAAACATCGAGATTTTACAAATCTAAAACGCGGGTACTACCCGAGAATCTAGTAATTTTAATATAGGTGATAGAAGAAGTTATTTGAAATGCAATCAATCTTAGCTTTTCGCGTTATTTGCGATTTGTCGAAATTTCTAAAAATATCCAAATTTTCATATTTTTACTTTTACAAAAACGACAAAAAACCGTATTCTAGGCACATGGTTTTATTTTTTAGCCACCTAATCTATGAAAAGGATATTTTCATTCTGTATGCATGGGGTTCCAAACCTTCCATGTCCACAAGCCAAGATTACGAGCTACTTGTGATGGAATCTTGTTAAAACGCTTCCATGATATGCTCGATTTCTGCTGTACGATGTATCTCAGGATTAGTCCCAGGCTCTCTATGAAAGACACTTCCAGTTTCGTAGGTGCGACTATAAGTGTTATAAAACACATACATGTTGGGTAATCTTCTATTCGGAAATCGTTCCTGGTACAACCGGCGTATTTCTGATCAATTACCATCGACTCTACCATATATGTAAAGAATATCTGCGTATTGTTCAAGCTATTTCACAAAAAATAGTCCAAATTAAAAAGAAACTCGGAATGTGAAGGAATCCTACGCTAGAACAACGGAACTGCAACTTTACAGGACAAAATTACACGAAACTCGATTAAAAGGGCACAAGAAACACGTCTTATATGTAAGCAGCCGTACTATGAATGAAGGTGCGGATTTCATAAACGGCGGTCTACTTGGCAGTCTTTTCTTTGGAATCAACTATTATTTACGTACATAGTTATAATTTTAATTCTTATTTACTACGGTCGCCGAAACCTAACATAGTCCTCGAAAATCCATAAAATAAGTTAATCTCCTAATGCAAAAAATATTTATTCAACATAATTGGCCTTTTTTAACCAATTTATAATCTAGGCTATAAGAAAGTTCTATTCTAATCCCGGAATTAAACCCGGTTGAAATGCAAACACTCACACAAGGATGTTATGTGTGAAAATATTATTATCATTTACGATAAGTATGCATTCTGCACTTTATACCCTTTCAAGAATCAGCAACGCTTGGAGGCAAATTTTAATTAAGACAAGAGGGAAACTTGAATAGAATTAACTTACGAATGGGGAAAATGCAATTGACTTCACCAGAGGTGCAAAGATCTTAACTTATCGCTTGTTTCAATAAAATTTAATATGCAAAAATCATTATGAAAATCTCTTAAACAAGTTTACCGTGGTTAGTTTGGTAGTTATTTTTAAATTTAGGTTGTTACGGTTATTTATCTGTTATATAATGTTGAACACACTGATTTTTTAAATTATTTTAATTACATTATCCAAATATGGTTGGTTAAATAATTTGAGACAAAAATGGTAAAAAACCTATTCATGTAAAGTAGCCGAAAAGAAGATTCCCTATTTTAAATTCAAATATTGTATTGCTTTGGTAAATTTGTTTTGTCTATTGTTTCAGAATAAGCCAAAAACTTTCCGGAGTTTGGAAAATGGCGCAGTATTCACTTGCAGAATGTACACAAATTGTTAAAATTTACTTTGGAAAATTTAAGTAGCATTATTTCAACGCTAATCGCACAATATGCAAATGGGAAGACAAATTTTTGGAGGCTGGGTCTGTGAATAACGCTAGAAGACCATGCAGACGAACAGCAAGATGCAGCTGAAAAGATCCAACGTGTTAGGGAAGGTCCAGAAACATAAACTCGGCGACGCTCTGCTGAACTGGAACAAAAATATATTTTCCAGTATTTTAACACAATATTTCCAAATGGATCTATACAAACTCCAGCTAGAACAAGAGCACTAATGAGATTACTTATCTAGTATATCGGAAAAATAACAGAACTTTATAAATTTAAAGAAAACTATTAGCCTCATCTATTGCAACAATATATAATCTGAAAGCTGTATATCTTCTCTACAAAACCCCTATCATTAGAATCGATCAACGGATTGTCAAGTTATAGAGCTTAAAATGACAGTACCTTATCTCATCTCGCCAAAAAAACATGATGGAACAAAATTAATAATATTAAATTTTGTTTCAAGCTTGTTTATGGTGATGATTGATTATTCCTGTTACGTAGTATAAGCGATTCTAGGACGGTCGTGATGCTTTGGAAGAAGACCCAAAGCCATGCCCGCCAAAAAACAAAAATCGCGATGAGTTGGTGGAAAAAGTGTGTGAGACGGTACGAGTTAGACTGTGAGATGGATAGCGGTGGAATTAAATACGCTATCAAACGATACGCCACCTGTCACATTACTTTATTTACACACCTCGTAAAAATATTACGAGACTTTACCATATTACGTGCTCATAACTGTATATCAGTCAGGTATATGTTAGTATTGGAAATATTCCATAAGTTTATTTATTATCATTATACGTATAATATTTCACACATTTCTCAACTATAGGAAATACTGACGATAAAATTTCCATTTAGAGGTAAAACTAGAGCAAAATTAAGTTATGAAGGAGCAAATTTATCTGGTTTATCCAGCAGTACAACGGTCTTCACTCGACCGTTATTAAGTAGAATTTAATAGGCAATGCCTATTCCGAGAAGTTTTGAAACTTATTTACTTTAGTTTCTGGCAAGTTTTTAACATTCTAATTTGCAATTTTGAAACTGGCGGCTTATTACCGACCGGATACGATAACGATAAAGATATATAAAATTAAGTAAAACAGTCCAGAATTATTTATGCTATAATGTAATTTGCTTGTATCTTAAATTAGTGTACAAAAATAATATGAAAATATTCAAAAAACAAGAACATTCTTTCCGCGTTGCTCGCAAAAAATTGTCCATGCCTTCAGTCGCTGTCAGACCACAGCAAGCGTCTCCCAATATCAGTTTCTGGCCTTAAGTTGTTATCGGTCGGGCTCGAGAAGAACATTCGAAAGCAACTAAAGGAATGGCCAAAAGTACGAAAATATACATCGGTCATGTCGGATGGCTCATGCCATCTTGTGATCATTTTGACGCAGATTTTCTTCATCCCCAATTTATTGGTAAACATCTGATGAATTAGATATAATGAATTAGATATAAATATACAATGAAACGTAAGATGAAATGGACCCGGCTTTTCACCATGGTTTTTAAGCTAGCTTTTGCGCTCTTGTCTATCTAAGATTAACTGCCCCCTACTGACTATTTTCATTTTTGAGGGTTCTATCTACCTTAGGAAGAGTCGGAATTAGGATGACAAATCATGGGGGAATTAGTGCTCAAGGAAAGTTTAGAGCGCTGGTCTCAACTAAACCTCGATCAGACCCAGTATTTGAACGGACATTTGCTCCACAAGCTCGGAGAGAAGATTGACATCTGAGTCCTGTTGGAATCCCCACACGAAAGTTTGTGGAGGTGTTTTTGGGGCACTGAAGAGGCCCTCTGGGATATTTTGTATGCAGCACAGTGGATTAAACATGGATCCATCTCTACACTTCGGAGTCAAATCGATAGTCAGCTGAGTGCACAGCAGCCGATGAAAGCCGTCTAAAGCGACCAAAAACAACTATTGGCAGGCAAGGCAGGTTTCAGGCAAGGTTATTGTCTCTGTACTTTAGGATGCGCATGGGATATTGTCCATCGATTATCTCGCGGAAGGTAAAACCATCAATAGCGAATATTATATAGCGTTAATGGTGCGTTCGAATGACGAGATCGCAAAAAAGGCTCCAAATGAACAAAAAAATGTTGTTTCACAAAGACAATGCACCGTACTACAAATCGTTGGCAATGACGGCTAAATTGCATGAATTGCTCTCAGTGACTATTTCCTGTTCTCAGATCTCAAAAAAATGCTCGCTGGAAAGAAATTTCGCTTCAATGAAGAGGTAAGAAAAGGCAAAGAGAAATCGTTCTAAAAGAAGTTAGAAGGAAAGTTAGAAAAACGTAGGAATGATTGTATTTGATATTCAAGGAAAATATATTGATGAAAAAAGTCGAAATTTACAATCAAGTATCGGCTACCTTAATAATTTAATTAATTTAAAGTTTTTCGTAAGATAAATCGAGGATATGCATACATCAATATAATCTAAAGGACTACTATATAAAGATTTTTAAAACAATGTTAGCAAAATAATTTATAGACAATTTGTTTTTATGTGTTTCTTTGACAGCTTTTTAGCTGTTTATGGAATAATTTAATCACTTCATAATGTATGTCTAGGTTATTTATGACTTTGCACCTTCGGGGGATACTCACTATTAAATTATTTGTCATTCTACTCTATTTCAGTCCATCTAATTAAAACCTAACGTTTTTGAGGTCTGGTTGTTGTGCAGGCCATACCAAAACCTCAACTTCATGACATTCGATATAAGCATGTATCATTTTAGTTGTATGAGGTCACGCATTTTCTTGTGCGAAAATTGGAAACCGACTGGTTATGCAAATGACACTACAATAGGTTCAAAAATGATATTGTAATGGAACGCGATAATGATATATTCTAATAAACAATTTTAAAGAATACATATACAGAATATGATATGCAACAAACGCTCCAATTAAATGATTACAAAAGTAGCCTAGAAAAGAGTCTAGTCGTCTAGAAAGGGTTAAAAAAAACCCAGACGAACGCAACATATACAATGAACTAAATAAATATAGTAGTGAAGCCCAACCTCCAGTATGTAGAGATAATGAAATGATTTAATAGAATTTAAAAAAATCCGAGCCCTACATTACTGGAGAAAACGAATAACCAACCCGATATTTAAAAATTAAAAGAAAATTGAACTCGTTACTATACATCTATAAGTATGCTTAAAACGAGTGGAATACTATGTTACTACAAAGCAAGTGTCAAATTCAAAAAATACGACCTTCGGAAGATCTAGAATTAAATTAATTAGCACTGGTGAATCTCTGCACATTTACGTTGGCTCCAACTGGTATACTAGCATATTCTAACATTTTAACCGAATCTTCGCTAATGTAGAATCTAATAATCGCTATTTCGAGAAACTTTAAGCTCGCTTAGCTTTTCTTTAGTATCTAGTTAGTTACAAATTTCTAATTTAAAAGTTTCCAACTTTTAATGACTTGCAGCTATATCACAACCGGACAACATTAAACTTAAATTCATGTCCTTTCGATATCTTAATTAAACAACTATTTTACATTTCGCAAAATACTATACTTCATATATCTCTCAAATTATTCAAAATTAATAGTGACTGATAAGTATTTCAGTTATATGAGTAATCGGCCATTTTTAATGAACTAATTGCCGGATATTGAGCTTTGGTGATATTGACAAGCACGTAACTATTATAATAGTGAAGCTTACACATTTTAGCAACATACGATAATGTGACATTAGAATAGTGAATGTCCAGTATAACAAATGATGTCGGAAATACGTGGCAACCTCCAACCAGATCCTCCGCCAGACTCCGCAATATTATACGTTCTGATCGTCAGTTGACGGTTAGAATGATCGGGAAGGAGTTGAATTTAAAATACAATCGTTCATCTGATTCTGACCAATGAATTGGATATGAAGAAAATCAACGTAAAAATGATTCCGAAAAGCTATGATGAATATAAAGTAGGGAAGAGTGAAACAAAATATAATCCTTGGTGTTCGGGATTACCCACAACTCGTGGGGTAATCACGAACAAAGTGTATTCATTCTAATAGTCACAAATGAATCCCTTTGATATGCTTTCTCCAATCGTCCAGTTTTCGTGGACCCATGGGCTACATTTGTAGCATTTTATCTGTCTTCATTAGGCGGATCTTCGTACTTTTCAGTACAAACCAAGCATTAATAATCATTCTCCTTTGTAGCTTCTTTATTGACTTTCTTTTTCTTGCGCGTTATAGCATATTTAGCCTTAGTTTTCATGTTATCCCTTGCAAATGCTTTGAGATTCTTGACACTTTTCTTACCTTTAGTCATATTTTCAGTTTTTTTGAGTTTCTTTCATCCCCTCGTTATTTTTCTTTTTTTCGAATTTTTCTTCTAAAATAGCTTTTGGAAATTTATTTAGTTTTATGCTGTAACAAATTAGGAAGTTGGATAATGTCTTTAAGTAGTATTGAACTGTCCAACTCTCTCTTCACATTTGATTTCGATGCTAACTGCGCTTCAGGTCTCACTGCTCTTTCCGAATTGCCACTGGGACTTTCAAGGAGTAATGTTGAATCTATGAATTGTTCATCAAATTTAGTTGTGTCTAATGAGTAAATACCAGATGCCCGTTTGCTGCTTTCTCTATATTGCTAATGCGATTAAATATTTTAGTGAAAAGTTCTACCCCTTCAAACTGTGTAATTCTTCTACCTACATTTGATGTTATGTATAAGTCACACTCCCTGTTGTATACAGTCTTGAAGGGTCCAAAATATGTTAAATACAGTGGATCCATCCAATGGGACGTATGAGGTGGAATAATTCCACCCCCTCGACAAAATAAATAGCAAGCAAGGGTAGATAGCAAGTAAAACTGCATTTTCAATAGATCACTTAGCAAATAAGATGAAGTGATGCAACCAATCTACGAATATGCTTTCATTAATCCAACCTGATTCATTTACTGCTGCCATCATATCCTGATTTCCTCCATACGTTTGGTGTAATAAAGTGGTCTGACACCTCCCTGAAAGCATTTGATCAGAAAATAATAACTAAATTAATATAACATTGTATGCATCACCCAAGAAATTCCACCGAGCGGCTATATTTATTTTGACATAGAGGAGAAAGATGTTTACATAATGTGGAAATAGTTTGCTATCAATAGGAGGATCGCCTAAGATTTTATTTTCTGAACAAAGAGAGTAATCTTCATAAAGCTGCCTGTATGCACATATAACTCCCCAGGGGCATATTTCAATTGGGAAAGGAAAGGTGCTCCATGGTCGCTTTGTAGCTCTCCTCGTTTCTGAACAGATTAATAAGAAATACTCTACTGAATGGCTCCGAACATTCTTTTGGACTTTATGGAAAGACAGAAGCTTTCCTATGTGCTATCCAAGATCAGGTCATAAGTACCAGGGCATATAAAAACATTTATAATAAAACAGCGATCCAAAATCTCGCTTATGTAAACAAGATTTAAAATACAGTAATACAGCATATAAGTGGTGGGTGTCCTGCGCTGGTACATTAAGCATTCTTGAAAAAAATATGATGTGTTATACGTGGATATACCTTATTATGAGTAGAAACCAGAACAGGTGAATAGAAAGAAAACTGCAAAGATTTTGTGGAATACGATAATGATTACTAATCTGGCGGTGGAGGCTAATCGGCCCGATATTGTTATAATCGACACAAAGGTACTCAAGGCACTTATTATTGATGTGGTACCGTTGGACGAGAATTTGACCAAGATCATTGCCGAAAAAAAAACGAGAATAGTCAACGTATAATAGATGTTGACATTATACCAGTAGTAATATCTACAAATTGGCTGATAACAAATGACTGGAAAATCGCCAAAGACCAGCTTGAATTATATGACAGACATATGGCAGTCATATATGAAGGCTTCTTTACTGAGTACAGCAAATCTAGTTGGAAAATTCTTAAGCTTCAATTGATCCTCGACTGAATCCTCTTGTTTAGTGCAAACATTGTAGCCTTGGTATTGTCTGAATGATTGTGGCGTGTTCATATATATTTTTCTTTTTTGTTGTTTAATAATTAGAAATTAAATTAATTAAATTTTTTATTTTTTAGGAAAAGATTAGAACATGACACTACATTAAAAGACCGCACTAAACTAAACATGAATACAATTTTGGAATTATTAACTCGATGTTTAAAAAAGACATATTTTTAATAAGAAAATGAATATTATCAACAAAATTTCGGAATGGCAATGAGTTCTTCTGTTTCTCCTTTGACCATTAATATCTTTATGGAGGAACCCGAGAATGGCACATTAAGTAAATCTCTTAAAAAGCCAATAATATGGCTTAGATATGTTGATAATATTTTTGCTATATGGCAACATAGCATTGATGATCTAAATACTTCTTTACAAGATATAAATTCTCGAGAGCCTACAATTAAGTTTACTTTAGAGATGGAGAAGGAGAATAAATTGCCATTCCTCGACACTTTAATAATAAAATACAACAACACATTAAAAACTATAGTTTACACAAAACCTACAAACATACATACATACAGATAGGTATCCTAATTTATTTTCCAATCACTCAAAAGCAGTCAAAATAGGAGTTTAATAGTAATTAAAAGTTTATATGACATAGCAAAACTTGTTTGTACCTACAGTGATACACGACAGAAAGAAACAAATTACATCATAACAAATAAAAGACATTTTAATAAAAAAACAATTACCCAAAAAAATTCATAGATAAATCTTTCAAAACTTTTGATACTAGATAAAACAGACAACTTACTAATAACAATAATACATTCGCGGTATTTCTGACACCATTAAAAGAGTAGACATTTAAAACGACATTTAAAACAAAAAATACTTTAGATCTATATTAACAAAAATGAAATCAAACAACACACAACAGAATACCAAAAATGTGGTTTATAAAATTATCTGCGAATGTGGTAAATTTTATATAGGTGAGACATCTAGACCGTTAGATGTTAAAAGAACATAAAAATCTTCTTAGAAAGGGCAATTGTTGTAAATCTAGAATTTATCAACACGCATGTGAATTGGGACATAAAATCAATTGAAATAATTCCAAAAAGGTATTAAAAGAATCGGTAACAAAAAATAGAAGATTAAAAGAAACCGCTTTAATTAATTTAAATAAAAAAAACTGTATTGCTATGCCTTCGGTAGATTTAAATTCAATATGGTTCTCGATTCTAAAGAATACAATTAAAATCGTTTAAGTATTTCATTACACAATAATCATACAGTAAACCTCACCTATATATTTTTTGGTAGTATGTCACCGTCATAAAAACTATTATTTTGAATGTAAGTATAATTGACATATACACAAAATATATTTATTTTATACCTTTTTAGTATATACAGAAATTAATATAATTTATTTTTTAGATTCGTTTTGAAAACAGGAGAAGACCTCCCAAAACGTATCAAAAAGTTTGTATTTATTTAAGAAAATTTTAGTATTCTTTAAAATTTTGTTCCTTAGGCAAATTTATTACAGAAAAAGAATTGTGATTCTTTATTTTCATAAGAACAGATATTTTTGATATTTTTTTGAGTTTCAGATCGTGGCGAAAAATCCAAGTAAGAAAAAAATATTGTAGTCTTGGGTTGCAAACCTCGACTACCGTGGAGATTAACAAAAAATATAAGATGAATATAATGCTATCTGATTTTATAACTACTGATGTTACTTAAAAGTTTGATCACCGAAATGTCCGGTAACTGAGATGTCCGGAGTCTGTGTGAAATGTTCGTAGTCTGAAATGTAGGGATTCTGAAATGTCCGGAGTCTAAATCCCTCAAAAATGTACTAGGAAATAAGTCTGTGCAGTGCTTGACCAACTAATCGATATACCTCGAATGGAGGGTGTTGCGTAACTTGGACCGGCTTCGGCGTCGACAACTAGGTCGCTGTCCGTCTTTTTGTCCTACACGACTAGAGATGTCCGGATCGGATCTGATCCGACTTCCAGATTCGGATCTTTTAAAAGAGCCGAATGAGCCGGTTCCTAAAATTACGATACACGGATCTCGGATCCCAGGCAGCTCTCGGATCCCAGACGGCTCTTGGATCCCAGACGGCTCTCGGATCCCAGACGGTTTTCGGATCCCTGACGGTTCTCGATTCTGTTGGATCTTAGTTAGTCGGGTCGGACGGATCTCGGGTCTCGGGTTTTTTTTAGATCCGTTGATTTGTGAACCGGGAGAGAAAAGATTCGTGGGGAAAGGAGCCGTACTGTGGCTTAAAATTTGCAATCTATTATTGTTTTATGTACCTAAATATATAAATATATAGAATTATACATTTATTTATTTAGCGTATGGCTCACATGGATTTATATATATAATATACATTAAAATACATTACATAAATAGATTAAATTGTAAAACACGAAAATTATAAATTATAAAATAAACTATATAAATATATAAAACATAAAATAGACTAAAAATATATAAAATATAAAAAATATAAAAAAAATATGATACAAAATATATAAAATAAAGTTCAACATCAGGTAAGACACATCAAAATAAGTACATCAAATTTTAAAATTAATTTTTACAAATTAAAATTTTTAAACAATTACCTATTTACATGTAAAAATATGATTTCATTTATCTTTTGAGTTTTCAATCGACTTCTTTTTTCTGTCACAATTTGATCAGTTTTACTGAAAATTCTTTCACACGGCACTGAAGTAGATATAAGACAGAGTCTTTTTTGGACAAATTAATATAGTCTTGGATAAATATTTTTTTTTTGAAACCACCATATTAAGGGGTCCTCGTGTTGATCGATTAAGGGCTCATTTAAGTGTTTTTATTATTTCATTAATAGCTGCTTACGTAGGGTTTCTGGAACTTTTTACATTTATTACTTTGTTTTCAAAATTTTTCCATACGAGAGAGTCAATTATTGCTTTTTGATGTCAATGATATACCGAAGCCTTTTAATAATTCATACGAAAAATAATTCATATACGGGCATGTTGATATTCTCAGAAATTAAAATGTTATGCTATATACTACTGCCAATCGTAAAGTATTTGTTTATCTGACTATGCAATTAAGTTATGCAACCAGTTATACGATAAAAGATTCAGTGGGATCCGAGAACCGGTTCAGGGATCCGGATCTTTGAACTGATTCGGAACCGGTGACCCGACTCTCCAAAAAGATCCGTATTTCCCATTACTATACACGACAGATCTGCACTAGGCGATGTTTTCGACTGGCCCGACTGACCCTATGAAGCAAGACATGCGCGAGCCAACACTATCATTAGCGGCTATTGGTAATTTTTTAAAATACTACAATGCTCTAGAAAAATTCCCTGTTGCCCTGCCTCTCCTCCTAAAGGGAAGCGAATAGTGTTGCTAAATCGAACACTACACAAC
Source organism: Cosmopolites sordidus (assembly GCA_031761425.1). Taxonomy (NCBI): domain Eukaryota; kingdom Metazoa; phylum Arthropoda; class Insecta; order Coleoptera; family Curculionidae; genus Cosmopolites; species Cosmopolites sordidus. The sequence goes on along the minus strand of JARFXV010001516.1, from coordinate 135,368 downwards.
CCGACTCATAACTTAATTTTCACACCTCGTATGTCTCCGAGAGGACAATTTATAGCATTTATAAGACAGTGATTAGACTTATTAATATTCTATTAATAACGAGTAAATAATTAAATATGTTTTATTTAATTTATAAAAATGCAGCTATATTGTATAATTTTATTCCAGATCATTCACATTAGAATATTTCTTAATATCTGGTTGAATATTGATTCAAACAAGAGAAATATCGGAGTGGAATTAAGTTATGAATGAACATATTCAATTCTATTTTCCAGAAGCACTAAGATCTTAACTCGACCCTTGTTACTGTAGAATTTAATAGGAAAGCACTATTCTGTGAAACTTTGAAACCCGTTTGTTTTAATTACTGTCGTAGTTCTAACTTTCGAATTTGTAGAACTTACTAAGGTTGTTCTCAGTTTCAAACATAAGTAGCAATAATTTCTTAAATATAAGTTTACGTATATATGTACAATGTTAAATAGTAGTTAATGAACTAGACAATGTCTTTAAAACTTGTTATTTGAGCCTTAACCCACTAGAACCTACTGTCATTCATACGCGTTTTCAAGTTAATTTAATTAGGTGTACGAATAAAATGCGGCATTAGTATATATTGTTCCAGTTAAAATATCGATAACAGATATTTTCTTCATGCTGTGAAAAGCGCGTCGTGTTTTATTTGCAAACGTGACGTCAGGTGAAAGTAAAGTGAAGTGAAAAACCCTTTCAAAATGGAACATGACGTAAGTTTTTATACCAATAAATATATTAAATATTATTATTTTATTTAGTTTTATATTTCAATATATTGTAATGAACTTGATCAATGACATTTGAGAACCAAAATATTTACTTAATGTTAGTTATGTTTTATAGGGTAGTACAGTCGACAGTATGAAAGTGTATACGTTAGGCGTCTATGAAAATAAATATATGTGTAATGGATACCTAAAATATTGCTTGAAAAATGTTATTTTTTGAAGTAAAAACTCCTTTAGCCGCGTTGAGCGATTTTTGGTAGGGGCAAAACTTATGGGTTCGCGTCACCGATATGCTTGTGAGATATTGTGCCAGATTGGTGACGCCAATTGTGTTTTAAATGTGTTTTAATGTGTTTTAAATTAAATCGTGATTTAGATAATCATTATTTTAATTGTTTAATTGTTTAATTGTAGAATCATTGTGCAGTATAAGAGTGAGTACTTAATATGCTAATTTTCTTATGTTAAAAAATGAATAACAAAAACAAAGCATTTATTTTCGAATATTTCCAATATTGGTATCAATATTTGCGTTGAAAAATTCGATATTATTTATTTTTCTAATATTTAATTTTTGCAATACATCGTGGAAATGAATATTTCATATTGGCTTAGGAGTTATCTTACTAGTGTGGTAAAACAGATTTCTAGTTGTTCGATAGTATTTTTGTCACGGATTTTAAACTTAAAAATTCTATAAAATTTTATAATAAATTTAATTTCTCAAAATTATTGTTTATTGGTTTAAATTGTCAGAAATAATATACATATAAAATGATAATTTATAAACTTATATCATTCAATTCTACCATTAGACTTTACAAAAACGTATTGTAATATAATTAGTTTTTCTAAATGCCCATTTTCTATATTTGTTTAGATCCTCGATCCTACTTGAAAAAAAATTATACATTTTTAAATTATACATTTAAAGAATAATTAATTTAAGAATTCAAAAAAAACACAGTAATTCCATAGTTTCAAGTTTTCACATTTGTCGGCAGTCTCCATGACTGCCTATCTTTTTTTTTACTATTTTAGGAGATCTCTTACAACAGAAGAATTGTTAGCTTGTTTGTTGTTTAATATTTTGGCATGTTTTCTACCATTGCACATAACCAAAAATTATTTTCAAAAAATATAAAGTGTCAGGTTCTGAGGGATTAATGTGTTTTGTTCATTTATTATGCTATATCGACTTATCCGGAAACTTCGTAAGGATTTTTTAACAGAAACAGAAACGCAAATAGTTTATGTCAATATTTATTTAGTATGTTATGTAATTATCATTATTATTTATAGCTTTTTGCCAGTGTGTTGGTAGGTTCATAATGCTTTTTTTGCCAAAGTTAGCATCGGAATTGCCAAAAAATATTAACAGGTTGTTTTTCATCTTTTCTTAGGCGTTAAAAGATTTTTCATTTAAATAATTTTGGACGAAGCGAAATAGATGCTAGTTCGAGAGTGCTTAGTAGAATAGATGCTAGTTTGGTGAGTAAGGTGGATCGGACAAAACCCCCCAAGTAAAACCCAACAATTTTTGCCATGTCCTGACTGAAACAGGTGAACAGTAGAGGTCGGTGCTGATGATTTGGTGGCATAGAGGAAGCTCAAAGTGTCCAGGTACCTTCCGATCGCAAATGCAAGGCAAAATTTTCTATCGATGAAGGCCATGTTTCACCATACTTAAAACCGCTAACCTAAGTTGTTATACACAATTAATTTTTTATCACGATTGATCGTTCGCTTTAAAAATGGAGCATTAGATTTTTTTCAGAAAAACATCTCATGATGAGATTCGGTCAAGCAGGTTTCGTTCACAAAGTTCGTGATAGACCCCCACAAAATCGGTAGACGTATCCATTTTTTTTGTCAAAATTGGTAGATTTGTTAATATTTAATTTATCTGCTATCTTATGGACCGTGGTCCGTGAATCTTAGGCTATTACGACCTTTATTTCTTCGATATCAGTGCTTGAAGAACGGCCAGAGCGATGTCGGTCTTTCAAGTCAAAATCTTCGCTCTTGAACCGTCTAAACCAAGGATGTTGCGGATGCACAATTTTGTTGCGGAAGAAGGATTTTGCGGATATTTTAAGGTTTACATTCGCGGATGCGGATGTGAAGTTTTTTAAGAGATATTTAATTTAAGTACATCAATAAATGAAAAAGATGGTAATTTTCAATAATCTTAATTTAATAATCAAATTTTTAAAAGGAAAATTTAAAAATGGATCATTATATTTAATAAAGAGCAATATCGCTGTCTTTTCAGGTTCCAACCTATTTCGCAAAGGTTCATAGATTAATCCTGCGCCATTAAATAATAGTGAATAGCATTTCGAATTCACTGCGATTAACGCTCCATCAGTTAAGACAGTTAAGAGGACTTTCAAATGCACTTATTCTTATTTTATTGCGATACAGGAGCCCCAGGGCCGAGCACCGAGCATCATTTTAAGAATATCATCGGGGCTGCTGTGTCAGATGTTTTCTCTTAACTTTAATCTTCACTTGAATATTCTAGTATTATGGCAAGATCGCTTTTTAAACATGGCTTACCATCCGTAACAGACGTCCCTAGTTGTTCTGTAATTGTTTTTCCAGAGAATCTTTTATTCTTATTCTTTTAGTTTTTCGGAATTCAGAGAACCTGTAAGGTCATCATCAATGTTATTCGTCTTCAATATTTCATCATTATTCTTTTCTTCGATCACTGGTATAAAAAATGTGTACTTATAGTGAGGGTCCTAAGTAAGAGGATATGCCAAATAAATTGTTCTCTTCCAAAACAGAAAATTTAGCAGAAACTTTAGTTTTTAAAGTCGTGACTGCCAACCGAATTAGATCAGAATACTGTAATCTTGTTAAATGGCCATCCAGTTTTTTCAATAGTATGAAAAAATTTCATAAAAATTTGTCGAATTCGGATTGTTTTTTTGAACTACTTCCTCTAAAGAAAGCTTTTTTTTCTTCTTGAAATGTAGCGACGATTTTATCTGAAAAAGGAATACATAAATACATTATAACTTGTTCTGGAAACTAAAAACTGCGTGAAAATAGGTTTGAAAAATTAAAACTATTGGATCGACATTTCTTTTATCCAATATAAAATCTTAAATTTGGGGCAGAGACGGTAAAAGCTTATCGTTTTTTGTCTCGAAAGTTTATTCGATAACCAATTTATGAAAGAAAAATACCATACTTAATTATGTCCGGGTCATACTTATTACTGACCGAAACTTTCCTGGGGTAAAGCTAATTAGCCGCACGAGTTAAACCAAATTTATAAAACAATACTCATTCATTAATATTGTTTAAACTTACCTTATTCATTTTTTTTCTTCTGCAATTGTTTTTTGTTATCTGAGCCTTGGAACAGACTAAACTGTTCCCGGTGTATTGATTTCAAATGATTTTTCAAATACCTTGTTGCATGTGCATATTTTACACTCAGATTTATCTCGGTCATGGTCATCTGGTTTAAAATAAGTCCAAATAACATTTTACATCGGTGGTGGTATTGTAAATTCACTTGCCGAATAGATTATCCACGGCGAAACACTCAACAAATATGTAAATTATGAAATGAATAAGAAACATCCTTAAGATAAGCGCGTCTAAACACGTTACAATCAAAAATGCTAAAGAAAACAAACGTGTCAGTTCTTGCAACTTGCGAGTGCGGCGACTGATCGAAATCGATTCTTATTGTTTAAGTGTCACTCGCTGGCCCCGCCCAGAATTTCTCGTCGCGACTTGCAACATCCACATCCGCAAAAGCTCAGCATTGATTATTGCAGATGCGGATGCAGATGCTAAAATTAATGTGGAAGTTCTACGATTACGAATGCACATATCTGCAATATCCCTGGTCAAACTACTTCAGGTCCAGTGGCTTAATAACGCCTAGTGTGTTGAAATGTCTCTAACTTAAATAAACTGACTATTCAATTACCATGATTTTTTGTCATGATATGTTCTTTTTATGTTGATTATCATATACATGTTTTATAATTTATTGCAGTGGCGGTTCGTGCGTTTGAAATATGGGGGTTCTGCATAGCAGCAGACGATTTATAAAATACATTTAACAAATCAAAATTGAAAGTAAGAGATATAAACTTGCCAGATTTAGTAAGCAAGTAAAAAATCCCTACAATTAAATGTTGTCAAATATGTTGATGTTTCGTTATAGGATTTTTTCTGTTATTATTTTCCTGTAAATAAGACTAATTAGATAAAAATTTTTTTTTTTGGAACCACCAACATTTTTTATATTTTATAAATTAATTTATTTCTAATACTTTTTTTTAATTTAAATATTTTTAATATAATTAAATATATTTATATATTTTAGATGGTTTTCAAAAATATTCGATCTAATATTACAAAGTTCAGAATAATGACAAAAATATTAATTATTTAATATAATATAATAATTCAAAGATAATTTTATTTTTTTCCAAAATTATCCATTTTAAGCTTAATCCAATTAACAGAACACATTCAACTCACAGCTTTAATTAATTCAAGTATGTAATTATAAAACAATTGTCTAGTTACCTGTAAATCGACCCGAATTTCGCACAGATCTCCTGAAAACCCCAACGGACAAAGACATACTGCTGAGGTTTCACTTGTCAGGCATTTGCCTCCATGTTGGCATGGAACTCGACTACACCTATCGGCTGTGCATTCCTCTGAAACAATAATACCACCGATAATTAAAATAATTAAAATTCAATTATGTGATCAGATTATATATAAAAAATGTAAAACTCTCCTATATTGTACGCTTTTATAACGTACCTAGAATTATAACGTACCAACAAGCCCGTACTTTTTTATGAACCCTTCAATAGTTTTTTGTTAAACGTACGTATTATGTTAAACGTAAACGTTAAACGTAGTATTAAACGTATTATGTACTTTAGATATAAAATACTAAATTTCCACAGTAATTGTTTTTAACGTACTATTTATTAATTCTATATATATATTATATATATATATATATATATATATATATATATATATATATATATATATATATATATATATATATATATATATATATATATATATATATATATGGGTAGCACAGAGGGGAATGGAAAGATGTATGCTTGGTATTACAAGACGAGACAGAATGTCCTGCGCATGGATCAGGAAACAAACGAAAGTCTGTGACATCATTGGAAGAGTAAAGCAATTGAAATGGAAATGGGCAGGCCATATAGAGGACGAAGGGATGACACATGGATCAAAGCACTCCTGGAGTGGATACCGCTTGATCGCAAATGTCGGCGAAGAAGACCGAAACACGATGGATTGATGACATCGTTATATTGGACCAGAGGAAAACCCAGGACGGTGAAAGTTGGAAACAGGCCTTCATCCTTCAGTGGATCAACACGGGCTGATGATGATGATATATATATACATATATATGTATATACATATATATGTAAATATATATTTGCGCTCGCAAAATCTCGAAATTTACTATCACAATCAATGTTATAGAGCACTTCGTGAATTTGAACTGCGCGATGTATTCGCCGAATTATCAAGAAATTTCGGACGCATTTCACAATGTTCAATACTAAAACAAAAACAAGTGTGCGTTCCAAAGAAAATATTACCGTTGTTGCTGGCAGTGTTGATAAAATAAGATCCAAGATCCAAGTTTATCAATTCGTCGCCGATCGCGTGAAGTTGGGATTTGTTATTTGACTACGTGGATTATTTAATTCCGAATTTGAATGGTATTGACCTGGATGAGATTTGACTGCAATAGGACCGCTCCTCATCTTATACCACCAACGCAATAATCGATTTATTTAGGGAACAATTCGGTGAGAAAATTATTTCGAGGAACGGTCTTGAGGTTGTTTTCTTCGGGGTTATGTTAAATGTATTAAAAAAAACAAGGGAAAAAAAAAAATCGGATTTAGACACTAGTACTGTTACGAATCACCGCATGGCGTGAGCTGCATTTCAATTCAACTTTCTTCCGATTTGGCCGATTAATATGGTCAGGACTCGTTGAATTCGAACGTACAACTCGAAGCCCGACAGATGACGGCTTAAAGTCAGAAACCGGTCTCGAGAGATGCTTGTTGGCGTTTGATGGCGACTGACAAGTTTTACATTAAGTTTTATATTAAATACATTTCTACATCAATAGGACTCTCGTTATTAGATGCTATTTCCATTGGATGAAAAAAAGGCTATACACATTGACGTAAGAAAGTTAAAGAATTGATATAAAAGTGATATATTCGGTATTCTTCGATGATGACTTTGATAATTAGACTTATTTGTAATTTTTAAAGGAATTTGCGGAATCTGACTATTTAATTATTTCAACCTTTAGAAGCACATATGAAATAAATGAAGCGGTTATGAAAGGTTTGAAGCACATTTGAAGAAGCACCTGGAAAATAGTAGTATGTGGATGAAAATTTTCCTGGTATGCATATCTGGAAAGGTATTCATCCAAGCACAAACCAACGTTCCGAGGGACCGGACAAACCCAACACCCCGACCAATCAGAACCAGACACGATCACTCTCTGCACCTGAAGTAACAACACTACAACAGTTTGTTACACTATGGTTCGACCATATGTTCGAAGCTATCTGCCAAGAGAGCAAACTCTTGATAACGTTAAATGAGATTTTGACTTTTGGCGACACCTCGTCAAGAATGAATATATTTATTTATTTGTTTATTTCGATTATGATTATAGACGCATCGGTTACTATGGCCATTTTAGCCTTTACCAGTATTCCTAATACCCATTAAACTCAGTAGACTATATAAAAATTTCTTACCCGTACACGACCCTTCGAACTCGCAATATATATATATATATATATATATATATATATATATATATATATATATATATATATATATATATATATATATATATATATATATGAGTCCAATGAGATAACAATAGCTAAGTGTCACATACACCCAACCGCTGTGTTCCACAATCTCATGTGGAACACACAGCAACCTGCGCCTCCGCCTAAATGAACATTTTGTTAGGTGTTTGACTGGGCACGGGCCCCATCCATTCCTTCAATTGGAGGGCATATGTTTCGCCTCTTGATGTTTAGGCTCGTCAGGGTACCGACACATGCTCTGCAGTCAAGAATAGGGACACTCTATCCACAATCAACAACTCAACCTGCGTCTCCGCCTAAATGAGCATTTTGTTGATTGTTTGACTGGGGACGGGCCCCATCCATCCCTTCCATTGGGGGGCACATGTTTCGTCTCTTGATGTTTAGACTTGTATATGCTTGTGTATGCTCGGCATTATAAAGCGGTACAAAAAGACCTGTATATGGATCAGAGAACAAACGAAGGTATGTGACATCATTGGAACGGCCAAATAATTGAAATGGAAGTGGGCAGGTCATATAGCGAGACGATGTGACGACAGATGAACCAAAGCAATTCTGGAATGGATACCGCTTTATCATACACGCCCACGAAGAAAGCCGAAAACACGATAGACGGATGACATCATCAAGTATATTGGATTGGAATGGCAGAGGAAAGTTCAGGACCGTGCTAATTGGAAGCATGCTATGGAGGTCTTCATCCTGCAGTGGATCGACAATGGCTGAATGATGATGATGATTATATATATATATATATATATATATATATATATATATATATATATATATATATATATATATATCATAGTATATGAAAACATACTAATCGATCCTAGTATGAAGCAACAGCGACAGTTCACATTGATAAGGAATTAATGTAGAGCGGGGTGCACGGGAAGAAATCGCCTATTCTTTTCTCAGCCTGCCTTGAAGAGGTGTTCCGTAATTAGGATTGGGACATGATGTAATAAATAATAACGATGCATATTTAAGCCATCTTAAATTCGCGAATGATATGGTTCTCCTTTCATAAGATCCTGAGAAGATCCAAAGACACATACCAGAGCTGCAAAGGACTAGAGAACCTTTTGGCTTGAAAATAAACCTGAAGAAAAGTCAGGCCATAGTCAATAAATTTACTGAGGACAAAAAATCTTTATTTTAGGAAGGGATTTGGAAGTTGTGGGTCACTACATATATCTTGGGCAGAGGATTTCAATGGAAGGAAGGTGAACCATATAGCGAGGTGATGGGTTGACAGGTGAACCAAGGCAATCTTAGAGTTGATACCGCCTGATCACAAACGTCCATGGAGAAGACCTAAGGCATTATGGAGTGATAACATCATTAAGTATATTGGACCGGGTTGGCAGAGAAGAGATCAGGACCGCGAGAGTTGGAAGCATGCTGAAGAGGCCTTCATTCTGCAGTCGATTAAGACGGTCTGATGATGATGATAATTGTATATATTTTTAGTCTTAACATTCCAGAAACATTCCATTTATTAGAATAGTTCCATTTCATTCCACGACCATGTCACTCCCACCATTTATTAGAATAGTTTTACACAATGTGAAACAGCTTAAGAGAGCGTTATTTTGTGTTTCGTAAATTACGCAATGTGTGTAGTTAACATGTTATTGCTTTGCATGTTTTATTTTTGTGGGAGTTATTGGAACGTATTTTTTCCAAGAAGATGACAATATTTAGCTGGAAATGGAGAATACGGGGTTGGACCGTAAGTGATTTCAACAAAATGGTATTATACCACATAAAGGTCCCGAAGTACTTATTTTGTTACAAACCAAATTTCTTGAACGTTTTTTTTTCTTTATATAAACAGCTTATAAATTAACCACAAGTTGAATAAAAAAATCTACTTGTCATGAAATTGAGTCACATTCATGTGAAAAGGTGATTCAGAATTTGAATAGTAGAGTAAACAATGGTAAAGCAAGCTAAAGGAAGACATTAGGTGACATTAGTTTGAAAACAAAAACAGAGAACATCAATTTACTAAAGTCAACTCAAACTCCCACCATTTTTTAATGGTATAAAGCATTGTTTGAACTAAGTTAAACAGTGTGAAGGTTGAAAAAGTGTTGGGAAGTTGGTGGGAATGAGTTGGATTAAACACATTTTTATTTAATTAATTTTTAGTTCAGATGATTTATTTTTGTTTTATACACCTAGTGCCAAATTCTCATTTGTTTTCAATTTATCATTTGTATTTATTAAACAACATAGTGTTGTTTAACGTGTTTATTTAAAGATGTTTTTACTTTGGATACAAGTAACCATCTACGCCTTCATAAAACAATGTTAATGATACTATACAATATTAACCTTTGGTGTATTATTGTTACTAAATAAAATATATTACACAATAATGAAAATACCAATTTTCTAAATTTTAGGAAATTATACTGATGATTATGCCAGCCACAATTACTAGGTGTGGCGGTTAATAATTCTTAATTGTTTTAAGAGATTGGAAACAAGGGTCGGTTCACAGTCTAATCTCTTTTGTCATTCAAAACGCCATTGACTTTTAATACGCCATTGATGTTTAAACAATTTCGAGTTAACGTCATATTTTTTTGGGACGCACTGCTTTTCTTGTTCAATAAAAAGAAAAATGTGAGTGAAAACCATCGTATGTGACAATGTCCCAATGCAAGACGCTTGTGGGCATTGGTTCAGACAATTCAAAAGTGGTGATTTCGACTTTAAAGACAAAGAACCGGTCAACCGAAAGAATTTGAAATGCCGAATTGTAAGTATTGTTGGAAGAAGACGATATGCAAACTCAACAACAAATGACATAGAGGTTAAATGTTGTTCGCCGAAGCATTTATAATTATCTGCATTTCATGGGAAAGATCCAGAAGGAAGGACAATGGCTAACACATCAGCTGAATGACAAACAGATCGAAAAGCGAAAAACGGTGTGCGAAGTTTTACTTGTTCGGCATGAAACAAAGACTTTTTGCATCGGATCGTGACTGGAGACGAAAAATGGATATATTTCGAGAACCCAAAACTCAGGGAATCGTAGGTTGAGCCAGAACAATCAACATCGACCGCAAGACCGAATCTCTTGGGAAAGGAGACAATATATTTGCATTTCATGGGATCAGAAGGGTGTCGTGTACCATGAGCTTTTGAAACCAGGTGAAACAGTTAATACCGGTCGCTATCGTGAACAAAGGATCAGTTTGAACCATGCATTGTTCGAACAGCGACCAGAATGAACTACAAGACACGAAAAAGTTGGATAACAAGACACTTGGCTGGGAACTGTTGCCTCACCCGCCGTACTTACATTGGCCCTTTCCGACTACTTTATATTTACCGATGTTTCACGCAATTTCCATGAAGCATTTTAACAATTAGGGAGATATATGGTTTTTCTGGGAGGGTATTCACAAATTGCTAGAGAGATGGGACAAATCTGCAGCTAACAATGGTGTATTCTTTAAATTAACCATTTTTTTCCTTTCCCCCAAATTAAAAGTATTTTTTTAAAGAAAAAATTACGAATTATTTATCGCCACACCTGGTAAACTGTCCTTGTATTTTACTAGAAAAAATATAAAAATATTTATTTGGAATTATATCTTTTGATGGATTACACGCTTAAGGAAAGGAAAGGGTTTACGGTTAGAGATGCATCAGCAACTACAAGGCTATTTAGCAACTGGACCTATAACTTAATGTGGTTTCCGAACCACAGTCATCAGCCACCGACAACCCTGGCTAACAGCGCCCTCAGGCTATCAACCCTTGGTTATGTCCTTACCTATAAGTTTATCAGGAAGCCTACCGACTGGCGAATGACCAACGCAGAATACTTCTCAGAAGGCATCCGGCCTTACGCATCTTTTAACTGGTGTGACTGAGGGGTAATTCGTTGTCGGACTTTACACTCGTATGTAGAAACAATCACAGATATTTAGGAAGTAAATACAGGCAGAAAAAAAAAGCAACCATCGGAAACGCTGGAGTCGAACCAGAGTTCCAGATAAGCTGCTCTTACCGTCCGCACCAACGCTATCGGCTTACATGCTTAAATACATTTTACCCATATTTTTAATCACATTTAGTTAAATGTTATAAAAAATTATTCAACCACAAATTCCTCTCCCTTAATATAAATAGCAGTTTCATTACGTTCTTCCTTTTACATTCATTACATAAATTGATTTCGTTTTGCAAGATTGGGACATTTGCTTTCAAAATATTTTTTCGAAATACTTCTTTAAGATCATTGTACAACATTTTGTACAATATGCATCAACGAACGAATGTAAACGTGAAAAGTAAATAATGTTTTAACCTTTGGCTTTTTGGAGAAAAAGTTTTTCGTCGTAAAAACCATCAACTAAAGCCCTCTTTTTACCAAATTCGCCAGCGCTTGATTCGTCTCTCTCTACGATTTCTCGTTTTAAGGTTTTTTTTTGGGTGAAACACTTACTTTTAGAAGTTTGGCTATATGTTCAAATAAGAAAAGTTCAGAACTAATAAGAAATATCTGGTTGAGTAATGATTATTGGCGCTTCACCTATTATCAATGTTTGTTTTATAATACATTTATATATATGTATATATATATATATATATATATATATATATATATATATATATATATATATATATATATATACCGCGTGTCCCAGCCAAATGGAATAAATTCGTTAATAAATAAATGAGGGCGTGTTCGAAAAAACGCTCGAACACGTCGATTGGTATTTTTAGATGCGCATTTTTTTTCAACAATTTTTTTTTATACAGGGTGTGTCATGTAATAGTGGCCAATACCAACTTTCTTATTTTAAATACAACACCCTGTATATTATTTAACTTTTGGATTCTTTAGGAAATTCTAGACATATTTCATGTACAATATCCTAGACTTATCTTCAACTGTTTCGGAAATATTAAGTGTTTTCAGATTTATTGCAAAAATTAACTGATTTTTTTGATTTTTTTTTTGAAAATTATTTGATTACAGAAATTCGCTACAACACACAATAGAAGGATGGTATTGGCCTCTGTTACATGACACACCCTGTATAAAATGTTTTCGTTTGAAAAAATGCGCAACTACACTTTTTTTTAACAGTGTAAACAAAATTGTGGAAATTTCAAGACTATTTAGTTTTTGTATAATTTTTTTATTTAAAACATTTAATGAAACAAATGCTCGAATTGTGAACCCTGGACGTTCTGGCAACACCCCAACCTCAAGTAAAACTGATTCCTGACATTATTTAATGTTTGTGGCGTAATTGACCTAATGCTGTCGCTAATGCGTCCTCTTAAATCATTCAGATCTTGCGGCTTGGTTTTGTATACGACGCTTTTGAGATATCCCCATAAAAAAAATTTAACGGAGTGAGATCCGGGGACCTTGGTGGCCATTCTAGTGGCCCTCTCCTCCCAATCCATCGATTTGGAAACACATTATCGAGGTACTGCCGCATATTAACTTGATAATGAGGGGGTACTCCATCTTGTTGGAACCAAATAGTGTCGGCTAGCAATTGAGGATTTCTTCTATTAGGGTACAAATTTATAAGATTTGGAATGAACTGATTTAGGAGAAAGTCTAAGTAATTTACCCCATTTAAATTTTGATCGAAAAATATTGGACCAATTATTTGATCTCCTATAATACCTGCCCAGACATTAATCTTTTCAGGTCTTTGTGTGTGAATTTCCCGCATCCAGTGAGGATTTTCTCTCGACCAATAACGACAGTTCTGGCGATTGACATGCCCATGAAGAGTAAAAGTAGATTCATCAGAAAATAAAACATTTTCCACTCTCAGAAGGTTGTTGTCTATTCTGTGTATCATTTGTTCGCAAAACTCCATTCTCCTTTCGAAGTCGTCTTCACTAAGCTCTTGAGTGGGCTGTAGCTTATACGGATGCATTTTATTCTCTTTCAATATTCTGACAACCGAAGAGCGACCAACATTGTTTTCCAAGGCAACTTGTCGAGTTGAGGTATGCGGATTTTCTTGGAATGCAAGCATAACATCCAATTTTTTGTTATCGGTCAACGACACTGCTTCCTTCTTCATTTGTCTCACGTGTCCTTGTTCTCTAAATTGTTTTTCAACTTTACTTACTGTACCTTGGTATATGGGTGGTAAGTCCGGATATTTTTCCCTAAAGAGACGAATAACTTCGGCTTGAGTTCGTGTCCTATCTCCATAACCTATCATCATTAAGATAGTTATTTTATGACTCTCTGATAAATACACCATGTTTAAATCAAATATATTACACACGTCAAAGAAAACTAATTTAAAAGGCACGTTGATTTTTTTGACGTTTCATACAACAAATACCTACCTTTGAAAACCTGATTTTTTATCTTTGCCTATTTGCTGATAATGTTCGAAGAATTACTTAATATTTCCGAAACAGTTCAACATCTAAAAATACCAATCGACGTGTTCGAGCGTTTTTTCGAACACGCCCCCATTTATTTATTAACGAATTTATTCCATTTGGCTGGGACACATGGTATATAAGAGAAATAACGTTCGAAAATTTACCAACGATTACAACAAGGGTCAAAAACCTAGGGGTTACCGCGAAAAAAAGTTGCAAAGTTATTAAATCGCCAATCGAAAAGCTATGATAAGAATTAAATTAATATTTTAAGCAAATTAGTGTCAAAGTTTATTTGGAAAATAAATGGTTATTATTTAACGCATAAATTACAAATAAACGAATAAACATTGTTAAAACAATTTTTTGAAAACTAAAAATCAGCGATATATCAGCCAAAAAAATAGAATTGGTAACGTAGTACCGTAGTTCTAGTAGTATCGACTAATAAGATAATTACCTCGTCTTTGCCGACAAAAGTTATTCTAGCGCATGTATTTCAATTCCATTTAAAACCAAAATTGTATGCTATTCGCAAATATAAAAATGTATCATCCTTATTTACAGAGAAACAGCAACCAGAACGAATGTACCAGGACTTTTTACAACATGTTCAAGAAGTTAGAAAATTAGACTAGAATCGTTTCGGCCTTCAATAGACTCAAATGATGGAAATTTTGAACATTTAATTTAATAAAACATTTAATCATGTGTTTCTTAATGTGAGGCGGGTGAATGTTTTAAAACGTGTTATGGTGTGAAAATGTGCGGCAATGGTTGCATTTTGGACTCATGTTTTAACGGAACTTTTTGTTGAAAAAAATGTGTAGAATCGTTGCTGAAATTTATGAAAGATATTTTCCTTAAACCATGTTTATATATATATATATATATATATATATATATATATATATATATATATATTACAGACATTTTTTACCCTTTCTCCACGTGGTGCCACCGATCACCTTCGCCCAACTGTCCACCATACGACGTCATGCATCTCTCGGCAGCTAGGTTCTAGCCTTTCTGTCATCAGCCGAGCTCCAGACAAACGCAAGGAAAGCAGTTAAGAGAGACGATCATTTTTATGACAAGTTGTGCTCGCACACAACTTACGCCAACTTACGACGAAACTCCAAAGTTTTTGAATTGATTGCGATGTGAGTGTCCAGGTTTCACTTCCGAATGTCATAACAGGCAGGACGCACTGATCGAAGACTTTTCTTTTCAGGCAAAGTGGGAGTTTGCTCTTAAAAACTATGTTGAGCCTGTCAAATGCCTGCCAAATGCCTGCCAGCCACATTTAACATGCCGTTCCACCTCCCGTATGGTATCCCCTTCTATTGAAATCATCTGCCCAAGATATATTAAGTGGTCCACGATCTCCAAATCCCTTTCTATAACTGAAATTCTTCTGTCCTCAGTAAATTTATTGAACATAACTTGAATTTTTCTGGTTTATTTTTAAGCCAAATGCTTCGCCAGCTATTTGCAGCTCTTGTATGCGTCTTTGCAGCTCTTCTGACTCTTGTGAAAGGATAACGATATCATCTGCAAATCTAAGATGGTTTAAGTTTGCACCATTGATCTTTACACCATCCTGTTTCCAATTCATATTACGCAATGCTTCTTCTTGGCAAGCCGAGAAAATAATAAGCGATATTGCATCACCCTGCCATACACTTTGCTTTACATTAATTCCCACTTCAAGATCATCAAGATGAATTGTCGCCGTAGCTCCATCATATATCGATCCTAATAGGTTTACATATGCCTTGTCTAGCCCCTGGCTAAGCAATGCATCCATTAGAGCCTGCTATGAGATTAAGTTAAATATTTTTTCGTAGTTGATAAAACCCAAGCACTGCACCAAGTGCATAGACTCATCAGGATACCGACATATGCTCTCTCGCCAAGAATAGGGAGTCCCTCTCCACAATAAAACAACCCATATTTTCGCAGACTTCGCGTCGGATGGCTTTTAAATGGAGGAGCAACTAACCATTGGTCATTATGGCGGAGACGACGTTGTTGCGCGTTCCACATGAGAATGTGAAACCCAACGGTCGGGGGTGTATAACTCCTGATTACCGTTGCCTCATTGGACGCAGTCCAAAGAAGTAAAAAACTATATATATATACTATATACTATATATATATACTAAAAACTATATATATATATATATATTATATATATATATATATATATATATATATATATATATATATATATATATATATATATATATATATATATATATATATATTATATATATATATATATATATATATATATATATATATATATATATATATATATATATATATATATATATATATATATATATATATATATATATATATATATATATATATATATATATATATATATATATATATTATATATATATATATATATATATATATATATATATATATATATATATATATATATATATATATATATATATATATATATATATATATATATATATATATATATATATATATATATATATATATATATATATTATATATATGTATATATATATATATATATATATATATATATATATATATATATATATATATATATATATATATATATATATATATGTATATATTATTATTCACGTATGGGCCCTAGTGGACTACGCGAAGTACAATTAGAGGCGTTTGTTGTTGTTAGCCTTCCTTTGTGCCCATACTAATTTCATTCTTTCGCTATGAGCTTTTTTCCTTTCGTCAGACCAAGTTGTTCCAGTCTTCCTACATTTTTCTCTCTGGCCAACCTTCCAAACGTTCACCTTGTGTCTGAAACAGCCTCTATCCTGAATTTCACTTTGTGAAATATTTGCTAATCTTAGGTCCTCTTTAATTGCAGCAATCCATTTAATTATTTCTACTTTAGCTTTACTCCTATTTTCATCAAATTCGACTATTTGTCTAGTTAACCTACTCGGATTCATCCGTTTGATGTGTCCGTAAAACTTAAGTCTTCTTTTTCTCATATCGCTTTGTATATATGTGTATTGTTTGATTTCTTGGTTTTCTCGAAGTCAGTATGTTGTGCTATTTATTTGTTTGGGGCCTAGGATTTTTCTTACGATTTTTCTTTCCTTCTTTTCAATGTCCTCGATGTCCCTCTTTCTATTCAAAATGAGCGTTTCTGCAGCATATAGACATTCTGGCTTAATAACTGTGTTGTAATGTCTCAGTTTTGTGTTTTTAGATAGGCATTTTTTGTTGTAAATATTTTGTGTAAGTCTCAATGCCGTTTCCATTTTTTGACATCTACCCTTATTGGCCGCTTTTTCCAACCCACTTTCCATGATTATTTCACCCAAATATTTGAATTGAGAGACTCGTCTGATGTTACCATATTTTGTTTTTAGAAATGGCGTTCTTAGTCTGTTGCAGGTCATGTATTGTGTCTTTTCAGAGGAAATTTGGAGTCCAACATTTTCTGCTGTTTCTTTTAGGATTTCAATCTGTTTCTGTGCCCTTAATACATCTTGAGCTAAAATTGCTAGATCATCAGCAAATACCAGACAATCAATTTTGATGTTGGTTCTCCCCAGTTTAATGGGCTGGTCAATATTCAGGGCCGACTTTTTTTCACGCCGCTCCTGTATTACTTTTTCTAGAACACAGTTAAATAAGAGTGGCGAGAGTCCATCCCCTTGTCTCACTCCAGTTTTAATTTCGAAGGGCTCTGAGATCTCACCTATGAATTTAACTTTTGACCTTGTGTTAGTTAACATTGCTTTAATAATTGCCAGCGTTTTCAGATCTAGTCCTTGTTCTTTCAAGATTCGGAATAAAGATTCGCGGTCAATAGAATCATATGCTTTTTTGAAATCCACAAATGTACAGACGAGATTTTTATTGTACAGTTTTTGATGTCTTAGAATCAACTTCAGATTCAGGATCTGTTCAGGGCAGGATCTGCCCGGTCGAAAACCTGCTTGATATTCACCAATGTTAGGTTCTAACTGTCCCTGTGCTCTGTCTAGTAGACATTGAGATAGAATCTTGTAACAAACTGGGAGAAGAGATATCCCTCTATAGTTGTTTACATCCGTTCTATCTCCTTTCTTATGTAGTGGATGGATTAGAGCATCTTTCCAATCTTCCGGAATCCGTTCGGTTTGCCAAACTTCTTGTAGAATTTTGGTTATTTCCTTGATTGTAGCTGGACCAGCGGATTTCAAAAGTTTCGCAGTGATTCCATCTTCACCAGAAGCCTTGTCATTTTTAAGCCGCTTGATTTGCCTAACTTGAACATTTGCCTGACTTGAACATTCAAAATCTCTTTATAATTGGGGTACGAAATGGCAACATGGTCAATTTGAAATTCACCCATGTACGTGTTTGGGCACCTCCAGGTCTTTTGTTTTGATATTTTCTTCTTAAAATGGGTTGACATTATTTTTAGATTAAACTGCGAACATAGTTCAACCAATCTTCTACCATTATGGTTAGTGCATTTATGAGCGGGAAAACTGCCGACTGATTTCCTGTACTTTTTTTTCTTTCCCTAGCTGGGCGTTGAAATCACCCAATAGGATTTTTACATGGTTAGAGGGAATTTTAGAGATAGTCTTTTCTAGAATTTCCCAGGACTTATTTACTTTTTCAGGATTAGATTTATTTTCTTCATTAACTGGGATGTGTGCATTGATTAATGTATAGTTTTTGTTAGCACACTTGAGGGATAGTGTCATAAGTCGATTATTTACTGGCTGGACATTTGTTATAGAACCAAGAATGTTTCTTGAGACAGCGAAAGCAACACCGAGATGTGGTGTATTTTTGAGTATTCTTTTGTCCGTTTTACTTTTAAAAAGTCTGTAGTTGCCGAATTCCAAGGTGTTATCATCTGTCAATCTGGTTTCTTGCAAAGCTAAAATTTGGATTTTTTGCTGATTTAATGTTCGCCCCAATTCGTGTAGTTTTCCTGGACGCAGGAGAGAATTGATATTTACCGTTCCAAAGAAAGTTTTTGTTTTTGGTTTCAGACGTTGGCCAGAGGTCTCCGACTCCCTCTGAAAGATTTTGCGTTTAAGCCCGGACGCCTCAGAATCCGAAAGTCCGGTTGTACCGGCAAAGCTGGCAGAGGATTGTCTACCTCCTGGGGTAATTTTGTAATTACTAGAACGCTTCATCTTGTACTTTGAATTAAAGGTTTGAACCATGACGGTTCAGAGGTTAAGACTGGAGGGGTTAGTTCCAGAATTTAAATATCAGCCGCATCACTGGTGAACAGACGGTGACCACTCAACCGCTTGATACAAGTCAGACGCTAAGTGGATTTTGTTTTTTTTGCGTTGGTTCGGGGCTGCTTATTTTGAGATATTCGCAGCTGTCCATTAATATCTAATGGAACTTTCACTATCCACCACCCGTGACCCGTCCAGTACCTTAGGCGAGGTATACTGGAATATATATATATATATATATATATATATATATATATATATATATATATATATATCCCCAGGGATAACAAGCAGAAAAAATATTTGTTTTTGATAATGGCTTCAAAGTGGAAGCCGCATCAAATGAAGAGATCGTCGCCGAAAAGTAGGACTCTTTTGCAGAGTTCGACAAGTCGTACATTTTGGAAGGTATTTAGAAAAATAAACAGATTTTCGATCAAAATATAAAAGAAAAACGACTTGCCCGTATACCCTCGTATATACATATTTCATGACATACATTTTTGATGTTATGCAATTCTAGACCAAAAATCCAAAATAACATATTATTCACATGTAATCAATTATTTTTACCTATTTGCATTTTATTTTGGTTACAATGCGCTATACAGAAATAGGGAAACAAAAAATAACTTCGCCATTATGTTCAATAAAATTTGCCATTGATACATTAAAACAAATGAGAACATGCAATTTTTTACATTAAAAATATAATTTATTCCTATTATTATTAACGGTATTATTTAATATGCGAATTTCAATTGATTTACATGTACATAACAACAGCTATCGTGATCTTTTAATATTAATAAAATGTGTTGTCTATCGTATATTTAATTAATAACATTTGATACTCAGAGGAAGAAAATTAACTAATTAATGACCAAGTATACATATATTTTGTTATTAAAATAGATTGATTATCCAAATTAAGACTCCTTTAACATTATATTAAAAATGCAATTACGTAGAACAAAAAGTTCTATACACAAAGCAAAATAAAATACAGTTTTACGAGCTTTGAGAGAGTAACTAATTCTACATTTTCTTATTTAGTGTTACTATAACATAACCACTTTTTATTTCTTACACTATTGACTTTTCTTATTATGATACGACTAATTTTGAATGAGATATTGATATTCACTAAAGTGTTCTTGGAAGGTTATCCAAAAGCTAAATTAGCATATTCCAACCTTGTATTTGTATAAATTTGTATAAATCACTGTATTTGAATAAATTAAGTGCTATTTGAGACCGAAATTTAAGTTGGGAAATAGTGAATTAATTTGAAAGTTTCTGGTTGTTTATTAGTACTGTGCCGGTCGCGTTGGTGCGGCGGTAAGAGCGTTTGCTTTGCCGAATCCGCGCTGGAGCGGTAGCTGGTTCGATTCCAGCGCTCGGATGGTTATTTTTCTTTCTTCTGTCCGTTTATCTTTCCTAAATGTTTGTGATTGTTTCTAGGCAAGAGTGTAAAATCCGACTACGAATTACCCCTCAGTCACGCCAGTTAAAGGCTGGGTAAGGCCGGATGCCTTCTGAGAAGTGTTCTACGTTGGTCACTCGCCAGTCGGTAGGTTTCCTGATAGACTTATGGGTAGGCACATAACCAAGGGTTTATAGCCCGAGGGGGGTGCTGGCCTGGGTTTGTCGGAAGCTGATGACCGTGGTTCGGAACCCACGTTAAGCTGCAGGTCCAGTCGCTAAATAGCCTAGTTGCTGATGCGCCTCTAACCCAAACACTTTACTTTTACTTTTTATTAGTACTGTTTATTATATACAGGTTGTTCTCAAATTTGAGTCATTTATTTAAATAGGTTAAAGAACTCGTAAAAATAAGTCATTTTATAAAAAATCATTTATATAAAAGTTGCAAAATAAAAAAGTTACTAACAGTTACAGAATTTAAAAACAGACCTTCCTTTTGATATGCTCGACCGCTGTATTGTAAACACATACAGTATTTGTTTACTGCTGAAACTGGATATGAGTTTTCTATAATGTCTGAATGATTGTGGCGTGTTCATATATCTTTTTCTTTTTTTATGATATATTATATATTATATATTATATATTATATATTATATATTATATATTATATATTATATATTATATATTATATATTATATATTATATATTATATATTATATATTATATATTATATATTATATATATTATATATTAAATATTATATATTATATATTATATATTATTTATTATATATTTTATATTATATATTAAATATTATATATTATATATTATTTATTATATATTTTATATTATATATTATATATTATACATTATTTATTATATATTATTATTAGGCAAATTTATTACAGAAAAGAATCACTGAGAAATTTGTTTCCGTTTGGTTTTTTGTTTTTACCCAGTGATTTTTTATTTACATAAGAACAGATATTTTTGATATTTTTTTGAGTTTCAGATCGTGACTAACAATCCAAAAAAAAAAAAATCTATTAGTTTTCTTTATTCTTGTACGATATTTCTTTAGAGTGCGATGTTCCATTTTAAGCAGTAGTAATAATTCATTCATTATATTTTATATGAAACTTGCATGTCTGCATTGCACAAGAGCCAAGCTCAAACAGTCACAAATATCACGACAAATGACGCCAAAAGAAAATGGGAGCGTGATTTTAACCCCACCCGATATATCAGTATATAAAATATTTAAGAACAAAATTTCTATCATTTTTCTTTTTGGATCAAGTAGAAATTCGTGTTACCTAATTTTGCTATTTACATTGGAATCCTAACTAGAAAGCCGGTTCTTGAGTTATTACTTTATTTCCATTGTTTAACTTTACGCCATTATTCTGGTTTTAACAACCAAATTTTTTATTTTAATAACGCAGAGTCTTCTACAATATTTCAAACAATTTTGTGACTAAGACTTTTTTGGATGTTGTTGGTGGGCAGGCTGTTGAAATTGCGTTTCAATAATACGTCTTTCGTGTTTGAAACTTGTGAAAAATTTAGAGGAGTATGGTTAGGCAATTTAGATGGCTATGTAACAGGACCACCATAACATATCTATCGTGGACAATTGTTATTCAATGTAGGAGGTCCTGACGTATAAAATTCGCCAAGCAATTGTTTGTGGTACTTCAACTAGCCTACTGAATCGACATATATTGGTAGTTGGATCCCTAGTAACATCATCTAACACTTATCGTATGTTGAAAAAATAATTATCTAATCCGCATTCTCCAAATCTATCTACTTCCAGAAATGTAATGCGGTATTTGTCTATTTGGAAACCGATGTTGGTATCCTATGACTGTTTGACGTGTACTCTCGTTCCAATAACTACAAATGAAATGCTTATCCTCTTACTCTTGAGAACAAAACAGGAAAGGTACTTTAAATAGAATATAAACACAATAAAAGATTAACTCACTTGAAATTAAAATTAACATTGATTTTCACACTTTTTTGCGCAGAAATTTAACTGTGTAATGTTTTTATGGTAAAGTTAACGTAGCATGGCCACCTGAAGTTTCGAAAAAAACATTCGTCAAATAAGATATGTTAATATTTGGTATACAAATTTTTAATCTGATTACACAAGTCGACATGATTTTTGTAATATTGATGAGAATGCTATTTTTGCGTTTCATTTAGGTATTTATTAAACACCTTTTAAAACTATTTGTACCTGACTTTGGACTGGACAATGTAGGAATTACTACAAGACCGTAGATGCTGTATTTCCACAGTATTCTACGACAGTAGGACAGCAGCGCAACAAAAGAACATTACAGTAAGAAATATTGTCATGGTAATTATTTTGAAGCTGGTACTTCAAATATAAAATACGACACCTTGTTAACTCAAAAAAGGTGCTTTTTCCGCCTCTCTATATTAAGCTTCGACTAATGAAAAACTTTGTCAAAGTCATGGACAAAGAAGGTAATGGTTTCAAGTACCTAAAAGAAATATTCCTAATTAAGTGATACAAAACTAAAAGAAAAAATATTTATTAGATCTCAAATAAGGAAGCTTCTAGGTGATTTCCGTTTTCAAAAAAAAAATAATAATAATAAATGAAAAAGAAATGGCAGCAGAGTGCTTTGAGAGTATAGTGAAAGGATTTCTGGATAACAAGAAAGATGTAAACTATAAAAACTCTTGAAAGCTTTCGAAATGAATAGCGTGTCGCATGTCCTTAAAAATGCATATTTTACACTTCCATTTGGTTTTTTTCGGAAAATTTGGGTGATGCAGTAAGTAACAAATTAGGAGCGAGATTTCACCAGGACATCAGGACTGTGGAAGCAAGACACCATGGACGCTATGTTGGGCGACTACCGCTTATTTTTAAAAATAGGCGATGCTACAGAACACAAGAGGAAAAAGTGAAAGCTTTGGTCGCTACATAACATCTCATGTAATATACCGTGTGTCCCAGCCAAATGGAATAAATTCGTTAATAAATAAATGGGGGCGTGTTCGAAAAAATGCTCGAACACGTCGATTGGTATTTTTAGATGCGCATTTTTGGAAATTCTAGATATATTTCATATAAAATATCCTAGACTTATCTTCAACTGTTTCGGAAATATTAAGTAATTCTTCGAACATTATCAGCAAATAGGCAAAGATAAAAAATCAGGTTTTCAAAGGTAGGTATTTGTTGTATGAAACGTCAAAAAAATCAACGTGCCTTTTAAATTAGTTTTCTTTGACGTGTGTGATTCATTTGATTTAAACATGGTGTATTTATCAGAGAGTCATAAAATAACTGTCTTAATGATGATAGGTTATGGAGATAGGACACGAACTCAAGCCGAAGTTATTCGTCTCTTTAGGGAAAAATATCCTGACTTACCACCCATATCTCAAGGTATAGTAAGTAAAGTTGAAAAACAATTTAGAGAACTGGGACACGTTAGACAAATTAAGAAGGAATAACCCGTCGTAGAATAATATTCTACTACAGTAGTACAGCAGCGCAACAAAAGAATATTACTGTAAGAAATAGTGTCCTCATGGTAATTATTTTGAACCTGGTACTTCAAACATAAAATACGACTCCTTGTTAACTCAAAAAAGGCGCTTCTTCCGCCTCTCTATATTAAGCTTCGACTAGTGAAAAACTTTTTCAAAGTCATGGACAAGTACAATGGTTTCAAGTACCTAAAAGAAATATTCCTAAATTAAGTGATACAAAACTAAAAGAAAACATATTTATTAGATCTCAAATAAGGAAGCTTCTAGGTGATTTCCGTTTTCAAAAAAAAAATAATAATAATAAATGAAAAAGAAATGGCAGCAGAGTGCTTTGAGAGTATAGTGAAAGGATATCTGGATAACAAGAAAGATGTAAACTATAAAAACTCTTGAAAGCTTTTGAAATGAATAGCGTGTCGCATGTCCTTAAAATGCATATTTTACACTTCCATTTGGTTTTTTTTGGAAAATTTGGGTGGTCAGTAAGTAACAAATTAGGAGAGAGGTTTTACCAGGACATCAGGACTGTGGAAGCAAGACACTAGGGACGCTATGTTGGGTGACTACCGCTTATTTTTAAAAATAGGCGATGCTACAGAACACAAAAGGAAAAAGTGAAAGCTTTGGTCGCTACATAACATCTCATGTTCGTTAATAAATAAATGGGGGTGTGTTCGAAAAAACGCTCGAACACGTCGATTGTATTTTTAGATGCGAATTTTTTTCAATACAATTTTTTTATACAGGGTGTGTCATGTAACAGTGGCCAATACCAACTCTCTTATTTTAAATACAACACAACAATTTAATTTTTGGATTTTTCAGGAAATTCTAGACATATTTCATGTAAAATATCCTAGACTTATCTTCAACTGTTTCGGAAATATTAAGTGTTTTCAGATTTATTGCAAAAATTAACTGATTTTTTTGATTTTTTTTTGAAAATTATTTGATTACAGAAATTCGCTGCAGCACACACAATAGAAAGATGGTATTGGCTAATGTAACATGACACACCCTGTATAAAAGGTTTTCGTTGGAAAAAATGCGCAACTACACTTTTTTTTAACACTGTAAACAAAATTGTGGAAATTTCAAGACTATTTAGTTTTTGTATAAATTTTTTATTTAAAATATTTAATGTAACAAATGCTCGAATTGTGAACCCTGGACGTCCTGGCAATACCGCAACCTCAAGTAAAACTGACTCCTGACATTATTTAATGTTTGCGGCGTAATTGACCTAATGATGTCGGTAATGCGTCCTCTTAAATCATTCAGATCTTGTGGCTTGGTTTTGTATACGACGCTTTTGATATATCCCCATAAAAAAAAATCCAACGAAGTGAGGTCCGGGGACCTTGGTGGCCATTCTAGTGGCCCCTCTCCTCCCAATTCATCGATTTGGAAACACATTATCGAGGTACTGCCGCACATTAACTTGATAATGGGGGGGTGCTCCATCTTGTTGGAACCAAATAGTGTCGGCTAGCAATTGAGGATTTCTTCTATTAGGGTACAAATTTATAAGATTTGGAATGAACTGATTTAGGAGAAAGTCTAAGTAATTTACCCCATTTAAATTTTGTCCTCCTATAATACCTGCCCAGACATTAATCTTTTCAGGTCTTTGTGTGTGAATTTCCCGCCTCCAGTGAGGATTTTCTCTCGACCAATAACGACAATTCTGGCGATTGACATGCCCATAAAGAGTAAAAGTAGATTCATCAGAAAATAAAAAGCTTTCCACTCTCAGAAGGTTGTTGTCTATTCTGTGCATCATTTGTTCGCAAAATTCCATTCTCCTGTCGAAGTCGTCTTCATTAAGCTCTTGAGTAGGCTGTAGCTTATACGGATGCATTTTATTCTCTTTCAATATTTTGGCAACCGAAGAGCGACCAACATTGTTTTCCAAGGCAACTTGTCGAGTTGAGGTATGCGGATTGTTTTGGAATGCAAGCATTACATCCAATTTTTTGTTACCGGTCAACGACACTGCTTCCTTCTTAATTTGTCTCACGTGCCCCAATTCTCTAAATTGTTTTTCAACTTTACTTACTGTACCTTGGGATATGGGTGGTAAGTCAGGATATTTTTCCCTAAAGAGACAAATAACTTCGGCTTGAGTTCGTGTCCTATGTCCATAACCTATCATCATTAGGATAGTTATTTTATGACTCTCTGATAAATACACCATGTTTAAATCAAATGAATCACACACGTCAAAGAAAACTAATTTAATAGGAAGGTTGACTTTTTTGACGTTTCATACAACAAATACCTACCTTTGAAAACCTGATTTTTTATCTTTGCCTATTTGCTGATAATGTTCGAAGAATTATTTAATATTTCCGAAACAGTTGAAGATAAGTCTAGGATATTTTACATGAAATATGTCTAGAATTTCCTGAAGAATCCAAAAATTAAATAATATACAGGGTGTTGTATTTAAAATAAGAAAGTTGGTATTGGCCACTGTTACGTGTAATTGGTAAAAATACCAATCGATGTGTTCGAGCGTTTTTTCGAACACGCCCCCATTTATTTATTAAGGAATTTATTCCATTTAGCTGGGACACACGGTATTTTTTATTCACATACTCCTTAGTAATGTCTTTGCATATATTTAACACCTTTTATATGTTTATATTAAATAAATATTAGATTGTAAAAATATGTCTTTTCTTTTTCTTATCCCCACTACCGACCCCCTGTAACAAAAAAAACTATACTTGTTACAGTGATTAGATTATCATTTTCAGATTTAGGACTACAAAATACTTCATATACACCTATTTTCATCAATATTACCTCAAAAATAGTATACATTTTTTGGCCGGTGTTATTTATTCTTTATATCAAGTATGAAGACTCGACAGTCTGGCATAAACTGGCAAAAACTTTATGAAAGGAAACAGTTGTAAGCCATATAATTCCGAAGACTTATTAACTAGATTTTAATTATTTAGTACTAGGTAGTTTTTCTCAGTGAACTAGGTAGTGAACAGTTAGTAATAGTGGGATTTAATAAGAAATTAGTCACTAGACATACTCCTGCATGTTATTAGTACAACCTAATCACCATGAGTTGCTAAGTTATGGAACTTTGACGGAAATAAAACAATAATTGGGAATAAATATTTTTACAAGTAATGCAATTTACCTATTGAATCAAAATTTACCCGATTCTCCGGATTCCCTGGACATTACTAGACTTCTGATTTAAAAAAAAATATATTTTCGATAATATAGTTAGTTGAGAAACTATCCGAAATAATCTAAATACTTATTAAGCTGCCAAATAAATACCAGAGAAAAAATCTTAATCAAATTAAATATACAGGGTGTAAAGGAAATAACTTTCGTAAATTTAACCAACGATTCTTCACATCATTTGGAAGAAAAAGTTCCTTACGACAAGGGTAAAAAATGTAAGTGTTTCCACCAAAAAAGTTGCAAAATTATTAAATAGCCAATAGAAATGCTATGATAATAATTATCATTTTAAGAAAATATGTGCAAATAATAATTGTTATTATTTAACGAATATACTACAAATAAATTATTATTACAAAAAAGTAATTATTATTACTACAAATTAATTTAGTGGCAACGTCATTTTGACTAATTGAGATGATCCCCACATGTTAATTGAAAAAAATGGTCAGTTTCTTATTTATGCAGAAGCATAAAGCAGGTTAGAAATATACCAGAGTTTTTCAATAGGTTATAACGGTGCTTGGATTACATAGACTCAATTGGTGGATATTTTGAACATTTAATTTGATAAAGCAATCATTTATGTGTTTCTTAATGTAACGTGAATCGTTTAAAACGTATTATGGTATTATTCTGTGAAAAATTAGTGGTAGTAATTTCAACTTTGACATTAAACGACATTAATGTGTAAAATGACCTTAATTTCCTTATTACAAACCATATTTATGTTGAAACAATTAACTAAAAATAATTGACTATAAAAATATGATATTTTATTTTTAAATAATACCTTAAGAGGACAATGAAACAAAAAACTGAATTTTCCTAACAATTGGCGACGTTGCTAATTGTTAAAAAAATAAAACATGTTTTCCACGGAAATGGTTGCATTTTGGATACATATTTTAAGGAAACTTTTTCTTCAAAATATTGTAAAGAATAATTGGTTACATTTAGGAAAGTTATTTCCTTTACACCCTGTTTTACATTATTTTATTCCAGTGCTAAAAACAGAGTATTAAACTGAAGACATATATAAAAATGTCTAAAATTAAAGTTAAATATGTAAATTTGAATACTCCTATATTGCGACAAGTGCAGGAAGTAACGTTACTATACTCGACTGTAGAAATTTTTATAGTCATTCGCGTTGCAGAGCATTTCAATGGTTTCTTTGAAAATATATGTGACACATAAACGCATTTTTATAACTATTCCTCTTTTTTATAAAACATCTAATGCGTATGCTTACGAGCCCCTTTAGTAAAAGTACTTATTTAAATGCGAAAAAAATGCATTTAAAATATAAGGAAAGGAAAATTATATTAAATGGATTAAATTTTATATTTGCTCAATATTTACTTCGAGCAAATGCAAGTTTATAACATTTTATAATTTAGTTGATATGATGATTAAAAATAGGAGAAGTATATATCTGTGAATATATACATGAATATATATTAATATTATATATTATATATTTATATATATATATATATATACATATATATATATATATATATATATATATATATATATATATATATATATATATATATATATATATATATATATATATATATATATATATATTTATATTTATATGCAGTGTTTCTTTGCAGATGCAGAATTCTTTGGACTGCGTCCAATGAGACAACAGTGCTGAGTGTCATCAGACACCCAACTGCTGGGTTCCACAATCTCATGTGGAACACGCACAACAACACGCACAAACACACAACAACAACGGAGACGCGCTTAAATGAGCATTTTGTTGATTGCTTGACTGGGAACGGGCCCCACCCATCCCTTCCATTGGAGGGCACATGTTTCATCTCTTGATGTTTAGACTCTTCAGGGCAGCGACATGTACTCTCTCGTCAAGAATAGGTAGCTCCATCCACACTCAACAATCCATACTTATCGCCGACATCCCGTCGGGAATTTTTGCCTCATTCATCCGCTCCACATGAGCATCCCATTGTAACTTCTTGAATTTTATAAGGATCGACACTTCTGGATTATCGAGACGCCATAGTTAATGTCCATGTTGCCATAGCATAGCATATATCTTATAATCGTTTTGTTTTCCGGTGCACCTTTTTATTTTTAATTCTTGGAAGTGCCAAATAATACGTCTTATTTGCTATAATTATTGTTCTTTTAATTTCGATGGGTTCGGTTCCATTCTTCGATAAGTTTGCCCCTAGGAATACAAAGTGGTCCACGTTTTCTAGGTTAAAGTTTCCTACTGTAATATTTTGACTGATTGGCGTTTTTTTCCTAGTTCGTATTATAACTTTTGTTTTGTATTCGTGAGTACATAGTCCAACTTCCCTTGCTACCGAATCAAGGTTTACAAATATTTCTTTAGAACTCTCCAAAGATCTTGCAAGTATATTTATGTCATCGGTATATGCTACGATTTATGTGGGTTTGAAGCATAGTGTTCCCTTCGTATCCCTTCGTGTCAATAGTGTTCCCTTCGTGTCAACGGGAACTTTCCGAACAATATATTCAAGTTTCAAATTGAAAAACGTTGGTTTCAGGCCGTCACCTTGTATGGCCTTTGTCAGTTCTAAAGCTGGGAGTTAGATCATTTTTTACTCTGACTTGTGACAAAGAATCGACCATTGTCATTTTTGAAAGCCGAACCAGTTTCGATGGAACTCCAAACATAATAGAACTTCATGGAACTTCAAACACTCCAACATGATTTTATACAGTACGCGCCTATCAATACTGCCGTATGTTTGTTTGAAGTCAACAAACACCTGGTGCACATCGATGTTAAATTACCAGCGCCTGTTTAATTGAGAATATCTGGTCAGTGGCCGATCGTCCATCTCTAAATCCGCCTTGGTATTCACCAATTACTTTGACAGCAAAGGATTTAATTCTCTTTTCTAGAATTTTCGTCAGGACATAGCAAAGATTTTTCTCGGTAGTTTTGGCAGAGTTTGTTACCATTTTTATAAATTGGACATATGATACCTCTGCGACAATTTTGGGGAAGTGTTTCCTGCGTCCATATGGTGTCACCGGCTTTCAGAAGCTCAGCGGGAATTTGATCAGTACCCAGCGCTTTGTTGTTTGGGAGGTTTCTCAGAGCTGTTTTTTACTTCTTTGAGTGTGGGAGAACTCAATGAGGATCGTTCATAGAACAATTTTTGATTTCCTATAAAATGTTGTTCTTCCATCTTCAGTCCGAATTTTTGCCATGTATATTTCTTATATGTAATTGTCTTTTGTTTTATTATTATTATATATTTCTTGTATTTTTCATATGCCTTCATTATTCTTCTACATAAATATTCGTTTCACGCCTTCTTTAGAGCTTATTTAACATGCTTAAAGCCCCACCCACTTACTTAGCGTTTTTCTTCGATGTTGTTATTCTACAGAATTTTGTGACGCTTTCTAAATATTCAATTCAGTCAATTTCTAAATATTTCCGATAACATCTGCACATCATATCCCTGCATGTTACTTGCTTGTAATTGTAGTTTTTGTCTAATGTTTTTATCTATTCTAAGTGATTCTAATATCTGATTAATTTTAATTTATATACTACGAACGTTTTAGCTAACCATTTCGACGAACGTTTCGCTAACTATGTTAACAATATTCTGATTCAATCATCTCCTGGAGTCAACTAAAAGGCCTAATAACGAACAAACTATTTTTACTTTAATGAACGAAGCTTACTTTAAATTCGTAATGAACCAGTCGAATGTTTCCCAGTGTTCAACAAAGCTGAATAACAAAGGAAATAAAACAACTAAATTTTCACTAAATCCCAATCATTTTTCATAACTTCCCCTCGGAACAAAAGTGTAATGGAGAAAGCCAGTTCAGAGCCACTTGGGCAAAACCATCACGACCTATAAAGAGAAATATGAAACGTTTCTTATTTAATGCCTAGACGCTTTTCCCCACGAATGTTCACCACTATGGTAACTTTTAGATGCATTATATTTGAATAAATTTACATAGAGATATATGTTATGGTCGTATTGGAGTTCATCCTTCGATACATTTGTTCATACATTTTTTTCTTGAAGATATTTTTAAGTTTTGTATATATATATATATATATATATATATATATATATATATATATATATATATATATATATATATATATATTATCAGGATATTAATATGATCGTTAACATTAATATTAAGAAAAAAATTGGCTTCATTAATTTGAATTTAAAAGAATTATTTTTATGTAATTGCAGTGAAATTTTTGTAAGTAAAGTAATTTGTAATTTTTGTAATCTTAGGTATTATATCGGTCACGTAAAATATGAAATAAAAAGAAGAAAATATACATTCAGAAAGATATATTGGTACAAGAAGTTGTTAATCTGGTAAGACCACCCTACATATATGGCTTTTCGCCATATAAGCAGGGTGTCCCGAAACTCAAAGGGTCAAGCGGGTACCGGACCAAAGGCCACATTATATCACTTCTGCCAAAAATAAGAAAAAATAATGCTATCTTAAGTAACCGTGCTATTAATCGCAGTCACAAATCGAACAATGAACGTTGTTAATTTAGTAAATAAAGAGTTTCATTGGGTCGTGGTTTAAAAAAATTATGTCAGCTAGCTTTCACAATTCAGCTTTTAAAAACAATGTATTACACTAATCTGGGCAAGTTAATTCAAAAGGTGGCGCGTTTAGTGACGATTTCAAATTGGTACAACAATTGGCACTTTTTTTCCACAAAAAAAATATTATTGCTTTTTTGAAAAAGGACTACATTTCAAAAAACTTATACCATCATAAAAAATACTTTTGTGTGCTCAAAGACGGTTATTTAAACTTGCATAACTTACATAACATAGTTGGCACACGAAAAAACTGCATTTAACGCGTGCAGACCGGCCCCAGTATCAATTTAAAGTTAACATATGGACCAGAATTTTAAACGGACAAATAATTGGATCATTTGAGCTGCCTGAAACTTTCAATGGCTCCAAAGACTTGGATTTTTTCCTAAACGATTTACAGAAGATTTCTTAGAAGATTTCAACAAGATGGTTGCCCAACGTATTATACTTGTGCTGTCCAGAATTATTTGAACAGACAGCATCCCGAAAGCTGGATTATGTGCCTTGTTTCAATTGAGTAGCCTCCTCGTTCTCCGGACCTAAACTTCCTTGATTTCTGCTGGGGCTGCATAAAAGAAAACACGTATTCAAAATCAATACAAAATCTAGCCGAACTGCGTAACAAAATTGTTGAAACAGCAGAAGAAATAGATGCAAGGAGATTCGCACGACTGGTGAAAAGATCTTTTTTGAGGCGATGCAGAGCATGTATTCGTGCCGAAGGCGAACAATGTGAGCATTTGCTTTAGTTTTAAGAAAAATTGTGTGATAAATAAAAGTATTACAATAATTCCTTTCATTTCATTTTGATTAAATTTTATCTTAATAGACGAATTATTAATTTGACTCAGACATATTGCCTTTGTGTTGAGTTTTTTTGAAATAAGGTTCTTTTGCAAAAAAAGCAAAAAAATTTTTTTTTTTCGAAAGAAAAATGCCCATTGTATCATTTTGAAATCTTCGCTAAATGGCCCATCTTAAATTTTTTCTCCTTTATTTGGGTTTTTCGCCACTGTCTAAAACTCAAAAATACCTGTTCTTATTTAAAGAAAGAATCAAAATTATTAAACTACAACATTCTGAAAACAGTTTAACATTTGTTTACAAATGTAAAGATTGTGACATAATACCAAAAGGTTTACGTTTACGTACACCTTATAACACAAACAGAAGCATATATATTTTACATAGGGCTAGTTTAGCACTTTTAAGAGATTGTGCATCCAACATCACATATACACTAAACAACAATTAAAGACTGACATTAATAATACATTACACAAATATACGAAAAAATAACTGAAGTAGATTTTAATCACATTTATAATAGCGTCTATTCCAGTTACATATATCACTTCAATATCCAAAAAAATACTCACATTAAGAAACTTAAATATTTAATTATTGAAAAACATGGAACACATACAAAACACATTAATACACATACAGACAAAAATTTCATTAATAAAACTGTAGTTAACCTTTCAAATAAAATATTATCTGATTCTGAAAAGTATGTACTTTCTAAAGGACTAAATTTTAGTGTTACATTGAAAGATGTTCCTAAATTAGACCTTATTTCGGCAGTAGAGTCTGTTGCTCAAAAATTACCTTTGGAAAGTGCAAATGAATACAGAATTAGGTTAAAACTTATCTTAGAAAAACAATTTAAAATCAAATCAAATTTATACCATGAGGAAAGGTTAGCTATAGATAAATTAAAAAAAGACACATCTATTAAAATATTGCCATCAGACAAAGGTAACGCCACAGTTATTCCGGACACTACAGAATATAATAACAAAATTAAAACTTTAATTGATGAGGGAATTTACACTAAAATACCTACAGATCCAACATTAAAATTAGAGAGACAAATTTACAATACATTATATAAACACAATCGTGAATTTACAGATCTAGAAAGATCACAACTTACACCACATTATAGTAAACCACCTCATTTCTATGGTCTACCAAAAATACACAAAACTTATAATACCCTTCGCCCTATAGTTAGTAGTATAGATTCCCCATGTTATAAATTATCAAAATTTTTATTAAACATTTTAAATCCACTATCGGGTAGAACAAATTCATATATTAAAAATACTTCAGATTTTTTAGATAAAATTTCGAACATTAAAATTACAAACCAAAATTTAATGGTTAGTTTTGACGTGGTGAGTTTATTCACTAATGTACCAGTTGATAAATCACTATTAATAGTTAGAAAGAGATTAGAACATGATACAACATTAAAAGACCGCACTAAACTAAACATAAATACAATTTTGGAATTATTAACTCTGTGCTTAAAAACCACATATTTTCAATTAGAAAATTATTATTATCAACAAAATTTCGGAATGGCAATGGGTTCTTCTCTTTCTCCTTTGAAGAGTAATATCTTTATGGAGGAACTCGAGAATGACATATTAAATAAATCTCTTAAAAAGCCATTAATATGGGTTAGGTACGTTGATGATATTTTTGCTATATGGCAACATAGCATTGACGATCTAAATATTTTTTTACAAGATATAAATTCTCGAGAGCCTAGAATTAAGTTTACTTTAGAGATGGAAAGGGAGAATAAATTGCCATTCCTCGACACTTTAATAATAAAACAAAACAACAAATTAAAAACTACAGTTTACAGAAAACCGACAAACACAGATAGGTATCTCAATTTCTTTTCAAATCACTCAAAATCGGTCAAAATAGGAGTAATTAAAAGTTTATATGACAGAGCAAAACTTGTTTGTACCGACAGTGATAAACTACAAAAAGAAACAAATCACATAAAAGACATTTCAATAAAAACCAATTACCCAAAAAATTTTATAGATAAATCGCTTAAAAATTTTGATACTAGACAAAACAGACAAGTTATTAATAACAATAATAATAACTCTCAAACAATCAACCTCACAATCCCTTATATCCGCGGTATTTCTGACACAATTAAAAGAGTAGGAAATAAATACAACATAAGAACGAAATTTAAAACAAAAAATACTCTTAGATCTTTATTACAAAGACTAAACCAAACAATATACAACAAAATACCAAAAATGTGGTTTATAAAATTCCCTGCGAATGTGGCAAATTCTATATAGGTGAGACATCTAGACCGTTAGATGTTAGAGTAAAAGAGCATAAAAACCTTCTTAGAAAGGGCGATTTTAATAAATCTAGAATTTGTCAACACGCATGGGAATCGGGTCATAAAATCAATTGGAATAATTCCAAAACGGTATTAAAATAATCGGTAACAAAATACAGAAGATTAAAAGAAACCGCTATAATTAATTTAAATAAAAATAACTGTATTGCTATTCCTTCGGTAGATTTAAATTCAATATGGTTCCCGATTCTAAAGAATACAATTAAAAACATTTAAATATTTGAATACACAATCAATACAATAAACAATCACACAGTAAACATTACCTACTACTTCACTGTCATGAAAATCCATTGTTGTCAATGCAAGTATCGTTGACATACAAAAAAATATATTTACTTTCACTCGTTACTTTATATATTACAAATTAATATAATTTATTTTTTAGTTCAGTTTTGAAAACGGGGGGAGATTACCCTCCGAAACGTTAACGTTAAAAGTTTGTTAATTTTTTTTATAACATTTTTATATCTTTAAAATTTTGTTCGTTAGGCAAATTTATTGCAAAAAAGAATCACTGATAAATTTGTCTCCGTTTGGTTTTTTGTTTTTACCCAGTGATTCTTTCTTTAAATAAGAACAGGTATTTTTGATATTTTTTGAGTTTTAGACAGTGGCGAAAAACCCAAATAAAGGAGAAAAAATATATGAACACGCCACAATCATTCAGACATGGCCCATCTTAAAGTTGAATGTCAATCTGTCTCCCTCTAATTCGTCGTCGAACAGCGTCACTATCTATCTCACTCTATTACATCTGTTCATCTCACTTACAATGGTGAAGTCCATTTTTGAGCACACAAAAGTATTTTTTATCATGGTATGTGTTTTGGAAAAAATAAGCAAAAATATTTTTTGTGCAAAGAAAAGTGCCAATTTTGAAATCTTGACTAAATGGGCCATCTTTCGAAATAACTTGCCCAAGTTAGTGTAATACATTTTTTTTTAAAGATGAAGTGTCAAAGTTAGCTGACATAATTTTTTAAAACACGACTAAATGAAACATTTTTTACTAAATTAACAACGTTTATTGTTTGATTTGTGTAGCATTTAGGATCAAGTTATAAAAAATAACATTAAAAAATTGGGAAAGATATAGCCTAAAGATATAGCATAGGGTGTCGCATAGGGTATGCCTATTATCACTTAACAGAACTAAATAGGTTATACCAGAATTGGTATAACCTAGCCTTTCGCTAGGCACCTGCTTGACGTTGATTTTCGGGACACCCTATATATATTTTAATATTCTTATTAACATTTTATATTGATGTACAATTATATTTTCTGTTATACTTTGCTGCTAGATTATTTTAATATTTATTAAATTCAACATGTTTATCAATTAAAATAATAAAATATGATATTTATGTTCAATAAAATTTACCCAGTTTCAGTAATATTAACTATCAATACTATTTACGTACTATTTGGTATCTTAATACTACTCTGTATCTTAAGAGTATCATGCAACTTACATTTTGCATAAAACAGATAAAAATAAATATACTTGGCAACGATAAATTTACGATTAAATAATTCAGTTCAGTAAAAAGCTTGGGATGAGTACAATCGTTTATATAATTGTTTTGTTGGTAAACAAGTTCGTTCAGTTGATATTTCGGTGCAGGTTCTCGACAATTCGCTGTTGCTCTTTTATGCTATTGTGCAACTCGAGTGTATACTTGAAATACTACGTTTCATTATCTTTCTTTGTTGCGCATTTTGCCAACATGAATTTTGCGCAACTTTAAAAATGTAAGGATATTACGGGCATTAATTTGATATTTTGCTTCATTAATAAAAAAAATATTTTTGTTCGATGTTTTGGATTGTTAACATGTTCAATCTTGTTGTCGATAAACAATACTTATGGTCTTTATAAGTCTAATTAAAATAAGTAAATTTATAAAAGTGGAAAAAAACTTAGAAAGATAAATACTAGCAGATAAAAACAGTACATCAGGATAGTTCATCGATTAAAAAAAAAACTCAAAATTAAATATCTATAAGAGATAATAAAACAAGGAATATGTGGTGGAGATAAAATACATATTAAAAGATAGGTAGATGACGTCAGATAAAAAAGAAAATAAAACAAAAAATTAATTAACTGAGATAAGAGAAAAAGACAATAAGGCAGAAATTGACTATTTAAGAAGAGGAAAAAAATTATGAACAAACAGTAAAGAAAACAGTACTTATTAACGAAATAGGCTAGACACACTGAATGTCTGACCTAACAATACATATCAACCGAATAAAATGGGATACCGACTAAAAGTAAATTACTGATGATGTTTTAAAACGCATATATATATATATATATATATATATATATATATATATATATATATATATATATATATATATATATATATATATAAGATTTCAAGTTAAAATGGTAATGTTAATTAATAACACGATGTCGGTAGAAATGTAAAATTTTGAAGGAAATACTAAGATATTAAAAGCAAGCGCAAGCTTAAAGCGGTAAAGATATTAAAATATAAGAGTATATATTCCAAAAAATTAAAAATTTTAGTAAATGAAGAAAAATACGAATGAAAATTATCAGAACAGAAGCTAGAGCAAAAGTAGAAACAGTGACATACAAAATATTAAGCAAACAGTTAAGTAATATTGAACTAAGGAATGATTCTAAATCAATCTCGGTAAAGAAGGAGGCTTGGAAATTGGTTTTTATCGATATATAGTGAAAGGTAAAAGTAAAGAGAAGAAGGTAATGCAGAAATTGGTAAATCAATCGAATGAGTAGGTTGTTCACATTCTGAAAACATAGAGAGCTCGTTAAATATATTCGAATGAATATTAAAATAAAATAATAAATGTAGTGAAAGAAGAACGTGAAATAACTAAGTATTAAAAAACACACACTATATTGGAAATAAGTAGTCAAAGTAGTTACAATGCAAAAGTAAATAGAAAACGATATTTATTATCTGATAAAGATGAAGTCAGAGACAAATATTAAGCAAAAAGAAGACCAGTTGAAAAGCTAATAAAACCTGAGATAAAAAAAACATAAAACTTGAGATGTTAGAGACAATAGTATGTTAATGATTGATATCACAATGAAAATGTTTTTATTTTGATAACATTTACATAATATTTTCATATTAGAAAATAAATTGAGATTATCCATAGACAAAATATTGTCAGAAAATATGCAAAATTCAAACCTGGCAGAATCATCAAACCCATCCCAATCATTGCGAGAGATTTCTTACAACACCTGTGATTTCTGATGTAGGTATAGGAACTTATTTGAAATTGATGGGATAAACTGCCTCTCATTAGTCTGGTAAATCATCATGGAAAGTTTAACATCAGAGACGTTTCCAAATTGTCGAAATTTATTATCAAAATCAGTGTTCTGTGCGCAAAACTTTAAGAGCACTTCTTAAATTTGAACTTTGTGATGTTTTCGCCGAATTGTCGACAAATTTCGAATGCATTCTACACTGCTCGATATTAAAATAAAAACACGACAAAAAACTGATCAAAGATCAAAATTTATCAATTCGTCGCTGTTCACAGGAAGTTGGATTTTGTTATACGATTACAACAGGATGGCTCCACACGTCACACAGCCAATGCAACAATCGATTTATAACGAGAGGAATGGATTGAATGTTATTTCACATAAAATAAATAGTTTCAAGTCATCTGATTTGGTTGAATTTAAAGAATAATTTAAATATATTATTCTTTACTTGAAAAATTTTAAGACATTTTAATTAAATTTAAAGAAATGTAATGAAATAGTTTATTTGAATTTAAAGTCGGAACGTATTGGGAGACTCCATTACCGGACACTTAAGGTTTTTATAAACAAAAAATTGGAGAATTATATTTTATTTAAATAATTATCATTTTCATTTAAACAATCACATTAGACATTAAAACAAATCAACAAATATAAATATTATATATTTATTTAACCGCTCAAAATTGAATCAATCATTAGTTTAGTTTTTGGTTTCATTGAAATTTGGCACCTAGTACCGGACAAGTACAAATTCGAACTCTTAAAACCGGATTAATAATGATACATTAATACAATAAACATCCTGAGCTACATAATCACTATAAACATCCAAATAAATCAACAAAAGTTAATATAAATGTCTTATAATTATGGATAAGAAATTATTAAATAGTTTTTAAGAAAATAATTCTTGACATTTGAATATAAACTTACCAAAATTAAACATCGAGATAATAACAGTCTCAAGAAAACTTTAAACATATTTACAATGATTGCAGACATAAACGTTTGAACACTGTGGGATATCCGCACAGACTTCATGAGCCCATCCTTTACACTCTCCATACTAAATCCAGTCCTCGTAGTCTTCGCAACAAATAACACAATAGTACTTCTCCAACTTCTTTTCAGTAGGTTTTACCTTAGTTTTTTAAATTTTTCTTTTGTCATTTGTCTTTTTAAATTTAAGATTGCCTTCTTTTATTTTTTTTAATTTTCTTTCTCTTCTAAACGTTATTTGTACGACCAATCAGTCAAAATTTCACTCTTATCAGCTCTACATCTTCCTGATTGTAATCTTTTGGTTGCAGCATCTGGTAGTGGTGAAATATCAAGAATGGCGTGTCTTATATTTGTTATATTGACCAACTGAAGGCTTGGCATTTTTTAGCATGCAAATATGCTTGGCTGGTAGACGGTTGAGGTGATTCTGCTCTGTTAATTTTCTGAGGTAAATCCTGTGTAATGGTCGACTGCGAAATAGGCGTAGCACTGTCTGTTGCAGGAACCTTTTCCTGAATTATATTTTGTGCTATTTCAGGCTGTTGAACAAATGTCAAAACTGCATCAGTGGCTATTATATTTGTTTCTTCTGACTCATTTGTTGGTTCGTTGTTGTCGAGAGGAATATTAGTGATATTACTAGGTAAGTAATCCAGATCCGTGAATATATTTTTGTCAAATGGGTGAATACCTGAACATCTAAATCCTGCCTTTGCTATTTCATAACGCGCAACTCTTTTAAATGCTTTTAATACAAGGCCTGCTCTATCATATTCTGTAATTCTAGGTCCAACATTAGAACGCATCCACATACTACAGCGTTTATTAGAAGCATTTTTGAATGTTTCATAAAAGATCGATCTAAGGGCTGCAACTTATGTGTAGTATGCGGTGGAGTGCTGATCAAAAGTATGTGATTGTCTCTGCAGAAGTTAATAATGTCTAATGTTTTGTGGCTGCTGTGCCCATCAAGCACTAATAAAATTGGCGATTACTTCGTTGGTTTAGTAAATTTCACAAAGTGTAGCAACCATTTTGAAAATATTTTGTCATCCATTTCTTAGGCTGAGCTACTGCTACTGAGCTACATAAAAAATGAAAAAAGGCGGAATAGATTGTTTCAGAAAACTCATGCGAAACATTCGGTTACTTTTTACTCATGTTAATTTGCCAACTTGTCTTACATTTTTTTTTCTATTACCTTTTCATGTCTTTGAACAGTTGTGACGCTTTAGTCCGGTATTAGGGAATCTGTTACTGTCCGGATTTAAGGGAATAACATACAGTAGTATAATTTCGATTATAATGAAGTTAGTTAATAAATCCGCTAAAAAAACAATGTAAAGCGTACTTACCAATGATTGAAACAAAAGTACTTCACACAATTCATTCACTCTAAATATAATATAATATGATGTTCTGAATATTACTCGATGCAACGAATTCTCGCGCAAAATGACTGACGTGTGACCTGTAAGCCGTATCGGGCGAGATTGACGCCTCTCGCGCCGCGGGGGCGATTTATCGGTCGAGTTTGACGTCTTTATATGCACAAATGCTATTACGAACGTTATTTCAAGTTTCAACGTGTTTTGTCCGGTATTATGTGCTGTCCGGCGCTAGGGGGATTCCCCCTACTAAAAAAAATCACCCATATATTGGAACATATAAATATAAAGAGTATGTTGTTTAATTTGAGTGGTATGTGGTTTTACTAGGAAGGCATTGCACCTCACAGAGCT
The DNA here is from genome assembly GCA_031761425.1 of Cosmopolites sordidus. NCBI lineage: Eukaryota > Metazoa > Arthropoda > Insecta > Coleoptera > Curculionidae > Cosmopolites > Cosmopolites sordidus. Next base: position 94,004 of record JARFXV010001516.1, on the reverse strand, counting down.
ATCGAAACTATTGATATGTAGCAAATCATATTTTCTGGAAGTGATCTCTTTTTAAATAGTGTTTAAATAGTTTTAAATATTATGAAATGTACGTGTAGTTTTCGAGACCTCATAGGTGTCGAAAAAATACGATTATTTCATATGTTTTACCTTTTGTTACATTATTGAACATGGAGAAAGCTTTTCGTGGTTTCTTCGAGTGAGTTCCTTCGATACACTCACGCATGATACTCCAGCAGTAATCAGCCATCATGTGTTCATCCCATCGACCCTGGTATCTTTCTTTCAGATTTTTTAGGTCCTGATGAAATTGCTCTTCTTGTTCGTCACTGTAAGAGCCAAGGTTGTTACATCCAAGCTTTTTGAAAATTTTCAGCATGTTTTGCACAAATTCGCGACAATTTTCGGACTTATACATCTCTAGAAAATTGTTCACAGCATTGATTAAAGGAAACCAGGCTAATAATTCTATATAACTTATTGAATGCACAAAATTGTTATATTTCATCAAAAGTCTAATTTGCGTTCCATTGAAAATGCCAGCATTAAGTTTCTCCTTGCTCAAACCATGAAATTTCCGCGATGTATAATTAAAACAAGAGCCATTTTTATCCAATGCTTTGACATACTGTTTCATTAGTCCAAATTTTATGTGCAATGGAGATTTTTTTTTTCTCAAGTAACTAATGTTGTATTTATGATATGTTGTTTCCCAACTGTCAAATATTTTCTTTCAGGCCAGTTTGTTTTAATCCAATGCTCGCTTTTAGCTTTGCTATCCCCCAAATAGAAAAAACATGGAAATTTCATGTAAATGTTTTGTTGATCCAATAAAAATTTACCATTTTTAAATCAACGCATATAACCGACTTATAATCTTGGTACTTGTGTTTTGCCAATACAAGGGTTACTGTTTCAAACTCAGCACACCATGCTTATTGCCATTATGTAGCAAAACACATTTCAAACTTCGCTTGGAATTGTCTATAAAAAGTCTCCATTAATTTGGCTGATAGTTCAAAAAACCCAACATCGGTTAAAAAACCGACATCATGACAAAAACATCATCATTTTCTCAGCAAAAAACGGAAGTAGTTTTTTTTTCTGAAGTACGATAATATGTAATTTTAGACCTGGATAAAGTACATTTATCTCATTATGTCTGGATGCCAACCGTTCTGATATTTTTTTTGAAGTTCAAGATCTCTAATGTCACTTAAAGCGTCTTGAGTAAAAAGTAGGACTTTTCACGACGTAGCTTCAAAATTATTACTTTCTTCGCTATTATAAGCTTGCCTATCTTCGGACATACTACAATCTGTATCTGAAAGATCAGATAGGCCACGAAAGTTGAAATAGAGACGTCTTCTGAATGAGAAACAGGTTTTTTAGTAGATACCAAATCGGGATAGGTCAGTTTTTTCGGTTAATACGATAAATCTTGACTCAGCAAAAACATCGTAACAATTTTTTGATCCAATCATAGGCAATCCAAACTTCAATTAACTTCTTTTTCGTTTATTGTTATTTATTCTTATTGTTATTTTTATTTATTCTTTAATTCGTTTATTGCCTTAAATGTTCACTATACACTTTGCAAATATTGTTTGGAATACATGGTTTCTCAACGTCTTCGATTATCAAGTTAAAATAAGCGAAATACATATTTTGCGCAAATACAGATATAAGTTTTCGAAACGTTTTCACCATATGCTCGCCACACAACCACAACAACACAAAGTATGCGGGTCCTTTAAACACTATCGCTTTTATGCCTTCTTCCAGGTTTTCTTTACTAATCTTTTTAATTGAACAAACAACAAAGATAAAGCAGTTAAATGATTACTGAGAAGAAAATATTATGGATGTGAGCAGATTAAAAACTGTACGTACTTTTGATAATTTAATGTTACTGAGTATGTTTCTAGACACTATACTTTAAAATTACGTTTAAGTCTCGGCGGCACCATTTTTTTTATTTTGTAGACCTGCGTTATTATGAAAATTAAATGAATTACCATAAAACAAACAACTTTGTTCAATTCACAATTTGTAACAAATTCATGTTGAAATATTTTATATATAAGATATTATCTTCACGCACATCAGCTTTTAAATCTGTATCTAAAAACTCTAGGCCATGAACTGGAAATAAACAATTCGTTAACGCTTTAATACACCCATTAAAATGCAGATTTGTCTGGTATCCATAGTCCGTTAATTTGAGGGAATTCTAACGCGATAATGGTCAAACAATGTGGGGAATGCCTTACAGGAAGCGGAATGTTACGATATGTCGAGCATTCAGAAATATGACCGCAAACGGAGGTAACCTGGTTATCTATCGTAAATCGCCCTCCATTCAAGGTTCTGAAACTTCACTACACGTAACCATCGGTACTCCTAAATTGGAGATAATTCAATTAAGTTTCAATAAGATACCTTAAGTATTATAATATAATTTATAATCAGATTTTTTTCATATTAATTTAATGTAGAAAAAATGAAAGTCTATAATATAAATATGATTATTTTGTACAGCATTTTTAGTTGTATTTTGCTTTTGCATAGACAGCTTGCGACACATTTCGTTAGTATATTGCGGAAAAAAAGGAGAAAAAGAAATAAAATTAATTTATTGTAATTTAGACGGAGCTATGACATACAATGACATTTACAACTACACGCAACCGATGAGCGGGTGTTAGACATAACGGACTGTTAAGCATGCGTACAAATCGCCCCCCTTAGCCCAGTTCAACCAGAGAGTAGGGGTGGTTATGGGTGCTACTGGCATTGTGACGGAATAGGCCAGGAAATCCCCATGATGTTCTATGGGTTCGCTCTAGTTCACCACACTCACCGCTATAGCGGCAATATTTATCATAAATATACTAATTATAATACTATGTAAGTTATTAATACTACTTATAAAAATAATGTTTCAATATTGATATTAATGTCTGAATCATTGTTAAGCCGGCCGCGGTGGTCTGGTGGGTTAGTCGCCTGCCTGGCAATCTAAAGGTAGCTGGTCCGATTCCAGCGCTCGGATGGCTGTTTTTACTTAATTCTTCTGTCCGTCTTACTTTCTACCCTACACATACATTTATATACACTCACATTACGCATACACACCCACACATATACACCTAAATGTCTGTGATTGTTTCTAAGCAAGAGTGTAAAATCCGACAACGAATTACCCCTCACGGCAGTTTAAAGCTGGGTAAGGCCGGATACCTTCTGAGAAGTGTTCTACGTTGGTCACTCGCCAGTCGGTAGACTTCCTGATAGACTTATGGGTAGGCATATAACCAAGGGTTTATAGCCTGAGGGGGTGCTGGCCTGGGTTTGTCGGTAACTGATGATCGTGCTTCGGAACCCACGTTAAGCTGTAGGTCCAGTTGCTAAATAGCCTAAGATGCTGATGCGCCTCTAACCGTAAACTCTTTCCTTTCCTTTTTTTATAGCCCTGAGGGGTGTGCTGGCCTGGGTTTGTCGGTAGCTGATGACCGTGGTTCGGAACCCACGTTAAGCGGTAGGTTCAGTCGCTAATTAGCCTAAGATGCTGATGCGTTTCTAACCATAAACTCTTTTCTTTTTTTTTTGAATAACTGTGGCGTGTTCATATATTTTTTTATTTTTTTTTTTGGTTTTTCGCCACGAGCTGAAACTCAAAAAATATCAAAAATATCTATTCTTGTGTAAATCAAGAATCACTGGGTAAAAAATAAAAAAAAAACAAAACAATTATATATAGAAATTAATATAATTTATTTTTTAGATTCGTTTTGAAAACGAGAGGAAAATACTTCCCGACACGTTAACGTTCAAAAGCTTGTATTTATTTTAGAAAATTTTTATATTTTTTAAAATTTTGTTTCTTAGGCAAATTTATTGCAAAAAAGAATTACTGAGGAATTTGTCTCCGTTAGATTTTTTTTTACCCAGTGATTATTTACATAAGAACAGATATTTTTGATATTTTTGAGTTTTAGATCGTGGCGAAAAACCAAAAAAAAAGAAAAAATTAGTGATATTGCTATTATTTAAATGGTTGTGGTTGTGTTTTTTTCTTTTTTTTTTGGTTTTTTCGCCATTATCTAAAAACTCAAAAAAATATCGAGAATATCTATATATATATATATATATATATATATATATATATATATATATATATATATATATATAATAATATTTTTTATTTACAAAAGAACAGATATTCTTGATATTTTTTGAGTTTTAGATCGTGGCGAAAAACCCCAAAAAAAAAAAGAAAAAGGAATAATTATATTGCTGTTCGGCTACGTCGCCATTGCGGTTCCAAAAAAAAGTAAAATAAAAAAGGTTCACAAAAAGGTCTTTTAAAATAGAGAAATCGGCTTGGCTACTCCGTGGAAGAAAACAGAGAAAATAAAACGTGAATATCAGAGTCCCACAAGAGTGGTGGGAAAGTGGAGCGGTACCACCCACCTCTGCTCCGTCACAGGACAGCAACTGAGTCTATTTAGCAGCCAGCTTCAGTTTAAGGATATATCCGCCCGCACCAACGGGCCGGAAAACATCCCTAAAAAAGAGACCGTCAGCACCAAAGTGTCGGCGAATATTTTAAAAAAGGAAACCGCCCGCACCAACGGACCGGCGCCTAACACGGAAAAGGAGACCGCCTGCTCCAACGGGCAGAATGAAATAAAAATAGTCACTGGCGATGGGAAATTGGACGATTCCGATTTCCCTCCATTGAAAACGCCAAAGGGCGCCAACGTTGCCCCGAAGGAAATTCCTGGGATCTCCAGAATGGAGCAGGATGATAGTAAAGGAGAAGTTATCTCCATCGGCGGAGACTCCTCCGACTCTGATTTTGAAGTCAGCACCGCCAGGAAAAGGCGTCGTGCTAAACGCAACAGGCCCTCCTCAGAGGAAGAGAGGCAGCCAGAGCAGGCGCCAAAGAAAAGGTCCGCCGGAGAGGCAGGACCTAGTGCCGCCCCAACCCCGGTGGCCAAAGAGGCTACCGCAAAGAAAACACCGGCAACAAAGACTGGAAAAGTCCCGCCGGTGATACTACGTAGCAAAACGCAGTACATGAAGGTCATGACCTTCACATGCAAAGAGAAAATTGGTACAGACAAGGCGCTGAATCGCCTAGAAGGGGTGAAGATTCAGCCCAAAACGTCAACCGACTACAGAAAACTGACGGCATACCTGGATAGCGAGAAAATCCCCTATCACACATTTTGCACTAGGGATAAAAAGCAGCTCCACGTCCTGCTCCGCAACATCGTGGAAACGGTCACGGAGGATGAGATCCGAGCAGAGCTCATTGAGCTAGGGTTCACCCCCTCCAAGGTCCAGAGATGGAAAATTAAAAAGGGACCCCGAGCGATGGTTTATGTTATACTTCCCAAAGGACAAAATGGAATTCATAACATTAAATACCTAGTACATCAAAGAATAAAGGTGGGGAACATCCGCTCTAATGGTGAGACCTCGCAGTGTTTTAACTGCCAGGTCTATGGGCATACGGCCAAGAAGTTCCATGTCCCACCCAAGTGCATAAGGTGTTCGAATAATCACGCCTCTAAAGATTGCAAAAAGCCGAGGAATACCCCGGCTAAATGTGTTAACTGTGGTGGTCCCCACTCAGCTAACTCCAAGATTTGCCCCAGGAAACCCTCGAACAGGTTGGAGGGCAAAAAACCTCAAGAGAGCACTCCAGCAAAACCTCCGCCGAAAATTCCGCCAACAGAAAGGCCCCGGTCGGAGCGCCGGTTACCCCAACACAGGCCACTCCCAGGATGGAAGCCCCAAAAATCCAGTTGCCGGACTTCTCCACAATGATGGAAAACATGATGCAACAGATGGCTGCTATGGTACAGCAGCAACTGAATGCAGCAATAGCCATGTTCCAAACCGCCAATGAACAATAAAAATTCATTGCGCGTTATGACCTGGAACTCCAACTCCTTGAACGGGAAAAAGTTGGAATTATTTGCGTTTCTAGAATATCACAGCATCGACGTGGCCCTGATCTAGGAAACTTTCCTCAAGCCGAGCCAACGGTTCAGCGTGAGGAACTTTTGCTGTTATAGGGAGGACCGTTTCGGCGGAGCAAAGGGTGGTTTGATGATTCTCGTCAAGAGAGGAATCAGACACAACCTTCTGCCTCCGACGGGCCTTACTTCCTCAGAGGTGATGTCGGTGCAAGTGGCTCTAGAAGGTAGTCTCGCAAACCTATCTTCTTGGTACCAGACAGCCTGCAACAACTTCGATTCTGGCGAAGTGGGCAGGTTCCTGACTAACAACACTCCAGTCATCACTGGAGGAGACTACAACGCACACAACCAAGTGTGGGGTTCGAGATGGACAGACAAGAGGGGTGCTGACCTGTTATCTATGGCGGATAGATACGAGCTGAACCTACTTGTCCCGGACGAACCATCCCGACTCAGTAGTTTCTTAGATTACTTCATCGTAAGAAATCTAACGAATCAATGCACTGTCCAGGTTGTCCACGAACTTACGTCGGATCATTACCCGGTCATCCTAACCATAGGTACCAAGGTGGACACCTTCCCACCGCGAAAGGTATCTAACATCAGTTGGAGCAAATTCCAAGAGTATTTGCAAAGCAGCGGACCTAACCCGCGCATCGATAGCGTTCAGCAGCTAGAGGATGCGGTCGAAAAGCTAACAAATGACATAATAGAAGTCACGAACGTGGCTACTAGTTTCAAGACGGACTATTCTCGGACCACCTTAGACATCCCGTCCGAGGTGAAAGAGAAGATCCGTCTGAAAAATAGACTTTACAGACGCTATCGCCTGACTGGCGATCCTGAGCTCGGGCGACGTGCAAACGAAACCAAAAGGGAGTCTCTACAGGCTCTCAGAGAGTTCAGGATGGACAGATGGGACGATTTCCTAGCGTCAATCGACAGGGCCGATCGATCACTGTGGAAAACGGCCAATCATTTCGTGGGAAAGGCGAGGGCGCCGGTTCCCCCCTGAAGACGGGTGATACTCACGCCGTCACCGGGGCGGAGAAGGCGGAGCTCTTTGCCGTGACCTATCAAAAACAGATGACCTCTCTTCAGCCTTCAGCCGAAAAAAGGACTAAAATTGAACAGTTCAGGCAAGAAATTTTGTCTTACCAAGGAACTCCTAACCCTGGCTACTTGATCAGCCAAATTGTCTCGCCAAAGATAATTCACGATATATACGAGGTCTGAAAGCTAGAAAAGTTCCTGGTCGCGACCGTATTTCTCCGATGCAGCTGAAACGACTACCTAATAAGCAAATAGCTCAGTTGACAAACATTGTCAACGCTATTTTCAGACTCCAGCACTTTCCATCTGTATGGAAACATGCACAAATAATAGTAATCCTGAAAAAAAGAAAAAGCCCAAAAGAGCCAAGTAGCTCTATAGCTACTCTATAGGTCTATATAGGTCTATAGCTCTATAGGTCTATACCTATTAGCTTGCTTAGCGCACTCGGCAAAATCGCCGAGAGAGCGATATTAGACGCTCTCAACGGTGTTCTTGCTGACAAGAACATACTGCCGAACGAGCAGCTTGGTTTCCGGAGAGGGCATGCGGTCGTCCATCAGGCGGCACGGCTCGCGACGGAGATCAGACAGGGATTCGGCGGTAGGCGCCATACGGGAGCCGTCTTTTTAGTCCTCTTGCAAGCATTCGATAGAGTCTGGCATCTTGGACTTATAGTCAAGATGCTCAGGCTGGGTATACCAACAGACCTAGTCAAGCTTTTGGCATCATTTCTGACTGGACGCACGTTCCAAGTGCTCGTCGATGGTGCTTTATCATCAGTCCAGCGAATCGAAGCGGGAGTACCGCAAGGTTCCCCTCTTATCCCAGTAATCTTCAATGTCTACATGGCGGACTTTCCGAAAATTCCGCACGTGAAGACTGCTTTCTATGCTGACGATACCGCCTTCTATACGACAGCCCACGGGATCTGGCTGATCATCTCCATGCTCCAAAGGCAGACGTTGAAAGCCTTAAATGGCTAGCCTATTGGAGGCTAGCAATAAATCGCAGCAAAACCCAGGCTGTCCTCTTTACAAAAAGACAGCCAGTAATCAGACAGAACATCCGTATCCACGGAGTTCCCATCAAATGGGCCAGATCGGCACACTACCTGGGCCTTGAATTTGACAAGGCTCTTACGTGGGTGCCGCATCTGAAGAAGGCAACCGGGAAAGCAAGAGCCATGGCTCGACTGCTTTACCCCCTCATGAATAGAAAAAGTAAGCTCTCGCTGGACAACCAACTAACACTGTATAAAATCATGGTCCGATCAGTCCTTATTTACGGATATCAGGCGTGGTTCCCGTTCTTCCTTCCAACGTCGATTGCAAAACTGCAGTCGTTCCAATCACGTGCGCTTCGCACAATAATCGATGCCCCATGGTTTGTAAGGAATGCACAAATCCATCGGGAGTCTCCCGATGGATCCATCAGTCTCCCGATGGATCACACCAGAGATACAGACATTCCTGTCCAGATTGCTGGACAAATTCCTAGCGACGGCGTCCTTATCGGACAATCCGCTAATTAGAGCCACGGCAGCTTCATTGCCGGCCGTTGCTCCAGAATGACCATCCTCTTCGGTCATCACATCCCTGCCTAAAGGACGGCAGCTAAAACCCTCCGAATAAGCGACATTGTCGTGACATTCGGAAAAATCAGAGAATACAAGTAAGGGCCTTCGGGTCAACTTAACAACCAGGAAAGAAGAAGAAGTTAAGGATATATCGGAGGTATAATAGCAGGCAAAAGTACTGAAATTAATAAATTCATAAATATCTTATCTTTACAGGACATAGAAAAGGAAAATTAACAAAATATACAACACACAAATACAACACTACAAAATATTGCTACAAATTATTAAAAAATAATTTTTGGTAGTGCATATGTCTTGATTTTAACTTTTTGGCAAAAACATTTCTGATTTAAATCTGTAGAACTACAAACATAGAATTTTTAATAATATTTAAATATTAATTAAAACTTCTATATATAATTTATTTTTGATAATTATTAATGATAAATGTTTTAAACTCTAAGGATGTATCAGATCAAAAGTTACAAAACTTTTATAAATTTGACAGTATATTCTTTAATGTCTAAATAATTGTGGCGTGTTCATGTATTTTTTTTCTTTTTTAACTTTTTCGCCATGATCTAAAACTCAAAGAATATCAAAAATATTTCTTCTTATGTAAATAAAGAATCACTGGGTAAAAAAACAAGAAACCAAACGGAGACAAATTTCTCAGTGATTCTTTTCTTTAATAAATTTGCCTAACGAACAAAATTTTAATAGTATAAAAATGTTTTAAAATAATTACAAACTTGAACGTTAACGTTTCGGGAGGTCTTCTCCCCCCGTTTTCAAAACGAATCTAAACGACATAGATGAATCTAAATGCCTAAGCCGTTCAAAAATGTTTGCAATTTTCAATTATCCTAATTTTGTAAGTAATCTTATGGAGATTCACTAACATAATAAATTAAACACCTTATAAATAAACAAAGAAAATCCATCAAGCGTTCCAAACTTTCAGATTATGCAACTTAAATTGTTTGGAACCGATTTTGAACAGTTTTATTAATATTCAATTTCGGTACTTTTGAGTCCGAAAAGGACTCTGAACCGGGACCTTAAACTATATGTTAGACCCAGTCAGTATCACGTGGAGTTATCAATATTTGATTTCTTCTTGACATTTCTCGAAAACCTACCACATGGAGAGATATACCAACTAAAACCACTACCAACTGGAAAGATATATTAGAAGGTATTTTATCAGAAGGTATATACACAAACATTCTCCCCTCGGGCAGAACATGATCCATCACCTGCAAATGGTATTTCTTATGTATCCATATTCAGTCACTTAGTTCACTGGTAGTTGATTTTAAACTTGAGTAAAATGTATGCTGTATGTAATGTATATTATTATGTATAAAATATTTACATATGTATATGTTTCTAGAGCAGATAAATTTCAATACGAATATAATTTTATTAATATTTTAATAATTTCCGATATTAATGCTATGTTACTCAGTAACAACTAAACTATTTTGTTTTAGAAACAGTTATCTAGCCTCACAGCGTAATATGAAATAGGTTTATAAAACTTATACATTGCAAACCAAACAAATTTTATTTTGTCACAATTACTTGCTTAATCATTTTCGTGAAGAATAAAGGAGTTCTGAATTTCAATATTTATAAGCATACATAAAACCTAATTCGTGTGTTTATCTCATTAACTTACAAACTGGAAATAAACCATACTTTGATCTTCTAATGGACTAATTAAAATGCAGATTTGCTCGATTTACCTAGTCTGTTAATTTGACGGGATTCAATTCCAATAATATTCAGACAATATGGGGAATGTCTTGCAGGAAGCGGAATGTTACGATATGTCGAGCGTTTAAAATTATAACCGCAAATGAAAGTAGCCAGGTTTCCTATCGTAAATCGTATTCTATTCAGGGAGGTGGAACTTTACGAACCCTGTGATTTAAGGTTAGAAATGCAGCCAATATCTAACCTTGGTCCCTGATTAAATTAGAGAGAATTAAATTAAATTTAAATAAGATATTTAAATCAAATTTTAAAGCAATTAGTTATATTTTTTTTTTAATAGTAGTACTGAGACTTTTGTTTAAATTTCCACAATATATAAAATATTATATAACACATAGTGTCTTTTTCAAATACGAAAAAATAATGTTAAAATTTAGTAAGAAAATATAAAATATACTAGTTAATGTAGCCTATTTATTGACGAAAGAAACTAAACCCAAACATATTCAAGCATATTGCACGTGATGGTTACAGGACCGCACTAACAACTGTCCTCCTTGTGTTCCGGGTATAGCTAATATCGACAACTTCATCAGCCGTGTCCGTATCAGACACTTTATGGAAACAAAATACAAATATTAATAAACCGAATGCAATTCAATAAATGAAAAAAACTGCAGTGTATGAGTTACTGCCGCCAACCCTGTTTTTCTGTCGAATGGCGACCTGCCGATCATCTCGGTTTTTCATTGGTGATGTAAATTGGATCGGCCGATTCCCGCCAATAGCAGCATTTCTGGCTAAAATATCACGTGCTGGTCACGCGTTGGTCATTGTTTTTGTCGACTGTCTTTCTTCACTAAATAAACTTTACCTGAAAAGTACATAAATCTAATAATAGTGACCATTTAAGTTTAAAGGTCATTGAGCAGAATACCCAATTTCTTTATTTCAGTAATTTCTAAGCTAGGGAAGCTACATTGTGCAAAAGTTTAACATATTCCTTAAATCTACGATTTTCTGAAATTAAATGTTCAGCATAATGGAAATTATTGTGTTCCTTAATATAACTTATTCATTGAATCCAACACAAAAATATCTTGTTGTTTGCCCAACAAATACTTTGGATAAGCATCGCACTGAATTATTTTTTTTGCATTTTTCGGAATAAAAAATTATATTTTACTGGATAATAATAAAGGTGCAACCAGTACACTTATTTGATTTAAACAATTATCCAAATTAGAAAAGGGACATTAATATAAAAAAACTGGGTATAAGCTTTCGTAAAATAGCGAGACTGTTGCACAAAGCCGCTGTTATCGTTATAAAAACATAAATATGATGGTTTAAAGATTACGAGATCTTAGTCCTAGAAATCTCTAAGCAGGTGAAGAACAGCATTGTAGATTTCTTGCTATACAAAATTGACATAAAACTGTTCGACAAATGCGTGATCCTTTTGTTGTAGCTACAAGTAGGACTGTGTCGACGATGAGTGGTAATCGAGATATACTACAATTACAATGGTTCCGAGCAAAAATTCAATGAGACTTGGAATGAACTTCTTATGATGTCTTATGCAGTCAATAAAATAAATTTTACATAAGTACCGCATTTATTTGTTCTTCAGTCTATTTTGTTTCATGTACCGGTGGAATAACAATAGCAAAACGTGACCAGGCCCGAGTTAAATGATGAATGCTTCATACGTGGGATATATTTAACATTCTGTCATTCCGAGGGTATGGCTAAGATATGTAGGCGATATTTTTGCAATTTTTGATTCAAAAAATAAAAACTTAGAAAACTGTGTTAAGAATTTAAATGGTAAATCTGAAACCAGGGCATTTACGTATGAACTCGAAAACAATGATAGATTACTATATTTGTATGTTTTCGCGGAGTAGAAACAATAAAAATAGGTTAGGTTTTAATATTGAAATAAAACACCACGACTTCAAGATATATTATTAACGATTTAAACTATAGTTTCTTTAATAAGATTGATAGCTTACATTTTATGGTATATATATATATATATATATATATATATATATATATATATATATATATATATATATATATATATATATATATATATATATATATATATATATATATATATATATATATATATATATAGATAGAGGGATAAAACAAAGATAATTAAAACAAATAATTAAAATTAAATAGGGAGGTGTCCGAAGTGAATGATTATAACAAGAATATAGTAGATAGAAGAATATAGAAGGATATATAGAATATAGAAGAATTATGGAAAGAATTTTGGACATTTCAAAAGGAACAAAACAAAAATACATTGTTGCTAAATCGTTTGATGCTCAATTAAAACGAGGGCTAGACAAGATTTTGATAAAAGTGGACATTAAAGTAGTTTACAAACGATAAAATAAACTTAGAGACGTCGTGGGTAACCCAAAGAATAAAATAGATAAACATGAAAAATCAGGGATTATGAAATTAGTTGTCAAGATTGTGATTGAAGATATTTTGGGCAAACTAAAAGGTCCATATTAACCAGATATAAAGAACATATTACCCAGATTAGATATGGGAGAAATAAAAAAAATTATTATATATCAGTCAGTCAGCGTCTGTTCACCAGTGGTGCGGCTGATATTTAAATTCTGGAACTAACCCCTCCAGTCTTAACCTCTGAACCGTCATGATTCAAACCTTTAATTCAAAGTACAAGATGAAGTGTTCTAGTAATTGCAAAATTACCCCAGGAGGTAGACAATCCTCTGCCAGCTTTGCTGGTACAACCGGACGTTCAGATTCTGAGGCGTCCGGGCTTAGACGCAAAATCTTTCAGAGGGAGTCGGAGACCTCTGACCAACGTCTGAAACCGAAAATAGAAACTTAATTTTCTCCTGCGTCCAGGAAAACTACACGAATTGGGGCGAACATTAAATCAGCAAAAAATCCAAGTTTTAGTTTGCAAGAAACCAGATTGATGAATACCTTGGAATTCGGCAACTACAGACTTTTTAAAAGTAAAACGGACAAAAGAATACTCAAAAATACATCACATCTTGGTGTTGCTATCGCTGTCTCAAGAAACATTCTTGGTTCTATAACAAATGTCCAGCCAGTAAATAATCGACTTATGACACTATCCCTCAAGTGTGCTAACAAAAACTATACATTAATCAGTGCACACCTCCCGGTTAACGAAGAAAATAAATCTAATCCTGAAAAAGTAAATAAGTCCTGGGAAATTCTGGAAAAGACTATCTCTAAAATTCCCTCTAACTATGTAAAAATCCTATTGGGTGATTTCAACGCCCAACTAGGGAAAGAAAAAAAGTACAGGAAAACAGTCGGCAGTTTTCCCGCTCATAAATGGACTAACCATAATGGTAGAAGATTGGTTGAACTATGGTCGCAGTTTAATCTAAAAATAATGTCAACCCATTTTAAGAAGAAAATAACAAAACAAAAGACCTGGAGGTGCCCAAACACGTACGTGGGTGAATTTCAAATTGACCATGTTGCCATTTCGTACCCCAATTATAAAGAGATTTTGAATGTTCAAGTCAGGAAAGGAGCAAATATAGACACGGATCACTACTTGACTAGAATCAAACTTAGCTTAAAACCTCGAAAACTTATTCAAAAGAGGCTGCTAATACCAAAGTTTGATCCAACGAAAATAAAAAAAACCCTAACAGAAGAGCTTGATAAACAACCTGCACAGAACTGGCAAGAATTAAAACAAAAAATTATTAAAACAGCCTTAAAGTTGGTCTTTTTACAAAAACGTAGAAAACATCCGTGGTGGATGAAGTTTGCGAGCAAGCAGTATTAAGCCGAAGTAAAGCATTCAAAGATTGGAACAGTTAAAAAACAGCAATAAACTATAACATCTTTTTGGAAGTAAGAAAAGAAACATCGAAGCTAAATAGACAAACTAAAAGAAAATATGAAAACAATCAACTTAATGAAATAGAAAAAGATTTCCATAAAAATAACACCCGAAACTTTTACAAAACATTTAAAACTAAATTAACAGGCTATCAACCGCAGAGCCTATGCTTTCAAAAGAAAAACGGACAATTAGGTGTAAATAACCAAGACAATTGCAAAGAACTTGCGAAATATTTTGAAAAAATACTAAACTGTCCTGAGCCATTAAACAAATTACCAACACTAAACTCTAAACAAACAAACCCAGATTCATTACCACCCAATGAAGAGGAAATAATTAGGCAAATCAAGCGGCTTAAAAATAACAAAGCTTCTGGTGAAGATGGAATCACTGCTGAACAGGTACAATCAAGGAAATAACCAAAATTCTACAAGAAGTTTGGCGAACCGAACGGATTCCGGAAGACTGGAAAGATGCTCTAATCCATCCACTACATAAGAAAGGAGACAGAATGGATGTAAACAACTATAGAGGAATATATCTTCTCCCAGTTTGTTAAAAGATTCTATCTCAATGTCTACTAGACAGAGCACAGGGACAGTTAGAACAGAACATTGGTGAATATGAAGCAGGTTTTCGACCGGGCAGATCCTGCCCTGAACAGATCCTGAATATAAAGTTGATTCTAAGACATCAAAAACTGTCCAATAAAAATCTCGTCTGTACATTTGTGGATTTCAAAAAAGCATATGATTCTATTGACCGCGAATCTTTATTCGGAATCTTGAAAGAACAAGGACTAGATCTGAAAACGCTGGCAATTATTAAAGCAACGTTAACTAACACAAGGTCAAAAGTTAAATTCATGGGTGACATCTCAGAGCCCTTCGAAATTAAAACTGGTGTGAGACAAGGGGATGGACTCTCGCCACTCTTATTTAACTCTGTTCTAGAAACAGTAATACAGGAGTGGCATGAAAAAAAGTCGGCACTGAATGTTGACCAGTCCATTAAACTGGGGAGAATCAACATCAAAATTGATTGTCTGGCATTTGCTGATGATCTAGCAATTTTAGCTCAAGATGTATTAACGGCACAGAAACAGATTGAAATCCTAAAAGAAACAGCAGAAAAGGTAGGACTCCAAATTTCCTTTGAAAAGACACAATACATGACCTGCAGCAGACTAAGAACATCATTTCTAAAAACAAAATATGGTAACATCAGACGAGTCTCTCAATTCAAATATTTGGGTGAAATAATCATGGAAAATGGGTTGGAAAAAGCGGCCAATAAGGGTAGATGTCAAAAAATGGAAACGGCATTGAGACTTAGACAAAATATTTACAACAAAAAATGCCTATCTAAAAACAAAAAACTGAGACATTACAACACGGTTATTAAGCCAGAATGTCTATATGCTGCAGAAACGCTCATTTTGAATAGAAAGAGGGACATCGAGGACATTAAAAAGAAGGAAAGGCTAACAACAACAAACGCCTCTAATTGTACTTCGCGTGGTCCACCAGGGCCCATACGTGAATAATAATAATATATATATATATATATATATATATATATATATATATATATATATATATATATATATATATATATATATATATACATATATATCTATATATATATATATATATATATATATATATATATATATATATATATATATATATATATATATATATATATTATAAAATAATAATACAGTTTTGGATGCGTATAAAAGCAGTCAAATAGAAAAGTCAACTTTTTCAATTTTATTAATGAAATGCTTAGTTAACTTTTTTAACTTGTTAATTTTTATCGAATTTATCATTGTTAATTTTACATCAAAGGTTCCCATAGAGTTATTAATATATTTATGACATTTATAGGTTTATTAATTTTTATATAAATCTGGACATCATTTGTACCCGAGGGTAGAGTGAAAAGTGATACTTTTTAGATTTTTTTTTTGTTTGAAAATTGATTACATTTTTTATGTAGGGGAGATCTGGTATGAAAGTAACACGGGATGAACATAACAAATGGGTTTCGGAACAAATTATGTTGGCTGCACTGATGGCTGTATCACCGTTGTGCGTCATTTTGAACCCCCGACATTTAAAACACAAAATACTCTTAGATTTATATTAACAAAAACCAAACCAAACAACACACAACAGAATACCAAAAATGTGGTTTATAAAATTCCCTGCGAATGTTAAAAATGTTATATAGGTGAGACATCTAGACCGTTAGATGTTAGATGTTAGATTGTCAACATGTATGGGAATCGGGACATATCAATTGGAATAATTCCAAAACAGTTTTAAAACAATCGGTAACAATTAATACATTAATTAATTTAAATACAAATAACTGTATTGCTATGCCTTCGGTAGATTTAAATTCAATATGGTTCCCGATTTTAAAGAATACTATTAAAAACGTATTTGAATACACAATAATCACACAGTAAACCTTACTTATATATTTTTTAGTAATATGTCACTGTCATTAAATCCTCTTATTGTCAATTAAGTATTATTGACATATACAGAAAATATATTTACTTCCTATCTTTTCAGTATATATAGAAATTAATATAATTTATTTTTTAGATTTGTTTTGAAAACGGGAGGAAAAGACCTTCCGAAACGTTAATGTTCATAAGTTTGTATTTATTTTAAAAAAAATTTGATTTTTTTTAAATTTTGTTCGTTAGGTAAATTTATTACAGAAAAAGAATCACTAAGAAATTTGTCTCCGTTTGGTTTTTTGTTTTTTACCCAGTGATTCTTTATTTACATAAGAACAGATATTTTTGATATTTTTTTAAGTTTTAGATCGTGGCGAAAAACCCAAAAAAAGAAAAAAATATATGAACACGCCACAATCATTAAGACAATATTTACAAATAAATGTGTTGATTATGAAAGTAATTTTATTTTTATTTACAATGTTACAACCATCCCTTTACACTGTTACAATGAACCCTTGGGGTAGGGATGGTTGTAACAAATTCCACTTCTTTTATTTGGTCGTTTTTCTCAAAATCTAGACCAATCTATCATGTGTACTGATTAGAATTTTGATATATAAAAAGCTCTCTGAGATATGACGAGAAAATTGAAAATTGTTACGTTTATCCCTGGTCTTCCCTAGTCTCTTTTCAGATGCCTTCCAAAAGTACGATTTGTCTAACGCTTCAATATAGTCATCTGTTTCGGTGATGAACTCCTATTTAAAGGAAATGTATTTGCAACCAGTCACTTCTTCATGATTGGAAAGAAAAAAATGTCGGAGGAAGTCAAGCCCAAAGAACAGGGAACAGACCAATTTCGATGCTGCAATAGTGGACGAATGGGCAGGTGCATTGTCGTGGTAAAACAACACTTGTTTTTCAAAGGAACACGTTTTTTTACCAACTGCAGTAATGAAGCATAATACTCTGCTGAGATCGTTTTTTCTATTTCCAAATAGTTGATAAAGTTAACGCATTGCGAATTCTAGAAAACACGGAAATGTCTTCGCCCTTCTGGGGATACGTTCGCCAGATAAAACCCATCGATATTTCCTTCGATATTTCCAGCTATTTCATTAATTCCAGTTAGCATTGAGATATTGCAAAAAAAAACTGTTTTTAGTAATATCACATGTTGGCCTGTTTAGAATAGCGTATATCATGCATGAATAATGAATATCAATTCATTTATAAAGCGTTATACTAGGTTTTTTCCCGATAGTACTAGAAATATTTTTATACACATATTTCTACGATTTATAGTGGATTTTCCCATAATTTGCAATACAGTCGTCTGCTAACATTTACTTGATGGCCCTTATTAACAGACCTAATTATATTTTCAACTTGTAATTTATGTGTATAATGTAATCAGTGTAGTATATATCACTACCTTCGTTACACAGCAGATAGAATATGCTAAATTATTTTTGAAAGTTCGGTTGTTTTCTTCGGTTATATTCCTAAAACCCACAAGGAGCGTCCGATTTTTATTGTTAATATCTCAAGGTTTTGTTAATCTCCTAACTCTCTTCTCTCTAATCGATTTTCTATTGGGTCTCTTTAGCCCCTAAAACCAAATGAAACGATTTAGAACCACGGGAGTACGTCATCATTAGGAATAAGGGACGTCAAGTCTAGTAACTAGATTGTGAGATCTAAAGGTTCACAAATAGTTGGACTTTATCTAAATAAGTGTGTACATTAACAGTGTTAAATCTGACAAATAATCGCTTCTCAGTTACACCAGTAACCAAGCTGGACAAGGGCGAATTCTGAGAGATTTTCTACGTTGGTAACTCGCCAGATGGTAGGCTTTCATTAAGTCAATAGTTGATAGCCCGAGGGGGTGGTAATCATGGTTAATCGATAGCTGATCGCCCTAGTTTCAACCCGAATTTTATATATTTTATCTTGTAATGTTTACTATTAAAATTTGAATCCCATATATATTATATTAAGATACATATAGGAAATTAACAATATTTTGATTCGCTAAAGCACACTTTTAAATTCAGATTTGGCTCATGTCCGTATTTTATTAACTTGACGGAATTCCAATGTAATAATAGTCAAATAATATGGGTAATGACTTGCAGCAAGTGGAATGTTACATGTCGGGAGCTCAGAAATATGACCGCAAATGGAAGCAGCCTGGTTACCTGCTGTAAATCGTTTTCCATTCAGGAGGGTGGAATTCACGATCTATGTGATTTATGCGTACGGCGGCCGCAAATATGGAACCTTCGATACTCATTAAATTGAAGAAAATTGAATTGAATTAATATCAGATTCTTAAATATAACTCTAAACTAATATATCATTTATACTATTTAATATTACAATATGATACAAATTATTTTAACACTATTTTTAATGTATGTTTTTGAACTCGATAACTGGGTAACTAGCTTATTCAGTTGGTTACAAATACATTATATATTAACATATCCTGATTATATTTCAGATAAATAAAGATCAATGGTGCATACTTAACCCATCTGAGACTTGCAGATGATATCGTTCTCCTTTCACGAGGCTCAGAAAAACTATAAAAACGCATACGACAGCTGCTAAGAGCGGGAGAACCATTTAACTTAAAAATAAATTTGCTAAAAACAGAAAATTTTCAATTATAGGAAGGAATTTGGAAATTGTGAACCACTTTATATATTCGGCAGATGATTTCAATGGAGGGGCATACCGTCCGGGAGGTAGAATAGCGTGTTAAATGTGGTTGGCAGGCATTTGACAGACTCAACATAGGATTTAAGAGCAAACTCCCACTTTGCCTAAATAGAAAGATTTTCGATCAGTGCGTTCTGTCCGTTATGACATACGGAAGTGAAACCTGGATAGTCACATCGCAATTAATTCAAAAATTTCGGGTAGCATAGAGAGGAATGGAGTATAGAATTCTCGACGCGCATTTTGCTAATCATGTTGGTATCATCAGGAGATGATTCAATCTCAATTCAGATTGAATCATTTTCTGGTAGTTAGCGATACTCACGTCCAGAAGTTAAATAAAGTGTTATAAATTAAGTTAAACAATTTTTTTTTCAAGTTTATATATGAGGCTATGAGGGCAACAGTGGCCTAACCCACAAAACCATGAAAACTGAAAAAACGATATTTCTAGAATCTATAGTGTATTCTGTTGTCAATAGATTAATATACAAATTATTTTAAATACTGCTAATAGACGGCAGGACATTGGCCTATTTGATATTACTGCAAATTTTATTTTGCAACAATGTAGCAGTGGCCTAAACCACAGGTGATTGTTCCCGCTCCCGTACAGTCTTCCCGCCTGCCCACACTAGCCTTTTTATCTTGTTTATAATTTCATTGTTATTTTTGCTTTTGGCATTTTTTTGAACCTTAAACCACCAATGGTTCAAGGTTCAATTCAACATAGAATGTTTTGTAATTCTTTTATTATTATGAATCCGAAAGTGGACAAGCTATTAAATGGTAAGCCCCTTTGAATCAATTTGGTTTTTATCATTATTATTATTTTATTCAAAATTATTAATTACAATACCAAATTTATTAATTACAATTTTTTAGATCTTTTGTGAAGTGATTTATCAGAGAATGGACACGCGAGTTCAGAAAGTGATTCCGAGTTCATTCCTACTGCGGATGAACAAGAAGAAAATGAACAAATAGAATTTTTACCTTTTGAAACTGCTACCTCAAGTGAGCCTTTACAAGATCAAGATTCTGAAAAATTCCATTGCTGAATTTGTTAACAAAACCAGAAAAAGAAAACGTACTGAAAATAATTGGGCTCGTAATGTAAGGAAAAGAATGCTGAATATGGGAACGGAATATAAAAATAAAAAATGTATAACAATAAAGCTAAAACACACCAATCTATTAATAATTACTGCAACGATTTGTGCTACCAAAAATTTAGTGAAGAACAGCAAAAGAATATCTTCAACAATTATTCTAAAATAGGAAATTTTTTCCAGCAAACATTGTGTTTATGCGAACTAAATAGTGTTATAAACAAAAAGAGGCCATACAATTAAAAGAAAAATGATTCTCGAAGATCTAAAACAAGATGTTATCATCTTCCTGATTTATTGGGGGGCAACAAACTTGTTTGCAAGGAATTTTTCAAAAATGTCTTACACATTTCAGATGGTCGAATATCGAGATCTATAATCAATAAGCCCAATGGAAACACCCCTCCTAAAGATAAACGAGGTCGCCAAAGTTCTTCAAACAAGACGACAGATTATAAAATTAACATTGCAAACAATTTTATAGAAAAGTTTCCAAAATATGAAAGTCATTATGCCAGGCACAAAAACCTGAATAGGCATCTCGCATCTGACTTAAGTTTAGGGTACTTTGTAAACTGTCTATAGAGCAGGTACATAATGATAGTGTTTCATTTTTCATGTTAGGAAAAATGTTTAATGAACATTATAATTTGGATTTTCATGCTCCGATTTCTGATTCCTGTAGATGTGACGGGTTTAAGATTAAAACAACGGCCTGCAGTGACAAGGCAAAAAAACACGAGCTCGAACTAAATAAAGAACTACATCTTAGAAAGACTGAGAAGGCTAGAGAGGGAATGCGCGAGAATAAGGAATTGGCTAAACAACCAGACCAAGATGCAATATGTATAGCTTTTGATCTACTGAAAACACTTGCTACGCCAGTGCTCTCAAGAGGAGTGGGCTACTAAAAGAGGCAATAGTGGGCCTACTGTTCAGGGATTTACGATCTTACATCTGAAAAGGCAACGATGTACGTATGGAATGAGTCAATTGGGCCCTCCAGAGGCCCTCAAGAAAGAGGCTCTTGCCTTATTCATTATGTTGAAAATTTTGTTGAAACGAAAAATCGAATTACGTATTCTGACCAATGCTGGTGGCAAAATAGAAATATAAAGCTCTCTTTGATATGCAGTTATATTACTACAAGCTCCGACTGTACAGTATCTTAAATAGATCACAATCATTGTGATTAATATTTTGGATTGATAAAAAGAGCAAAAAAATATCACCCCAAACTGTTTGTTCCAAATGACTGGGAAGCAGTGATAAGAAGTGCAATAAAGTTGCCAATTTGCCGCAATGAAGAAGAAAGATTTCTTTTCATCAAAGTGTTTAGAGAAGAACACAACGAGAAGAAAAGTATCGAAAACGAAAAAAAAAAGTGGAGTGGCTCAAAATCCAGTGGCTAAGAATTCAGGAGTCTGAGCCTTTTTACATAAAATACAAATATAGTAACCAACAAGCAGTACCATTTCTAGTACTTGACTTACAACAAAGAACATCGCAATAATTGACCAAATTAGATATTTTATACCCAACAGGAAATCTTATTAGTTTAGTAAAGAAAAAAGATCTTCTCGAAATAATGCCATATGATCCACATAAGTTTGCAAGACAGCGAGTATGAAGAGTTTTGATATTTTTATTTTTAAAAGATTTTGATTTAAAATCTACTTATTTTTAACTATTACTTTTTTTTTCTTTCTTACACTTTCTTACAGTTTCTTAACTAACTTAATTCCTTACATTACTACTTTTTTTATTTTCAAAAATGTATGTTGGAAGGCTTTTTAAGTTTATATTAAAAAAAAGATTTTAAATGTGTTTTTTTATTTTCGAAAATATATGTTACAGTTTTGAATAAAAGTAATTAAACACACCTATTTATATTTTTATCATTAAACACTTATAAGTTCCTTATGATGTAATTGATAGTGTTTGGTACATTATAATAATATTGTAGCCTAACTAAACAATCACAGAGGAAATTTTTAAAAAATGCAACAGTGGCCTCATCCACATTTAGCCTATTATTTTATTCCAAATTTGCATGTTTAAGTAGCCTAAAACTACAACATTAGAATTTATTTATGACAGAAAAACAAATTTTTTGACTATGAAATCTTATTACTGAGAAACATGTGTATAAAATAGTATGGAAAGAAATTACATTTATCTCCAATAGGTATGCTGGTCGGTTAGGCCACTTTTGCTCTCATAGCCTCATATGACGGCTACAAATAAAAAATTAAATTAAAAAATTAGTTTGACAGCAATGAAATGACAGGAAGTTTTAATCGTGCATTTCTTGTTGAAGTAACTGTTAATATTAATGAATATAAAACATTATAAAGATTTAATTATAGCGTAATCTTCAATTTTTGCTCTCTCGTGTACCAAAGAAATGAGTTCAGGATTTTCGACAATATTTTGAATGGTTATTGGCTTTGAATATTTGAACCTTTAAAAATCTGAAAACGACAAAAATGAATGTTCAGTTTAAAGAATATAATTTTCTTAAGGGTTGTTTTAAATTACTTAAATGGATTTTCTTTCGAGAATTACCTTTTATAGTTTTGAGGTAAGCGTAAGCCTTATTGTTTGACTTGAGGACGCTAGAATCTTGTCGGTTTTCATTAATTTTGTGGGTAAATTTTTCATTACGTTAATGAGAGATTCGTTTATTTGAGAATAAAAACTTTTGAATATTGGATAATTACTTTTGCAATCCTTTATTATATTTAATCTCTTTATTTCTAAATGAGTTATTTGTTGTCACATTAATTATATAGATCGGATTTAGTTTGGTCTGCCCTTTACACTATGTTTATGGTAAGTAGCATTAAACGATTAAAAACAAGTAATTTCCTTTACACAGTGCTAAAAAGTGATTCAAACAAATCCCTAAAAAATCTAATAGAGACAGAGTCTCCAAAATAAACCAAACTAAACAAAAGTTGCTCATTCACGTCGAGCTTTGAAAAAAGTTGTATAGTTATTTTGTTTGTGGTACCTACTGTGACTTTAGACAAGAAGAGACAATCAGTACAAAATTTGTTTGTCAGATGTCATCAGAAAATTTTGTAAAAAATACACATTTTAATATCATCCACTTTTTCAAGGAAAAAACAATTAAATAATTTTAAAATTAAAATTAAATGTTTAATCTGAAGCATGTAATTTAGCTTGTGATATCTTTAACTTTCTGTCTAATCCGGTCCGTCCCCGGTCTGACAAATAAAACACATTTTGTTTGCAAATTTCGACTTTATTCATCAATATATTCTCCTTGAACAACAATTCATAATCATTCCAATGCTTTTCTAACATTTTTAAGTTCTTTTTATAGAACGATTTCTCTTTGCCTTCAAAATATCCTTTCGTTTCGGCAATTACCTCTTCATTGGAGCGACATTTCTTTAGGTCTGAGGTCTCGCTCTGAAGGTCTGAGAACAGGAAATAGACGCTGAGGGCCAGATCTGGAGAATACGGAGGATGAGAAAGACATTAGAAGTTCAATTTATGCAATTTAGCCATCGTTGCCAACGATGATTGGTGAAACAGCACTTTTCTTTTTGTTCATTTGGAGTATTTTTTGTGATATCGTCCGTCAAATGCACCAATAACGCTATGTAATATTCGCTATTGATGGTTTCATCAAACATGAGATAATCGATGAACATTGTCTAATGCGCATCCTGAAATACAGAGGCCTTGCCTTTCACCGACTGATGTCCAATCAGCTGACTGCCTATTTGACTCCGAAGTGTAGTGATTGATTCATGTTTTATCCATTGTCACATGTCGCATGAAAAAAATCCTTTTTATTTCGCTTAAACAGCTCCAAATATTTCACAGAATCATCAATACGTTGTTGTTTTTGGTCCGCTGTGAACAAACACGGTACCCATTTCGATAGCAATTTTATGATATCAGACTTCCTTTCGATATCTTTATAATATCAGCCATCTCCTGCAGCTTTACTTTATCTTTTTGCAAAATTATTTTGTGAATATTTCTGATGTTATCTGGTGTAACCACCTCATTTTGACCTCCAGAGTGTTCAGCATCATCAGTGTGTGGCCGTACACGTTTGAATTCAGCATACCAATCAACTTTGGTTGATTTTTCTGGGGCATAGTCCAGGTAATGTTTATCAAGCCATTATTTTGATTCAACGGTATTTTTCTTTATTAAAAAGCAATGCTTAATCAACACAGGAAATTATTTTTTTTCCTTGTTTTGAAAATAAATAAAGTAACGTCACTTAAAGCATAACAACTCGGAAACGAGAAAAGTGATTATCATAAAAATTTGACACCTGAGGTTTTTTGTTAGTGGCGCCATCTATATGTCTGACCGGAAACTTATTAACCGATGTGTTCAATTGCACGGTTTTCCATGTTTACCGCCTGGTCAAGCTATTGGAATCTATAAGGTTTCTAGAATCGCTAATTTTGAGTAGCACAAATGTTTCGAATAATTGGGTCGACTGAATCCAGAAGTGTATTGATAGAGCATATAATTACCATAAAATACATACCATAAAATACCAATGTGGTGGGCAAATCATGTATGGCGAAAAGTAATTGGCAGGCACGGTATCGGCGATGTGAACCAGCAAGGTGACTTACTTTTTTTATCTTTCAGTTTTTTTTAAATGGTATTAGAAAAAAAAAATTCTATCGAGGTTTATATGCTGTCAAAAAAGTCTCAACTTAGAAATAACCCTGTATATTGATAGAAAAGGAGACTATTTTGAATAGAAATAATGCTATGTTTATATTTGCACAAATTGTTTCGATAACTTGTGTATTAATACTAAAATAGTTAATGATCTGAAATAGTTAAATGTTGACAATCAATTTCCCCCATGCTATACGCGAGTTTTCTGTTGGTTCTCAGTTATATTCGAACATCCGCACAAGTCTGATTGATGAAACATTAACCAGGAGGTAGCTAGAATTAGTAGCCATTTTTATAACGATTTTTAACATTAATATAAAATAATCTGACAATATAGCAATCAAATTACTGTGACTTTTAATTTCAAATTTGTACATGATCGCTAGGAAATCATATTTAGCAAAAAATAATCTTGTCCTGTCCTTAATGCAAAAATTTTTTATTCAATAGTTAATACTGTATATATATATATATATATATATATATATATATATATATATATATATATATATATATATATATATATATATATATATATGTATATATATATATATATATATATATATATATATATATATATATATATATATATATATATATATATATATATATATATAGTAGTCACAAGAGCGTATTGATTTGGTACTTGAAAGCGTTGCTGAAGATCCAGAAATTTCCATTAGTCGACGTTCACAATGGGCTCTGTGCATCTGCAACATGGTGTATTTTACGAAAGGATTTAACTCTGAAGGTATATAAGGTTTAAATAATATAAGAACTCAAACCTCTGGACCATTCAAAACGTCATGTATATGTCAATTGGATCAAAGAACAAACATGATTTTTTTAGAAAAGTCATGTTTTCATATGGAGCACATTTTGAAATTGGCGGCTATGTTATTAAACAAAATTGCCATATTTGAAGTGAGGAAAATACACGATTGATTCATGATAAACCTTTACATCTTAAACGAGTCACTGTTTGGTGTGCATTATGGTTAGAAGGTGTAACTGTATTTTTGCTGTATTGTAACTGAATGCTGCTGATGAAGTTGTAAGTATGAGTAGTGTACGATATATGAGATGATAACTGGATTTTTGTGAGTTGAATTGAATAATATCGACCTGGATGATATGTGGCGCCACACCTCACTCTGCTAATAAAACAATTGATTTACTGAGAGACAAAATTTCCTCCACGAATTATTGTAAGCAACGATTATAGTAATTAGCTACCGAGATCACCGGTGATTTGACATCGTTGGACTATTTACTGTGGGGTTACGTGAAATGCCAGGTCTATAAGAACAATCTACAATCGATTCCTGAACTAAAGGATGAAATTATTCAAGTTATTGGTGAGTTAGAGCTACGGTTAAGCCAAAATGCTATCCAAAATTTTGACAAAAGAGTGGGCATCTGTGGAGCTGCCAGAGGTGGTTATTTGGTAGATATTGCCTTTCGTGTTTTATATACTGTGCTTGTCATACACTATGCTTCAATAACCAATAAAAAGTTTTTTGAAATTAACGTTAACGTTTCTTGGATGTTTAATCCAAGAATTAAAAAAGCCGCTCAATTTGAAAGACCCTTTATAAAGCTTTTCATATACATATTACATTAAACCACCGGTTGGAAATAAATAATATATTGATCCCTTGATGCACTTGTTGGAATGCAAACTTGCATGTTTTGCATAGTTCGCTGATTTGAGGGAATTCCAAAGTAACAATGTGGCGAATGCCATGCATGATGCAGAATGACACGATATGTCGAGCGTTCAGAAATATGACCGCAAATGGAGGCCGCTTAGTTGCCTACCGTAAATTCTTCTCTATTTATGGCGGTGGAATACTATTGCAACTATAATTTAATGTGATAGATACGGTAAAAGCTAATCTGCTCTGTGACCTGGCGAGCATCTCGTTTGTATTTATGATATAATTGTTAAATGAGGTGAGTCAGCGATTAAAACGCAATCTTCAGTACCATTCTGAGATAGGTAGTGGTACTTCGAACCGCGAAGGATTCATTAATGAAAACAAAGTTACCAGGTAATTTTTTATCGGCGCGCACACTTGTAGATCTGAATAGGGCGAGGGAGGCGATTCTGCGAAAATCCACTGACTCTACTAGGCGGCAAGATTTTTCCATAAGGATTTGAGCTTTCACTAGTTTAAATTCTTAATTTATTTTATTATATTCTTTCTTTTTTTTTATTATAAGGAGCTTATAATTTCTTTTTAAAACATTCTTAGAGCTTTCTAGTGTTGAATTTCCTTTAAATCGTTTTGTTGATATACTGTTTTTTCTTTTTATTAGTGGAAAATGTGTATTGAAAGGAAAAATATTAATAATCGATCCGAAAAACTTTTTAAAAACTTGTTACAATTAACTATAAATGAATTAAAATGTACTAAAATTTAAATAAAATCACGTGACGGCGAACGCGCCGCGATTGGCTGCTATGTTTGTAACGTCAGAATACCAGTGTTTTCACAACTGTCAACGGCTTCTATTCGTATATATACTGTCAAAACTATTGTCGGTTAAGTACAAAATTAATTACTAAATTAGTTCAGTAATGAGTGACAAGGGGTTCATAAAGGCTAATTCTGATAATATACCTCCTGTGGATATTTTTATGGTCACCGATTTTCTGAAAAATAACATTTGGTTCAATTCAGCTGAAGTTCGAAGTGCTAAGGCATCGATGTAAGTTTTTTAAAAAATAATTATAATGTAAATGTAAATATGTAAATAAGAAACAAAATATGTCTATTAAATATAATTAAACTATTTGTAGGGTGTCACGAGAAAGTTACTAATCACTAATTTTATTTCAATAAAAAATACACTGTTAAATATATATATATATATATATATATATATATATATATATATATATATATATATATATATATATATATATATATATATATATATATATTACAGAAATCTTTCACCCTTTCTTCACGTGGTGCCACCGATCGTCTTTGCCGAACTGTCAACCATGCGACATCACGTGTCTCTCCGGACCGGTTTCAAGCCTTTCAGCCGTCATCAGCCGAGCTCTAGACGAACACAAGGAAAGCAGTTCGGAGAGGCGATCGGGGCCAGACCAGATTAACTGGCCATTTTAATGACGGGTCGTGATCGCACACAACTTACGCCTTCATACGGCGAATGCTCGTAGCAGTCAGGACCGCTCGTAACATTCTGCCTGGAACCTCGGGTATAGTACCCGAGGTATATAATCTGGTAGTATATAAGGTAGTATATAATCCGATAGTATATAATCTGGTCTGGCCCCGATCGTCTCTCCGAACTGTTTTCCTTGCGTTCATCTAGAGCTCGGCTGAGGACGGCTGAAAGGCTAGAAACCGGTCCCGAGAGACACGTGACGTCGCATGTTTGACAGTTCGGCGAAGGCGATCGGTGGCACCACGTGGAGAAAGGGTGAAAGACTTCTGTAATATATATATATATATATATATATATATATATATATATATATATATATATATATATATATATATATATTTATATAAAACTTCCCCCATCTAGGATAATATGGATAATATATTACAGTTGATTATAATATGTAAATTACATTAATAATCAATTCAGAATAAAACAGTCACTACCCAAAATTATATACATATTTGTTTGTCTGTATTCATTGAAGTTTGCAATACTTTTAAAACCACACAGATTCTTCAAACCATCACACTAAACTCTATTAACAATATTTTTAAAAAAATTCACCCAAACTACATTATTGCTTTAATTAGGGGTTTCACTATTTTTTAAAACGATGGCGATTTTTCACCTTGCATGTTTTACAAACCACCACATTAGACTCTTGATTTAATAATATTTACAAATATAAATAAATTTGGCTGCTAACTGTAAAGTATGACCAGCCAGAGATTTCCGAAATAAGAGAAGGCACCTAAAACAATTTTTTTTGTGAAAAACTTATAGTCAAAATGTGGGACTCTCCTGTTAAAAGTCTACCCACTGGAAAACCTACTTTCAGTCTATCAGTTGTCAATACCTATAATAAGTTTTATAACCTATGTTTAAACATACCCTATCAAATGAATATGTTCAATCAATAAATGGAATGTATCAAAATCCTGAAAAACACTAAATATTTTAACTATTTTGTTTTTATTTAGAATATAAATATTCCATTTTCATTACTTTTTGTTCGGAGGGTAGATTTGCTTTTCTATTTTTCTTTTTTTTTTGCATACTTCTTCAGATGTTTGTTTTGATTCCATTGAAAACTGCTTTGCTAGTCCTTAATTTAACTAGTTGGTGTTAATCCAACTGCTCATACAAATTTCTGTACTCTTCGACACCATCTACAAATTAGATTATTCTGTAAAACTTTCATAAGTATAAGACTTTTCATATACAATTACCTTCCAAATCAGTAGTCGAATTTTGTTCTTGTCTGTCCTTGTCTAATTCTTGAATATTATTATTCCTATCCTGCAAAATTGACGATCCTATAGTGTTTTTTTTATTGTTACAACCGTCAGTTGTGTTGCTACAACTAGATTCTTTGCGGACACACAGGAATATTCCTTCTTATAAATTTGGCACGTTAATTTGTTATCCCTGCATGAATTAAATAATATAAATAAAAGTTATAAAAACGATTGCAAAAAAAAAGGAACCTTAATCCGATTTCATTCTGAACTTACCTTTGAGCCTCCATATCTTATGTGAAGATATATGAGAATAACGTCGAAAACAGCACTGAAAATCTAAATAACAATTAAATACAAGAATGTTTTCAAGTCGCTCGCAAACCAACAAAAGCAGTCAATGATATAGGTTAAAGCTATAAAGAGATGACTAAAATCCATAAATTGTTTTATTTACCGGAAACACCGATTGTTTCGGAACGTTTGGTCAGAAAGGGGCCGAATTGCCCCGAGCCGAACCGATTGGCCTTCAGTACATTGCGCGAGGTCACAAAATGATCCGATTGCTTTCGGGAATTGTGAGCGTGTCATCGGTACTAGGTTTAAAAATGTACTTTTTTTAATTACTTAGTTGAAAAATATTGTTTTTATTTAATATGTTTTTCAACTTTGGTTGTTGCTCATTGTTGTAACATTCCAATACGATACCTCCACGTTCCAGCTTCTTAACTTTTTTCACATTCTCATTTATATTGTGTTTGACCAAACTGTTCTTGATTTCTTTTACAACTTTTTTAGGATTAGTTTCGTTGTTTGTTTTAATTAACATCTCATGTCTTTGTTCTCTTGATAACAATTCACACTGTTTAGGTGTATTGTTTACATTACTATTTACTTGTTCTATTTTGCTGTAGGTTTTTACTATGGGTTTGATATTTTTGGGCTCAGAAATATGGGCTCTAAAAGTTTCAATATTTTCATTTGTAGGATTAGAGAAGTATTGAGTGTTTCTCATATATATTTATTTGTCTTTTTCATGTTGTGTTATTTTGTATGCCATAATAGTAATTATTTGTGGTTTAAATCAATATTATTTGTCTATGTTTTTTCGATATCTATATATATATATATATATATATATATATATATATATATATATATATATATATATATATATATATATATATATATATATATATGTTAATGAAATACTATGTCAAATAACCAAAAGGAAATAAAAGATGTAATTTAAAATGTTATAATGTTATACTGACGAGGCGATATGTATTTATAAGTGTCAAATAATTTTTTATATTATAGTCATAGATTAATCAACAGTAATTTTAATGTAATTCAAATATTTTGAAATAGAAATAAATTGATTTGCTGTAGAATATATGGTTACTTTTGAATGTATAAACTTTTAGTGAATCGATAAATTCTTAAGCTGCAGCCAAAGAACCATCAAAAAAGAAATCACAAACCAAACTGCCAGATACCGAACATCCAAACTATGTAATGAAATGTGAACTGTTACCAGTTGCATTATGTTGATATAATTACGAGAATCGTTCGAGAAGTTCTCAGGATGACAAGGAAACCACAAGATTATTGAAATTATTTTTATTTTGCAACGTAAATAAAAGTAATAACATAAACATAACATAAATGAATCGTCTGCAAGCGAAATCTCATGATGAAAGAATAGTTTGTTTGGCCAGATATGGATGTTTAGCTTGATAACCCCTTCAATTGGTTCAGTAGTGAAGTAAGACTCATCGGTGAGGATCTGGTCTTTTGCCAGGTAGTCTATGAGCGTCAAATTACGAGAATCTCAAAAAGTCGAAGTATTGACATTTCCTTGTGGATTAAACCCCTTTCGCTTTATTTGACGGATTCACTTGTTGCCACCTAATGTTTTCGACTACTGCTTTTCTCTGACGTGTAGTCGTGAATCCAGGTTTCATCTACTATAATCAATCGTCGAAGAAGCTAAAGAGCATCGCGTTAAAACAAGTCTAAACACCATTGAAGAGTGTTTGAATGCATCTTCAGTCTGCGGATAAAGGCTAAGAGAAGAAGTGATTTGTTTTCCATTTCATCGAAGTTAAACCCACTAAAACTTAAAATACTTAATAATAGTTCGAACATCAGTTTTATTCAGTTTTAAGTCGATAATTATCCTGCCTAAATAAAAGCTTGTTAACAACAACTTGTTAGATAAATAGAGATTCAAATAATAATTAGTACATCGCTAATTGATGATATATACTAACAAATAGTTATATCAGAATAAAACATGAAACCTATATATACACATGTATATATATACACATATGTCCAAAAGTTTGGAACACTCAAACATTTTACTTTTTATTGATATTAAGTTTTTCTTTTACTCGTTTACGTAATAATTATTTTATTACAACTCTTACTGGTACTAAACAAAACTCGACTCCACATGACCAATGTGTCTAAAATTGATTTACTGTTTTGCAGGGTAAGAGGAG
Source organism: Cosmopolites sordidus (assembly GCA_031761425.1). NCBI lineage: Eukaryota > Metazoa > Arthropoda > Insecta > Coleoptera > Curculionidae > Cosmopolites > Cosmopolites sordidus. Next base: position 61,791 of record JARFXV010001516.1, on the reverse strand, counting down.
GATTGTTTCGTTTCTTGATGCGTGTTTTCAGAATATCCCAAGCAAGTTCAATTCACATTCATCCACACATTCCACACAGTGACATGAGAAATGTCCATATTCATTGCAATGATCCTTGTACTTATATTTGGATTTTCGGTAATTGCGTTTTGGACCTGTTTAGGAAGTTGAAATTATCTTGTTCCCTTAAACGCTGATGAATATAAGGAAACATACTTCTACTAGGACATACGCGTAGTGGAAATGCTGTCTGGTATAAAAGTCTTGCTCTTCTGGTATTATAATTGACCATTCTGTAATAGAGGTGAATATCGGCTTATTTCGCATTAATATACTTATACATATTTCTGCCTTACCCTCTAATGTATTGTAAAGTAACAATAACGGCAAACTATTTCCGTCGCTAATGACTAACACGTCGAAAACTAAGTGCCACTGAAATTTTGTCAATCTGACGTTTAAGTAAATTATTTATCTTCGCAGGTAAGTTGATTACATTATATTAGTTATTTCATTATGTCCCATGGAACCGAGGCAGATACGAAAAAATGTTAAGATACACTTTTTGTAGGAAATAATATTTAGTATTGAAAAATGTATTCAAGTTTAATTTTAAACAGAACCGTACTAATTATTTTTTAAATTAATTAGCAGCAAAATCATATAGCTTCCCCACTGGTTGCTTGTAGGACTTAATATTTTCTCAGATTATGGCAAGCGGAAGGTTGATGATGTGTATTAAATTTGATTATAATACCTTTCTTTATGCGGAAGGTATACTTTACAAAAGGAAAAAAATGATAATGACGGACCCATGTTTGTAATACATTTTTGTATAATTTTTTGACTATATATATGTATGTATATACATACATATATATATATATATATATATATATATATATATATATATATATATATATATATATATATATATATATATATATATATATATATATATATATATATATATATATATATATATATATATATATATATATATATATATATATATATATATATAGGCTGTTAATGAAATACTCTGTCAGATTTTCTTATATATATACACATATTCTACGGCACAAAATATATCACCTTTATTACGGAATGGTGAATTATAATGCCAGAAGAGCAAGACTTTTGTACCAGACAGCATTTCCACTACGCGTATGTCCTAGTAGAAGTATGTTTTCTTATATTCGTCGGCGTTTAAGGCAACAAGATAATTTCAAGGTGTAAGCAGATCTTAAACAGGTCCTAAACGCACTTACCGAAAATCCAAATATAAGTACAAGGATCATTGCTTGAATATGGACATTTCTCATGTCACTGTGTGGAATATGTGGATGAATGTGAATTGAACTTGTTTGGCATATTCTGAAAACACACATCAAGAAACGAAACAATTCTCCTCTTACCTTGCAAAACAGTAAATCAATGTTAGACACATTGGTCATGTGGAGTCGAGTTTTGGTTAGTACCAGTAAGAGTTGTAATAAAATAATTATTACGTAAACGAGTAAAAGAAAAACTTTTGAATAATATCAATGATATCAATAATATCAAAATATCAAAATATCAATAAAAAGTAAAATGTTTGAATATTCCAAACTTTTGGACATATGTGTATATATACACAGTGTTTCATGCTTTATTCTGATATAACTATTTGTTGGTATATACCATCAATTAGCGATGTACTAATTATTATTTGTATCTCTCTTTATCTAACAAGTTGTTGTTAATAAGCTTTTATTTCGGGAGGATAATTATCGACTGAAAACTGAATAAAAGTAATGTTTCAACTATTATTAAGTATTTTAAGTTTTAGTGGATTTAACTTCGATGGAAATGGAAAAAAAATCGCTTCTTTTCTTAGTCTTTATCCGCAGACTGAAGATGCATTCAAACACTCTTCAATGATGTTTAGACTTGTTTTAACGCGATGCTCTTTAGCTTCTTCGACGATTCATTATAGTAAATGAAACCTGGATTCACTACTACACGTCAGAGAAAAGCAGCAGTCGAAAAGATTGGGTGACAGCAAGTGAATCCGTCAAATAAAGCGAAAAGGGTTTAATCGGCAAGGAAATGTCATTACTTTGACTTTTTGAGATTTTCGTAGTTTGACGCTCATAGACTATCTGGCAAAAGTCCAGATCATCATCGATTACTTCACCACTGAACCAATTGAAGGAGTTATCAAGGTAAACATCCATATCTGGCCAAACAAACTATTCTCTCATCATGATAATTCGCTTGCAGACGTGTCGTGTTATTACTTCAAAATACCATGGCCTACCTAGCGATATTAAAATGTTGGAACTTCGTTGGTATAAATGTATTGAATTACAAGACGACCACGTTGGAAAATAAAAACAATCTGAAAAATCTTCTGGTTTCCTTGTCATCCTGAGAACTTTTCGAACGGTTCTCGTAATTATATCAACATAATGCAACTGGTAACAGTTCACATTTCATTACATAGTTTGGATGTTTGGTATCTGGCAGTTTGGTTTGTGATTTCTTTTTTGATGGTTCTTTGGCTGCAGCTTAAGAATTTATCGATTCACTAAAAGTTTATACATTCAAGAGTAACCATATATTCTACAGCAAATCAATTTATTTCTATTTCAAATCATTTGAATTATATTAAAACTGCTGTTGATTAATCTATGACTATACTATAAAAAATTATTAGACACTTATAAATATATATCGCCTCGTCAATATAACATTATAACATTTTGAATTACATCTTTTATTTCATTTTGGTTATTTGCATATCTAAATATTATAATACCGAAACTCTGAAACTTTATTTTAATGGTTTGTTTGTCAAGAGAATATAACACCAAATATAATAATGGCTTCAAATGGTGTCGACGTTGTGAGTTAATCACATCAATTCCTAAAAGTTTCGAAACTTTGCTTGTCAGGAAAATATCATGTATTTAAATAAAATGTCGGATAAAATGGAAAATTGAAGATGGATTCAGAAAGGTTTTAAGGCTTAATATGTTAAAATAACGTAATTAATTGGATGGATAAAAATAGAAAGCTTTAAAAAACCCATTTGTCAACATTATCTTAAAACAATGAGTAAAATTAGGTTTTTAAAAGTTTATCCAACCCATGATTCCAATTTCACAGTTCAGTCATTTTTACTTAAACATAATTTCCGAGTATTTTTTATCATATCGTTAGCTGAAAATCCACTGTTTAACACAATAAATTGTTTATGGGCCGTACAACGTTTAAAAATGGTATAATCGTACTAGGAAAATAACAAATTTTCGATAGACGCAGCATTCGGTACAAATCATCGCCCAGTTGAAGGCTGTATTTACATGCTAATTAAACATTTCGAAAAGAATGATAGTATTTTGGACTGCCTGATACTTGTGCATCCTCTTTTAGTATGCTCATGTAAAAGCATTGCTGCTGTACGCAAAAGTATAGGTGCAGACAGAAAATTGTCCTTTCCAATAATACCGCAGTAACTTGGCTTCTTATACCGCTCTTTATAATAAATTTTGGGTAAAGAACTTCACCTATACGATCCAGTTTAAACAAAAAATCAAGCCTGGTTCGCCGACTGGATCTTGGAAGACTAAGCAATCGATAATGATTTTTCAGAGAGATCTTCAGCGATGAGGCATATTTTACCCACTGGATATGTTAATAAAAAACTGCTATATTTAAGGCTAGGAAAAACATAACAATATTATAGTGTCAAAGCTGTATTGCTGTTCATAATATTGTTTCATTAGTTAAGTGCCCTTATTGTAAAATAAAGTTTTTTAAAAGTTGTCGGTCTTCACATTTAACTGGCGCTGCGAACAGGATAGTGTCATTCTGCCCTTTATCGGTTTACCGTTGTGCAGAAGTGATTTTCAAGTCTTAAGGCACTATCGAAGAAAGGTGAGAATTCGAAATCAAGCTATCGTCTACCGTGTTGTCAGAGAAGCTGTGGTCCAGTTCCTGCCTAGCCCAGAAGATCAACAATTCAGACCGCCATTCAGCCACGCCTTTATAGGGAACCCTTTGGTTGTGGAACTAAACAGTATAAGCTTTATGGATCCATCCTTGATTATATTATAAGTTAAAACTGAATTGTCATTTTACATATTTCTATGTGAATGTCTGAAACTTCTAAACGTTTAACAAAGATTTTATTGAATAATAGGGCAAAATTAGGATTAAGTGAAAGTCAAGTAAATACAGAAACAAGTTCAAACTCAATAAATCAAGACCAAACCAAACCAATAAATCAAAACCAAAGTCAACCAGACATGGAAAATATCAGATTCCACACGTCACTCTTGCCAACTTTTTCCGGTGCTCCAAGTCATTTGGAGAGTTTCTTAATTTCTATAGACGAATTTCATTATCTTTATTCTAGTAACGATAATGAAAATCTAAATAAAGTAATTTTGGCCGCGATAAAATCAAAATTAGTAGATAATGCTAGAGAATTTCTTCTCTCAAGACCAGATCTGCATAATTGGCTCGAAATAAAAACAGCTTTAAGAGAAAAATTTGGTGATCCAATTACTTACCAAATTTTAATGCAATTGCAATACATCAAAATAAATAAGAATGAAAACATCCTTAACTTCGTAGATCGACTTAAAGCATTTGTTCAAAGAATATTTTCAAAAATACAGTGCGAAGTTCAAGATCAAAATTCAAAATTAATTTTATTTAGTTAAATACAGAAAACTGCCGTTTTAATTTGAACTGCAAATTCGCCACAAACCTTGAAAACAATGCTTATACTACAAAATCCTGATTCACTTGAAAACGCTTATACGCACGTTGTAAACTTTAATATGATAGAATCGCAAGTCAACTTTGCAAATAATTCAAGTATATTCCACCAAGATATGAAAACACCATCTCAAAAACCATTCAACTCCTTTCAACATTCAATTAATTTTCTGCAAACGCAACAATCGAGATTTCCTAGCCAACCAATTCACATTCAACCTCGACCAGTTCAGAGGCATTATCCGACAAACGCTCAAGTGTTTGGCAAACCCAGGAATAGTTTTGCACCACAAAATAAAACCCATTCACCTAGAAACCCATTAAACTAGATGCCCCTACACCTACGTCCATTTCCACTGGAGGTCCTTCGAGAATATTCCAGAATCGACCACCTCATAGGTATCCCAACGCTTTTCAACCAACAGGTCCAAGAAAATTTGTCTCTCAAGAACTAACAAATGTGGAGACGTATACTGAACCTTATAACGAAGAATATTTCATAAAGGAACCTTCTAAACCCCCTCAAGGATATGACTATTCACAATATCATTTCCAATAACAAGATTTCCCTTCAGAAATGTCTCACACCGAATTATGTCAACCATCCCCTACTGGAGAACGAAACGCTGAAGATAATCCAGATAATATATCTGAAAATTTTCACAAGATAGGCCCTTATCTGCCATCAACCTAAACAACATAGCCCAAAGGATCGAGTTACCATATTTCTATCTTCCCCAAATGCAAATATCTGTCCTTATAGATTCCGGTGCTACTGATTCCATAATAACACCGAAAATAGCTAATTTATTTCCAGAAAACCTCTTTTTCGAACCCTTTGAAGTTACAGCTTGTAAAACTAGATATAAAGAAGATACAAATTTAATAATACCTTTACTAAAAGAATTAGGACTTAATTACGATATTAGAATGAGAGTGTTAAATTGGCATAGCGATTTCGATGCACTGATAGGAACAAAGGATCTGAGAAACTTACACGCACTAATAGACTACGAAAAGAAAATTCTAACACTTCAAAATATAAAAATTCCATTTTCTCTCGCTTATAACAAACCTTTAGTTCGACCAATCCACAATTTTCATAACAATTATCTCGTTATTCCGGTAAATCACGAAAACGGCGTTGCTATCTTACCTTCTCTTACAATTGGAGATCATATTATACCTGATAGTTTAATCAATGTAAAGAATGGATATTGTAAAATTCCGAATCCTACTCCTGAAGTTAGTATTAATTTTCATCAAAGACTAAAAGTTATTCCCCAAGATCAATTCGATTTAATAGATCCTCCTCGCGAATATAACAGACAAAAATTCGACCCGACAAAACAACTAAGGTTAGATCACTTAACACCTGTAGAGAAATCAAAAATCATACCTCTTCTTCACGATTTCAAAGATATTATGTATCACGAAGGATGCGACTTCTCTTTTACCAGCTAGACGAAACACGTTATCCGTACAACAAATGATCGTCTGTCTATGTAAAATCTTATAGACATCCACCTTCCATGAATCAGGAAATACAAGCTCAAATTCAGAAACTATTAGACAATAAAATAATTCGACCTTCGATATCACCTTATTCCGCCCCAGTATGGATCGTTCCAAAAAAGGCAGATGCTTCTGGTAAAAAGAAATTTAGACTAGTGATCGATTACCGCCAACTTAACGATGTGACAGTTGAAGATAAATGGCCACTCCCACGCATAGACAACATTCTCGATAATCTGGGAAAATGCACTTATTTCACCACTCTTGATTTAGCTCAAGGTTTCCACCAGATTGAAATGAGCCCAGAATCCATTGAAAAAACGGCATTTACTGTAAATAATGGCCATTTTGAGTACCTCAGAATGCCATTCGGCCTCAAAAACGCCCCTATCACGTTTCAACGAATGATGGACAAAATATTAAGAGAATACATCTACAAATTCTGCTTCGTTTATATGGATGATGTTGTTATCTTTTCTAAATCTCTTTCAGAACACATCGATCATATTCGAATTATACTGAAAAAATTGAAAGAAGTAAACTTGAAAGTACAGTCCGACAAATCCGAATTCCTTTGCAAAGAAGTTGCCTTCTTAGGGCATGTTATCACTTCAGAAGGGATAAAACCAAATCCAACAAAGGTTGAAGCCATCCAACGTTATCCCATCCCAAAAAGCCAAAAAGAAATAAAAGCGTTCTTGGGATTGGTAGGCTATTACAGAAGATTTATAAAGTATTTTTCACGAACCACCTTTGCATTAACCAAATGCCTCCGAAAAGGTAGTTCTGTCGATATCGAAAATTCTGAATACAAAAACGCCTTCCAAAAATGCAAAGAGCTAATCTCAAACTGTCCTATTCTACAGTACCCCGACTATAGTAAACCATTCAAATTAACCACAGATGCTTCAAACATAGCAATAGGAAGCGTCCTTTCTCAAAACGAACATCCCATTGCGTTCTATTCCAGAACCCTCAATACAGCTGAGAGAAATTACTCTACTATTGAGAGAGAACTTTTATCTATAGTTGAATCCACTAAACACTTTCGCCCGTATTTATATGGACAAAGGTTCATCATTGAAACTGACCATAATCCTTTAGTTTGGCTCTCCAAGATAAAAGAACCCAACTCCCGTTTAATGAGATGGAGACTCAAATTGGAAGAATTCAATTTTGAAATTAAATACAAAAAGGGTAAAGAAAATGTCGTTGCCGATGCTCTCTCCCGTATCGAACTTAATATTCATGAATCCAACGACGCACATTCAAGTGTCCCCAGTGTTGACGATACAGTTGCCAATCTCGCCAATTCGATCTTGCAGACTTTGTCCATAGCGAAAAATATAACGAAATTATTTCAAACCAAGTAAAAGATATTAACAAAAACGTAGACAAAGAAAATACTGCCGAAAATACAAGAGACGAAGATGTCACCTCCGACATTACTGTACATTCCAACAATGACACCGGAGGAAAATATCTGCCGATATCTGAATTACCTCTTAACTATACCACGAATCGCCTAATCATTAATTACGGTCAAAAATTCAAACACTCATATTCAAAACCTTTAAAGAAAAAACACCATTTTATTGAAATCTCCAAGACGGAACGTCAAGAGGATATAATCAAAATATTGAAAGAAGTAATTAGACCTGACACGTCTTTCACAATTTATATTCCAGATCAAGAACTGAGAAAAGAATTCCAAAGAATCATCAATGAAAACTTGAACCCACCCACAAAGCTAATCTTTTCTAACATATATTTGACTGACATCACTGACACTAACCAACAAAAAGAAATTATTTCCAACTATCATCAAACCAATCATAACGGCATAACAGAAACGTACAATCATCTTAAGCAAAAATATTATTGGCCCAACTTAAGAGATTCTATCACTAACATCGTGAATATGTGTGAAATCTGTTTGCAAAGTAAATACGAAAGGCATCCCTACAAAATAGCTTATGAAGGCCCTCTTTTAGCAGAAAAACCTTTTAAGACTCTACATCTCGATATATTTCAATTCCTAAACTGCCAATTTTTAACTATCATCGATTCATTTTCAAAATATGCTCAAGCTTATTTCGTAACTGACAAAAATGCAGTTACCATCGTTGGAAAATTAAGGCACTATTTCTCCCATCATAATTCTCCCTCGAAAATTGTCGTTGACAATGGTGAAGAATTTAAAAATAACCTTTTCAAAGAATTCTGTCAGTTATTTTGTATAGAAGTCCACTACACGACATCTGGAAATTCATCTTCCAACAGTCCAATAGAAAGACTACATGCCACATTATTAGAAAAATTACGAGTTCTGAAATTGCAAAATCCTGATGAAACGCCAAAAACTTTAATGACTTCCGCTATATTAATATACAATCAAAGTATTCATTCGACCACGGGTCAATCTCCATTTTCAATACTATACGGCCCCTACCTTAATGAACCTAATATTTATACCGACCAATTAATAATGAACCTATTATTTATAACGACCTTACTATTTACGAACAATACAATCAAAGACGAAAAAGTGAACTAATACCTTTTCATGAAAATATTTACAAAAACACTTACAGAAAGCAATCCGAAAACACACAAAAACAGTATTCATTCGACCACGGGTCACTCTCCATTTTCAATACTATACGGCCCCTACCTTAATGAACCTAATATAAATAACGACCTTACTATTTACGAACAATACAATCAAAGACGAAAAAGTGAACTAATACCTTTTCATGAAAATATTTACAAAAACACTTACAGAAAGCAATCCGAAAACACTCAAAAACAAAATAATAATACAGAACAACCCCCTGAAATAATTCCCGATCAGACTATCTATAGGAAAAATACCCTACGCAATAAAATGAACCCTCAGTACATACCGACTAAAGTTACCGAAACAAACAAAAATAAGATAACAGGCATTTCAAAGAAAAAACCCATAACCACACACGTAAGAAAAATCAGGAGACTTAGAAAGACTCTTACTCCCTTTCAGCCTCCTGCTCCTGACAGTGCAGAATCCATCGAACCAATGCCAAGCACTTCAGGTACACAAGCTATCAAATAATGGCTATTTCACTGAAGACATATCCCCTTCTTTAGTTGTAGGTCATTATCATACAACATATATTCCTTTTAATATGACAAAATTAAGATTTACGTTAACTAGTTTATTCAATAATGTTCTTATCATAAATCATATGGTAAATAAGCAAAACAATAATTTAACGTCGACCCAATTTCAATATATCTTCGAAGCATTCAATAATACATACGACACATATGCAAAATTGACTAACTACGATTCAAGTCGCAGGAAACGTGGGTTAATAAACTTCTTTGGAAGCGGTATCAAGTTCATTACAGGAAACTTAGACAACAATGACCTAGAGACAATAACGCAAAATCTACAGATTTTAAAGCATAATCAGTTAAATACCATGCATAAGATAAATGACCTCAGTTCATTCGCCGGTAACATCATCAGCAAAATGGAAAATAATATGAAACTCGCAGACGAAAATACCAAAACTATTCGCTATGCAATCTTGAAGTCTAGTGACGAGGTGAATCTAATGCTTACAATGCAAAACCAGTATTTACAAATTAGTTGATTAAATAATTTTTTAGAAAAACTATTACGCATCATATCCTTTGCGCATTTAAAGACGTTAGTCCTCGAAATATTAAATGTAAATGATATTAAAGACATGGTGGAAATATCTAGAAATACACTATCCCAAAAATGCTCTATGGCCAATAAAACATTTGTCAGAACCTTCATTAATTTGCAAAACCGGTCTTATGATATTAACTGAAATGGCAATTCTAGTTATTAGAATACCGATCTTTGAAAGAAATGTATGTAATTTAAAATTTGTATACCCTATACCTAGAAATGATTGTAAAATGATGATAACACCTAGTAAATATTATTGTAACAATTTATGGTACGAACAATGCGAAGAGGTTAACACAAATTGGATCTGTTCTAACCCTATTGCCAATGGATGCTCTTTTCCAAAAGACTGTCTATATCTCTTATTCAAAATAACTATAAAGTACATGCACTAACTTATCATAAATCACTTTTGCTACGTACGAAAACTGTAGAAACAATATATGAAAATTGCTTCCAATTTCAAAAAACTGATCTCCAGCATTGTAACCTTATTCAGAGCCAATGCGATGTGATCATCGGCCAACATAAATATTCATTAAAAATTAACAATATTTCCTTACAAATTCTGACAAGTGACAACATCCAGGACTCTAATTTAACATTAGATTTACAAATCAAACACTCAGAGAATCCCTGGAAAGTCAAAGAAGATTTAATGGAGCCACTAAATATGCAAGATGTTATTCCTCAACAACAGGCTCATCATATATTTATAATCATATGTATTATGTTATTCTTTGTTATAGCTTTAGTGATATAGCTATGGCAAAAACAGAAAAGAGACAAATCTGTTCCGATAAAACTATTACAAAAACTTGTCGACGAGGACGTCGAAAAAACTAAGGGTGGAGGAGTAATAACCCCAAACCAACGGTTATCGCTTGCCTAGCGCTGACTAAGGCATTGTTATAGTATATAAGTAAAGAATTGTAATGTTAATGTTACTCAATATTATAGTGTCAAAGCTGTATTGCTGTTCATAATATTGTTTCATTAGTTAAGTGCCCTTATTGTAAAATAAAGTTTTTTAAAAGCAAAGTTGTCGGTCTTCACCTTGTCCTCTTCTGAATTTGTTTGAAAAATTTCCGTCCTAAAATGTAATACTAATCATTAATATAATTATCAATATAAGTAATTTTAATTAGTAAACTTTATGTAAAATCATCACATGCACAAATTAATTGCTGGTTATTAATCAAAAAATTTGATTTTCTACAATGAACATCTAGTGGGGCTAGTTGAGCAAGCATTGAACGCGCGTTGCTCAACTAGCCCCAGTTAAGGCAACAAAATAAAAATTAGGTTATTAAAAAAATTATAACAGTTAAAAATAAATAACCATCTAGAATCGAAAGAACAATAATTAAGTAATGTTGAAATACTTACATGGTCCTTATTAAGTTTTTTTTATACGAACATACAAAAAATATGATGACCAGTAATATTTTTTTTATGCCGAAGAAAAAACAAAGTGTTCTCTTATTTTATTGGAGCATCGGACAGCAATTGATAGGCGCGTTATGTATTCCCCTCCATAACCCCTTCTTTTCGCCATTTATACTTTTGTTGTAGGTTGCTTAGTTTTCGAGATATTTCGATTGCACAACTTTCCTCTATGATTAACTAGCCCCGCTCTACGCTACTTACGCAGGTAGTTAAAAACTAATTTGTATTTAGTTATTCTAAATTAGAATTTAATTTACCCAAACTATTCTAATATGTTTTATAATCGTATAATATAGGGTGATTTCTGTAGAGCGTCTGCACTTTAAATTCAAATAAAACAACAATCAAATTATACGCATTGAAAATATTTATGTATATATTTATATATTTATGTTATATGTGAAATAACATTCAATTGCATTAATGTTTGAGAACAATTTTGAACAAATGTCCACAGCGGCTACTTCTGACAAGGCGCATTCTGTTACAGCAACTTCCGACCACCTTTTCAAGAAACTGGAGCCTTATGTCCACAATTGTCCAAGTTTAGTTGCTTCCAAGGTATCAATAGTTGCTGGTATCAGCATAGACCAAAGATTTAACATAATCCGAAAGAAAATAATGAAAGGCAGATAAAATCTTGACACTGATGGTCAATTAACAGGTCCGTCCCTCGAAGTAATTTTCTCACCAAATTATTCCTTGAATAAATCCGTTGTTGCGTTGGCTGTATGGCATGCGGAGCCGTCCTTTTGGAACCACATTTCCTCCAGGTCAGAACCATTCAAATTCGGAAATAAATAATTCACGTGGTCGAAGACCAAAGCTCAACTTTCCATGAACGGCGACGAATTGACTTAATTTAATATTGAACAGCGTGAAAGGCGTTCGGAATTTGTCGATAATTCGGCGAATACATCAGGAAATTCAATTGCACGAATTACTCTATACGTTTGGAGCACATAACACTAATTTTTTTTAAATAAATTTCGACAATTTGCAAGCGTTAAGCTTTAAACGTTCCATGATTATTTGTCAGACTAATGAGGCACAGATTTACAGACTTGTTCGTAAACTCACAGTTTGTTCGATAGAAACCCATATAAGAAGTTCAGACACACTATAAAAATTATTATTAATTATTATTAATTAATGGCACGTTTCTTATTGAAGGATTGATACGATTTATATCGAAATTTGGACCCTAAGGTTGTAATGTGTTATAGGCTCTTATAGTGCATAATCTTGTTGGTGAAGATGTACTGCTGATGTATATATGATTGCGTTTTTGAATAAAGTTAGTAATCTTTTATCGTTTCTAAGACAACAACATATAATATACCATAATTCATCATTTCTCAACTTTGTTATTGCCACGACCTACTAAATAACCAAAAAAGTTAAGCAAAAACCATAGTAACCCCCTCACTACACTATGTTAATTTGACGTTTTTTAAAGTTATACGTCCTTTTTTGTGTATCATAATTTATGAATCATTCTTATATAATGTATTTTTAAATGGCTTATAAATTCTTACGAGCACGTTCATAAGCATACGAATCGTGAAATAAAACGAATCATCTATTTGTCATTGTATTAAATTTGGGATGTATGTGTGAATGGGCCGTTACACTTATACTGAAATACCGCACACAACCACAAATACCGAAGCACAAGACTTGTGTAACCTCTTGTTTTTATATTACTTTTACCAGTTCGAACATGTTCTCTGCACATGAACGCTTGCTTGCTCTACACATGAACGCTTGCTTGCTCTGCATAGGAACTTGTAAAATGACCTGTCCGCGCACCTGGTGCCACCCCTCGCACAGGCGAGACTAATCATTCGTACCGAGCGCGCTTAGGTGTGTTCGTACAAGCTACGCGCTTTGGTAATTATAAAAAAGGAATGAGAGGAAGAGTTTCATTGTTAATTAGGTTGTTACGAAAACAAGTACTACAATTCCTTCTCTCACCCAGTGTTAAATACTACGATTTCTTCTCTCAGTCAGTGTTAAATAAATTAATAACAGTATGGTAATAAAATAAATTGATGATATTAAATAAAATAGACAATTTTGTGACAAAACGAAATGCACCGTCTATATCTGGTGAAACAGTAAAGAAAAATACCAGATTGTACAATGAAACCAGTGGCGGCTGGTGGGTTTTTAAAGTGGGAAGGCGTAGAAGAAAATAGTGCTGCTAAAGATTTTTTTTTGCTTTCCCCTTCCGCCGTTTTACTTTTCATGCTATTGAAACCCTATATAGCAGGTGAACCAGGATAATGAGTTAAAGGAAAGGAACTGAATGGAAATAAGTTATGGTGTTTTGCTCTGAAAAATGTTGGAGGGGTGGCGCCCCAACGCCCTCCCTCACGGGCCGCTACTAAATGAAACATATTTAAAATTAGGATTCATTGCCTTGGATGACAAGCCGTTGTTTGTTATCACGTTCTGTCCGCGGAAAGCATAAAACCTTCAAAATTAGTCAGGCATCTGAAAACAAAACACCCGTCTCTACAAAACAAACCATTAGAATTTTTGGAGCGTAAATCACTGGTCTTGAAAAATTAACAAATTGTTATCAACAGGTCAAGCTGTAATAAGACCGCAGCCGTAATGAGACCGCACCACTTCAAGCATCCTATTTAGTAGCATAAAGAGCAGCCAGGTAGACTAAGCCCCATAAGATTACGGAAAAATTTACCCGCTTACATTGATTGGCCAATGTGATTATAAGCCCTGAAGAAGCAAAAAAGTTGAAAACTATACTACTTTCAAATGACACATTATCGAGACCTATTATTGAAATAGCCAATGATGTTCACTTCACACAATTAAGTGAATTTTTTGACGAGTCAACAAATATATCATGTATCATATATCAACAAATGTATCGATGATTTACAAAACGTCCAAAGCCGTAAAAATTATTAATTTTATTAAAAGCCCACCATTGCAGACTAGATTTCTTTCCACATTTGCGAATAAATGGGTGCCAAATACGATTCAGCTGGCTGTCGCAAAGAAACGTTCTAACGAGGCTTTTTGAATGGCAAAATATATTGAAAATATTTTGTTACAGATAAAAATAGTTCATTTTTAAAATTTTTACAACATGGAGAAACCTTATTATTGTTGGCTTACTTGAATGATATATTTTCACATTTTTATGACTAGAATATGAGTTTACAAAGTCGTAACAAATACATTTTACTAATGACACACAAAGTCAATACCTTCATCAAGAAGCTTGATATTTGGATTATATACATTGAAAACGTAACTTTTATTCATTCACTTTAATTTCAGGTTAAATTACCAAAGATATGGATTTAGGAAATTATTTTATTGATCGCGTGTTGGAGAGCATGAAAACGCATTTACGCGAATTGAAAATTCAGTTACTGGAATATTTTCCAGATAGCAACGATGATTTGTCGAAAAGATGGTTTCCCAATCCGTTTAATGAAAATGTTGCAGCTGCTGAATTACTTACTGAGATTCACAACCAACTTATTGAAATAACGACCGATAAAACTTCGATGGTGTGAATACGGAAACCTGGTAACGAGAGCTTTGAAAACATTGATCTCCATGGCTAGTTCTTACTTATGCCAAAGAAGCCTTTTGTCTATGGTGACTTTAAAAACTAAATATAGAAATCGTCTATTATCACTAGAAAATAATTTCCTTACGTGTATTTGCAATGATGATCCACGTATAGAAAAACTTTTAAGTGAAAAACAAAATCAACTCTCGCATTAAATTATTATTTTAAACAACTTTGGCTGTTAATCTATTTAAGTTTATTTCATTTTGTTGTTATTACCTGGTAACATTTAATTTTCTAATACTTGTTTTTAAATTAAAAATACTTTAATTAAATAATGTTTCGTATACGGGTCTAATTTTTTAAATACAGTGCGACCCCCATATTGCTGAACGCGACCATCGTAGAGGTTGCGACCCCCAGGTTGAGAAACTATGCCATAATCCTGTGATTATTAGAAAGTTACCATAAAACTGAAATCCGATAATATTTTAGAATGAGAAAACTGTTATAAAAATTCGGATTATTGCAAGCCATCGTTGACCGTTGAAGTTACCAGGAAAATTAAATCACTTAGCTTTGCTAAAATTGCTCCGCAGAGATTTACCTTTCAAATTGCATTGTCCCTCGGTTTCGTATAACTTTTGTAACTAATTCGCCGTAAATCATTAAATTATCCGCAACTTCTGAGCTTCGGATATGTAAATCTCTCTAAAAGTTTCAATACTATTTCTGATGAAAATGTACGAATTACAGTTATAGTTTAATAAATTTGCCTTAATAGGAGATAGTTGTTTGAATTACCAATTATGCGAGAGTAAAAGTATTTTAAATTGCAAATTGTGGCAACACTTGGAATGCAATTTAAGAAAGTATTCAATAAAATACCAAATTATTTATATATTGTGCTTTTATTTATGATTTTTCTCATACTTTACTTTTTGTATGCTTTTACAAGCACTTTTACAGCTTTTTTGTCTATATTTCTGTTTAATATGAAGTTACTAAACCGTTAAAAAACGGTTACAAAACGGTTAAAAAAGCACATAAAAAATTGAGATTTGGTGGTCCACCACCTGACCGCTTGCACGATTCAATTATTGCCAGGTGATTTGCGATAACTTTCGCGCATATTTCGGCTGGTATCTCGGCCATGATTAGACGAATGTTGGTTTTCAACTGTTCAAGACTTTGAGGATTGTCTATGAAAACACGATTTTTTGCGTAACCTCACAAAAAAAAGTCCAATAATCTCGGTGGCCAATTGACATCACCAAATATCGAAGTTACGCGGTCTAGGAACTTCTAACGCAATAAGGCCAACATTGGTCGTATTGTGTGGCTTGTTGCGCCATCTTGTTGGAACCACATATCGCTCAGATCGAAATCTTCAATTTCTGGGAAAAATAATTAGTTATCATAGGGCTATAGCCTTCAGAATTGACGTTAATAATCACTCCATCTTCGTTTTCGAAGAAGTACGGGCCAATGACACCACCAGACCATAGCGCGCACCAAACAGTCACGTTTTGCGGATGCAATGGACTCTCCACAATCACTTGTGGGTTTTCAGAGCCTCATATACGGCAATTTTGTTTATTTACGTATCCGTCGATTGAGAAATAAGCCTCATCGCTGAAGAAGATTTTGTTCGAAAAATCTGTTGAATGATCAAGCACTTAATTGGCGTATGGTCGGCGCATTCCATTGTTTTCGGTTATCAATTCTTGCGTGAGTCGAACATGATAAGGATGAAGATGCAAGTCCAAATGCAAAATAAGCCATAATGTGCTGCAAGATAAGCCAAGTTCACAGACCGTGAACGCCGAGGAATCGAGCAATTTGGGTTTTCAACCACTTTCACTAATAGCTGCGATACTTCCAATCGAGCGAGCCCTACGATGATGCACATGTTTTACCATATTCGTTACAGACTTAGTAGATTTCTTGGTTGTGTTGGAAATTGTGTACTCAGAACAACGATTATGGCGACCACATTCTGCTACGAAGGCGCGAAACGTGGCTACGGCAGAATCACCATTTTTGTAAAAACTTTTAATAATTCAAACGCGTTGCTCGGTGGTTAAACGATCCATATTACAAAATGACAAAACTTAAACTAAACAAATCACACTTTGGATGACATTTAAGTTAGGCAGTTGTAAAAATACGGGGCTGTATTTTCTCGAACCACGAAATTGATAATCCTGTACGCAATATTTCTCAATTTCTGGATTATCTTATACAAACAATTATTTTTAAATCCTTTAGAATAAGCTTCTTAGTTTGTCTAATATATTTCATTTCTCATATGTTTCCTGGATTGATAATTTTCGGACTTTTTGTAGTTTTTTTTATCTCTTGGATTTCCTATAAATACTTCTAATACCTTACTTGAATAGGCCACTGAATCGATATTAATTGATTGGATCAACTTTTCGGTAAACATTTTCTAACCCTTATGTACACTGAAAATCAAAAGACTTTATCTTGAATTTGATTACTTTTTGAATCATTAGGAATATATAAAATCCACAAGATCATACTCTAATCAATTAATATTAGTTTTAGTTAATAAAACGTATTAATAAAATCATTTATCTATCATTGTTACCAACTGCATATGTAAATATTATGGTTTGGAATTCACTACTGAGATTATTAACAAAATCTACATTTTCAGTTTTTGAATCAAAATTAGAAAGCGTGATAAAGCTTGGAAATTAGTGGTTTTTCTAGTTCATCAAAGTTTTTATTAATATGAAAATAATTTTGTTTCATTCATGTTGTTACAAGGTATGTATATTCTAATTTTTTCTTGTTGGAACTGCTTAATTTAAATGAACGAAGTGTATACAACATAAGTGAATTTCACTTTCACACTTTGATTGGTTTTTAACCATTTTGTAAGTATCCAGATATATACCAAATTTTAGTAATGCAGATTTTAAATTATTAAATAAAACATTTTGTAAATGTAGTGTAAGATCAGAATATGTAGCAAAATATCAGAATATATTAATTCATACGCTATACATTTCTTTATAATAAAATAATTCATGGCACGTTATCTCTGTTACCGTATATCGCGAATTAAATTGTTTACTCATATACATGTTCGAATTCAAAACCCAAGCCATTCAGAATTAAGTGGAAAAGTTAATATATCACAAAAAGTTAAAATTCAGTGGAATTGAATAATGTTTATATTGTATTATCTTGTGTACATTTATATATGACTTCAATCATAACTAATTTCATAATTTGCTACCCACAGAAATGTATACTAATTTAAAAAAAACCTAATTTTAGGTTTTAAACTATGTTAATCAAAGAAATGGTAGGCAGTCATGGGGACTGCCGACATAAGTGAAAACTTAAAACTTTGGAATAACTTTTTTTTTGAATTTTTAAATTAATTATTCTTTAAATGTACAATTTAAAAATGTTTATTTTTTTTCACGTAGGGTCGAAGGTCTAAACAAATATAGAAAATGGACATTTAGAAAAGCTAATTATATTACAATACTTTTTTGTAAAGTTCTAATGGTGGAATTGAATGATATAAGTTTACAATCATTTTGCTAAAAATAATTGTACGTATCTTATTTCTGACAATTTAAACCAATAAACAATAATTTTGAGAAATTAAATTTATTATAAAATTTTATAGAATTTTTAATTTTAAAATCCGAGACAAAAATTCTATCGAAAAACTAGAATCTGTTTTACCGCGCTAGTAAGATATCTCCTAAGCCACTATGAAATATTCATTGCGCAATGTATTGCAGAGATTAAATATTAGAAAAATAAATAATATCAAATTTTTCAACGCAAATATTGATATCAATATTGGAAATATTGAAAAATAAATGTGTTGATTTTGTTATTTATTTTTCTACATAAAAATATTAACATATTAAGTACTCACTCTTGTACTGCACAGTGATTCTACAATTAAACAAGTAAAATAATAATTATCTTAAACACAATTTAATTTAAAACACATTAAAACACATTTAAAAAAAATTAGCGTCGCCAGTCTGGCGCAAAACGTCTCTAGCATGTCAGTGACGCGAACCCATAAGTTTTACCTCTACCGAAAATCGCCCAACGCGGCTAAAGAAGTTTTCCCTTCAAGAAATAAATAAATAAATAACATATTTTACATTATTTATTTTTAATTTATGCATTACATAAGATTATAATAAACAGCCTTTCTCTTAAAAATTGTGATTATAATGATGTATTTCAATATATTATAATACTTTTCACTTAGGTAATAAACGATTTACATGCTATTTAAAATCGATGTTACGAATACATTTTCTTCTGAACAAGATATATAAATTATGTGTAGATAGGTGTTTGCGTCAGATCAGTGAAGAATTTTTTAGAATAACAAAACAGGAAAAAATTAACTTTGCTTCAAATCAAATTTGTCTGAAATATCTTTGCCAAAAGATGCAAAACATGCAAAATATGCATACATATAAAATATAAAAAAAATAATGCAGTAATATATTTACCAGCTAATAACGATCGCCAACTGAACTGAGAAGCTGGATTAAATAGGATGAAAGTTAATATGGCTTTATATCATTTTTGGTAATTTTTTCTGTTTCCTGTCGGATTTCAGAGTTTAAACTCATAAATGCTATAGAGGATGATGGTGTAAATGAGGTAAGACAGTTAAAGTATATCGGCCCTAATATGCCGTACGCGTACGCGTAAATACTTGGACATATAAGCCTCATTTAGATGATGACTGTTGACTAGAGCAAACCCGAAAAGACATGGAGACGAACTACAGGTTTTCGAAACTTTCGAGGCACTATTCTGCTTTTGGTCCACATTGAGCTAATGACACAAGCATGGCGCTGATGGCTTTCTCATTCCCATTCGTGTAGGATATTCCATACGAGATTTTTATCATCTCAATATTCTCTCTAATCTTGACTCTGTGACCAGCCAACCCGATATAATTTGTTAATCTTTTCCTCAGTAAGGATCTCAAAGGAGAATCCTGAGCTCTTTCTAGCTCAACCATATGAAAACTAAGTAAACCACGTATGGACAATAAAATCTTAAGAAACAGAGACCTCATAATAGTTCTTTAACTTTTCTTCGGCCTGAGCATTAGTTTTTCATCGCAAAAAGATATGTTTAATTGAAGATTGCCAAATAAAAAAAAACAACTTCCTGTGAACGGCGACGAATTGATAAGTGTTGATCTTCGTCAACACTGTCAGCAACAGCGGCGAAATTTTTTCTTAAACGAACGTTTTTTGTCTTAATTTTTGTTTTAATATCGAGCAGTGTAAATACGTTCGGAATTTGTCGATAATTCGGCGAATAAATCACTTTAAATTCATAAAATTTAAATTCACGAAGTTAATTTAATAATTAATTAAATTAACTTCTTATTTAACTTATTAATTAAAAATTTAAAGAACTTAAAATTCACGAAGTTGAAATATACGCAGTTGAAATTCACGCAGTTAAATTCACGATGTGCTTTATAAGTTTGACACAGATAACTGATTTTGATAATACATTTCTACAATTTGCAAACGTTGCTCTAATGTTAAATGTTCCATGATGATTTACTATTGAGATTATAGATTCTGATTTACTATTGAGACTATTGAGATACAGATTTACAGACTTGCACGCAAACTCAGAGTTCGTTTAACAGCGACCCCTACTGGCAGTTCAAACACACTAAAAATATCACCCGTATCAAAAAAAGTAAAAATCATCAGTAACGTTATCAGCAAAAAAAGTCTTCGAACGCTTACTGGCTTGGTGAAAATCTGTGCTGCATATTATTTATTATATCTCATAATATATGAAAAATATTATTGTTGTTAATCTCATAAATTATTTAAAGAATTTTGAAGATTGGAAAATCAATTGTTAAATTCAAAGACTATTTATTTTCATTTTAATGATGAATTTACTAACGCAGAGGGTAAAATAAAATTTGGAACATCTGTATTGATGTAAACACAATAACAAATAAACACTTTTGTTTATGAAAGTACACTGTTTATCTAAAAACACTTCATGATCTACTCAAACAGTTTAATATTAGCTTTCAATAAGGAAATTCGGTACCCGGAAAACCGGGTACAAGTAGCTCGGCAATGTTGGCAATAGACCTCGTTCAGAATGGCCAGAGAAATTAAACAAATTTAAAGAAGCCCACACCAATCCATCTACAAGTCCCACCGAAATTGCAGGTACTTTAAATGAAGATTATCATGTATCAGTAATGACTCAAACAGTCCGTAATATGATTAAAAATCAAGGATTGCATGTGGCTATAAAATAATACAAGCAAATTGCTCGAAAATCACAGGAATAGCAGCTGCACAATGCACCTAGACAGCTCCGGATACCATTCTAATCTCCATATTTAAACCCCATCGAGCATTTGTGGGACTATATTAGAAGGAAACTTAAATAAAGGATTAAAAACAAACAGCACCTTAGAGCAGACATTTTCAGGAATGGTCCCAATATAAAACCCCATTATTTTGAAATTATTATTGTTTACATTATGGATTATTATTTCGATCGAATGTTTTGTATCATACAATAAAGTTTATTGTTAACATGAAATTGTATTTTTAATCAATTTTAATATTTGAAGTTTAGTTCTCTCAATAAAGAGGTTTGTTTCAATTTCACTACAGGTATTCAGAGACTTTTGTTTACTGTGTATATACACATATATATATATATATATATATATATATATATATATATATATATATATATATATATATATATATATATATATATATATATATATATATGTATATATATATATATATATATATATATATATATATATATATATATATATATATATATATATATATATATATATATTATTCACGTATGGGCCCTGGTGGACCACGCGAAGTACAATTAGAGGCGTTTGTTGTTGTTAGCCTTCCTTTGAGCCCATACTAATTTCATTCTTTCGCTATGAGCTTTTTTCCTTTCGTCAGACCAAGTTGTTCCAGTCTTCCTACATTTTTCTCTCTGGCCAACCTTCCGAACGTTAACCTTGTGTCTGAAACAACCTCTATCCTGAATTTCACTTTGCGTAATATTTGCTAATCTTAGGTCCTCTTTAATTGCCGCAATCCATTTAATTATTTCTACTTTAGCTCTACTCCTATTTTCATAAAATTCGACTATTTGTCTAGTTAGCCTACTCGGATTCATCCGTTTTATGTGACCGTAAAACTTAAGTATTCTTTTTCTCATATCGCTATGTATATCTGTGTATTGTTTGATTTCTTGGATTTCGCGATGTCGGTATGTTGTGCTATTTATTTGTTTGGGGCCTAGGATTTTTCTTATGATTTTTCTTTCCTTCTTTTCAATGTCCTCAATGTCCCTCTTTCTATTCAAAATGAGCGTTTCTGCAGCATATAGACATTCTGGCTTAATAACCGTGTTGTAATGTCTCAGTTTTGTGTTTTTAGATAAGCATTTTTTGTTGTAAATATATATATATATATATATATATATATATATATATATATATATATATATATATATATATATATATATATATATATATATATATATAAATATATATATATATATATATATATATATATATATATATATATATATATATATATATATATATATATATATATATATACACATTATAACATTATAACTGAAAAAATGAAGCCTTCAGTGTATATTATGTCGATTTAAAATAGAGTCAAGAAAGCATAGGATAGGAAATTGTTTATAAATTTTTATAACTTACAGTTAGAAGTTGAGTATCTTATATTGAACTATTTATATTTTTAGAAAAATATATTACTACCCTTAAAAATGTTTTTGTTTCAGTTTTATAAAAATTCTAAACGTGTATTTTTTGTTATTAAGTAATCTATTAGCTTTCCTTCCTTATGCCCGAGACTCTTCTTGTAGGACTGATATGTGAGGCTAAAGTAAACCTCCTAATGGTAAAATTGCACCTTGAATAAATAATGTCTTAATGCCCTAAAGTATGTTAAAATCTATTCCGACCCACTTGAGCTACGGTCTCTGATGCCTTATTTTACAGAAACCTCAGACACTTATACGGAAAAAATCACTACACTATATGCTAAGAAAGTATTTTTATCACATTTACAATTGTCGTTTAATTTAAGAAAACCCGAATGTTATCTAGACGTGCCTTGATCAATATCCACTTTTAAATATACGTACATATATATATATATATATATATATATATATATATATATATATATATATATATATATATATATATATATATATATATATATACGCAGGGCGCAGGTTGCTGTGTGTTCCACATGAGATTGTGGAATCCAGCGGTTGGGTGTATGTGACACTCAGCTACTGTTATCTCATTGGACGCTGTCCAAGGAAATCTTAACATTTCATATAGACGCCATCCGACGGGAAGTCGACGAAAGTATGAGTTGTTGATTGTGGATAGAGTGTCTCTATTCTTGACGGGACAGCATGTGTCGGTATCCTGACGACCCTAAACATCAAGAGTCGAAACATATGCCCTCCAATTGAAGGAATGGACGGGGCTCGTGCCCAGTCAAACACCTAACAAAATGTTCATTTAGGCGGAAACGCAGGTTGCTGTGTGTTCCACATGAGATTGTGGAACCCAACGGTTGGGTGTATGTGACACTCAGCTACTGTTATCTCATTGGATGCCGTCCAAGGAAATCTAATAATTCATATATATACCAGGTGTCCCATTAAGGATGGATCGCGGCCGTATCTTGAAAACTATTTATCTCACAGCTTTGGGGGAAAAAAATTGTACTAAAAATGATCATGAGAAATTCACCAAAAATATTTTTAAGCTTCTAAAACGACCGCAAGAGGGCGTGACGAGCTAAACATTTTTAAAAATCACTTTTTTGTGTATTTTCAAGTGTTAACCGAGTAAGAAAAATTCTCAGTTATAATTAGCAAACTGTCTCCTACAACTTTGTTTTATGACATTTTGTCTTCGCGAATAAAGAAGTGGGGGGGAGTTTTACCTATTTAGATAAAAAGTCGTTTAATGTCCGTTTGCCTAAACCGATTTTCCTCAATTTGGATTCACTTAAAAGGCAATTGACAAACTCAGAAACTCAGGCTCTTGACATGTCAGAGATATCAATTTTGGGTTTTCATTGGACGATTCCTCTTTAAATTACCTTTCTTGCCATGTAGTAGAAGCTGTACCATTCTATTTGAAAAAACTGAATAAAACTTCAAAAAAACTATTGTTGAATGTAACGCCACCTCGCGGTTTCATTTATAAACTAAATAATTTATTTCCCAGATTATCTGATTGTCCCAGCAATTACCTTTTAAATGAATTCAAATGGAGGAAAATCGGTTTAGGCAAACGGACATTAGACGACTTTTTATCTAAATAGGAAAACTATCCCCCCCACTTCTTTATTCGAGAAGTTAGGACAAAATGTCATAAAACAAAGTTGTAGGAGACAGTTTGCTAATTATAACTGAGAATTTTTCTTACTCGGTTGATACTTGAAAATACAAAAAAAAAAGATTTTTAAAAATGGGTAGCTCGTCACGCCCTCTTGCGGTCGTTTTAGAAGCTTAAACATATTCTTGGTGAATTTCTCATGATCATTTTTGGTACAATTTTTTTTTCCCACAGCTGTGGGATAAATAGTTAAATAGTTTCCAAAATACGGCCGCGATCCATCCTTAATGGTATATATATATATATATATATATATATATATATATATATATATATATATATATATATATATATATATATATATATATATATATATATATGTGTGTGTGTGTGTGTGTGTTGTACACCAAAATGTTTCAATTAAGGAAACAAGTGTATGGTGAGAATTGTTTATCCCGCATCCACGAGTTATTTAAAAGATTTAAAAAAGGTCGTGAGGATATCAAAGACGACGAACATTCTGGCCCAAAAAATTCCGTGGTTACCCAAAGTAATATTGAAGTTGTGCGTAAATTCATAAAAAATCAGGGCACATTTTCATTGCGATACATGGATATGGAATTGAATATGTCCAAAGATTCAATTCATCGCATTTTGACCCATCATTTGGGACTTCGGAAGGTTTGCGCAATCTTTGTTTTGCACAAAATGACTCACGGCTAAAAATTGCTTCGAATTCAACATTGCAAGGACGTGATTAAATAGTCAAAAAAGGACGAAAACTTCAAGTACAGCATTTTACTGATGATAAGACGTGCTGTTTTCAATATGATCAAGAAACCAAGTGCCGAATGGAAGCAACCGAGCGAGCCAAATCAGAAGAAAAGCTGAAAGTGAAAAATCGAAACAATGTTGATTTGTTTTTGCGATTATGAGGGAATTATGCACAAAGAGTTCGTTAGACCTACTCAAACGATCAATGCTGTGTTTTACCTTGTTGTTATGAAGCGTCTGTTATCGCATATTTGTCGCATGCGGCCACAATACCGACAACAATACCGGCAGCTGGAGCTTGTTGTGCTATAATGCGCCATTCAATCGCTCGACGCTCATCACTGATTTTTTAATCTATAATAGCATTTTAACCATTAATCATTCACCATACTTACCTGATTTGGTTCCCTACAACTTCTACCTCTGACAGAGTTATGCCGACATTGAAGCCACTCGAAAGAAGTGATCTTTGGTCGAGCTCAAAAATGTATTCGTCAACCTAATTGACAGTGCAAAATTTTGTATTGACGCGCAAGGGGACTATTTTGAATAAAAATAATGAGTTTTGCCGAAAAAATAAATATTTATGTTTTTCTTTTGAAAAAGTCTTGTTTTCTGTGACACTCACCTTTTATATCTGGCTTCTATTTAAATCATAATTTTAACAAGAAGCGGTTGGAATAGTATCAATAATCTCTTAAATATGAAAATTGGCTCAACATTTCAAGTAACTATATAATTTTCCCCCTGAAAATAAAACCCGAATTGAAAGGGAGATACTTCCTTTTTTATGAGTCTATGTTGTATACGTTGCCATGTTAAGTGAGTTTCCTCACATAGCGAAAAAATCGTGAATTTTTCTAATATCAAATAGTTGATATATGGCTATGGCAATGTATACTATATATAACTCTGCTCTAGTCTTTGCTATTGTGAAAAGGAATTTCCACTCCAGATAATAATAAATAATTTACAATACTCTTAATAATTATGCATAAAAATTCTTCTATTTCTAAATAACTAGATTCAACATTTGTAATACTCCAACTAATCTAAATGGATATGCTTCAACATTAATTTTAATAAAATAAACGTTTTACGTGCACAAATTTCAGAATAAAATTTTATCAATTTTCTTAACATTTTTAACGGTTCTTTAAATGCTAATCAAATAGGATAACTTTAGCACTAAAATGGCATAACACTTAGTATAAAAATGTATATAACAGATATACTATTGACATTGGCTTTTGATAGATCTGTAATGAAACATCATCGACATCTATTATGGGAAGGCAATTTTGCTTATGCGCTTATGCATCACTCAATTATCGTTAGATTTGAATTGCATACGATGTACTGACACAAACTTCATATTGAAAATTAATTTAAAAATAGCAGTTCAAGTACAATTATGAATTTGTACTCAAAATATTACATTTTATGATAGATAAATTTCCGTTGTTTTTAGTGATGTAAGGATAAATATTAAACACACAACAGTGTATATGAGTCAGCAACACCTATATATTACTAACAGAACCTGACTATATGTAAATAAAATTGATGGTTTGTGTGTAATGTAGAATCTATAAAACGTTGTAGAAAATTGTGGAAACATGAAAGATTACTCATATTGATAAGAGTCTAATATTTTTATTTACGTGAACCAATAATAGTTTTAACTAATCCATTCGGTATAACTAATACTAATATCTAGCGTAACGCAAGTGGATAAACAATATTTTTGGTTTTCTGCTTCGGTGTATAGATGTATAGAGTTTTTGGAATTCCTACTCTGGAACAAGCCACATATAGTTGACTTTTCGATGGTTAAAAAATCCATATATCCATTAAGCCACATTGTCTATCGTACGGTAGCATATTTAAATTTAAATACTGTAAACTGGGAAAGATGTAGTTAAGGTATAAAAGTTGATGCGCTACTCTGGAGCAAACAACATATAGTTGACTTTTCGATGGTCAACAAACTCAGATCGTTCGATTACATGTTGAGGGACAGTTAAACTATCCACCCTATAGACATTTCCTTTCACTTTTGTCTATATCCATTAAGCCACATTAAATACTGTAAGCAGGGAAAGGTGTAGTTAAGGTGTAGAAGTTGATGACCTGCACCGCCGTCTAGTGGCGAGTTACAATAAAATGGATAGTGTATATATATATATATATATATCTGTGTGTGTGTTTCAATGGAATGGAAATGGAAATGGTCTCATATCCACCCGCTGCACAAGAAGGAAGACAGAACAGATGTGAACAACTACAGAGGAATCTTCTTACTACAAGTCAGTTACCAAATCCTCTCAGCATGCCCTCTCCAGAAAACACAAGAACAACTAGAACACAAAATTGGCGAGTACCAGGCAGACTTTCGCGCTGGTTGCTCATGCACTGAACAAATCTTTAACTTAAAAACAACACTGAATTTCAAAGCTATCAGGAACTGCACGTTCGTGGACTTCATAAGTATACGACTGCATCGACCGAAAATCACTGTTCAACATCCTAGAAGAACAAAGACTCGACCCCAAAATACTACGATTGATCAAGCGTACACTGCCAGAAACAACCTCTAAAGTGAAATTTATGCGAAAAATTTCCGAACCATTCCGGATTAAAACCGGAGTACGCCAAGGAAATGGGTTATCCCCACTCCTTTTCAACTTGGTCCTGGACAAAGTCATAAAAGAGTAGGAAAAAGAACTGAAAAATCAAGTACATTGGAAACCAATAAGTCTTGGACGACCGAAAGATAACATAGAAACATGCCTTAGCAGACGACCTAGCCATACTAGCAGACAATGAAACAAAGGCAACCAAAGAGATAGAAGTCCTCAAGGAATGCGCAGAGAAAGTCGCCCTACAAATCTCCTTTCAAAAAACCGAATTCTTCTGCTCAAAATGAGATGTCCAAAATTTGAACACCAAATACGTCTAAATAAATAGGGTCACTAACTATAAATACCTGAGCGAGATCCGCGAATCCACCAGAGGAGAGTAGATAGCACAGAAAACTCGATTTCAGAAGATGAAGAGGGCATACGACAAGACACACAATATCTATAATAAGAAATGCATATCCACACACGCAAAAATAACACACTACAACACAGTAATCAAACCAGAGGTACTATACGCAAGCGAGACACTTACACTCCACACAAAAAGCGGCATAGAAAACATACTGAAAGAAGAATGCAAAATTATGAGGAAAATTCTCGGCCAAAATCTAACAGAGGAAGGATACAGACTAGATTCCAGAAAGACCACAGAGAGAATCTCCAACGTAGCGGCGGACATAAGAAAAACAAGGCTGAAATTCTATGGACATATCAGTAGACTCCCAGCGACAAGACTCACTAACAGAATTCTTACATACATACAAGGGGTCAAGTCAACAGTATCATGGATCGCATAAGTCAGAACTGATCTGGGAAAGGTACAAATGGACCCGACAGAGATTGAGGATAGTAGAACCTACAGAAACAAAATACATATGTGGAACGGTGCATCAGAGGGTGAAGTTTCGGGCAGATCGGTGACAAGGTGGACGGAGGAGAGAAAGAAAATCCATCGAGAAAGAATGAGAGAGGTGTGGAAGATCAGAAAGTACACTGAAAATGAGTCAGAATACTTTGCATGTTCTAACCGGGTTTATACGCACCTAATAATATATGTTTCTAAATCGTTCCGGGTGTCGATCCTTTTATTCTGTGGAGTCTGCTGTGATGTCCGCCTAATTGATATACACATATGTCCAAAAGTTCGGAATATTTACAAATAGGATATTTATCCCTATGGCACTTTAAAAATTGTGATGGATATTTATTTTAGACCGTTTTAAAATGAAAATAACAAAAGCATTGTTTTGCTGATAACAAAGGTTTTTCGATATTTGCAGATTCCGTAGATACTTATATTTCAGTTCTTTTTCAATCTTCAATCAATCCATTTAAAAATGCCTTGTTTTCTAAAGGGCTGTATCAAAAATTCATAAACAATTCCAAGAGACACCTGACATAAATGATTGCCCCAGAAGTGAGAGAAAACGAAGTACAACCAATGGCTTGGTCTCTGATTCACATGAACAGTTTGGAGAATCCCAGGTCGACATGCCCGGCTAAAAACAGCTCAAACAAGTATACCATTTGAAGGTGGAAGCGTGATGTTTTGGGGTGGTATTATGAGTGGTACCCAAACATCTCTGTTGATTCTGGAAAGAAGAGTCACTGGTCCTGTGTACATCGAGGAAGTTTTAAATCCTGTGGTGGGACCGTTCCAAGGCACATCGAACCACAGCAGTACAAAATTTTCTGCGGGCATAACCAAATTAAGGTGGCTATCAAATTTTCCTGACATGAATGTCATTGAACTTCTTGAGACATTCTGAAAAAAAATCAAGTAACGAACTATTCCTCCTCTTACCCTGCGAGAACTAAAAGATGTTGCTCATGATGGTATATATATATATATATATATATATATATATATATATATATATATATATATATATATATATATATATGGGTTTTTTTTATTTCTTTGGACTGCGTTCAATAGGATTACAGTAATCAGGGGTTATATACCCCCGACCGTTATATTCCCCAATCTCATGTGGAACGCACAACAACCTGCATCTCCGTCACAATGAGCGTTGGTTAGTTGCTTGACCGGGAGGAAGCCCCACCCAACCCTTACATTGGAGGCCACATATATCGTATGTGGGTGGTTAGACTCATCAGGGTACCGACATATGCTCTCTCGCCAAGAATAGGGAGTCCCTCTCCACAATCAAACAACCCATATTTTTGCCGACTTCTCGGCGGATGGCTTATATATGGAGTTTTTTGACTTCTTTGGACTGCGTCCAATGAGACTACAGTAGTCAGTAGTTATAAACCCCCGACCGTTGTATACCTCCTGTATAGGGTTTCAATAGCACGAAAAGTAAGGAAGAAGAGAAAAGCAAAAAAAAATCTTCAGCAGCACTATTTTCTTCTACGCCTCAGCACTTTAAAAACCCACGAGCCGCCATTGATCCAAAATGTGGTTAAAATTATTCGAAATGATCTTTGTAACCTAAAGAGCTCATCGATCAGTTCATTGATCTACTATATAACTCATTTTAACGGAACACTTGGAATATTGGAACGTTTGTACCTTATATAAGCAATATTGTGGATTGCTTGGCTTAAAGAAAGTATTGTGGTGTCCAATAATTCACCATATTCGCCACTGATGATGAAAATGTTTCGAATAGGTATTTATGCTGCAGTTATGGAAGCAATTTCTAAAAATAGTGGTGTATTGACGCACAAAGGTTCTATTTAGTATGAAAAAAATAGTGAAACCTATTAAAATAGCATCTTGCATTTCACTGGCATCAATCAAACTCTTCATTGGGCATACCGTGAATAATTAAAATATGAAGAAAATTTTATGAAAGGTTTTTACGTGTTAAATATAAGCTTATAATCTCAGATAACTTATGCTACGATACGGTTTTATTGTGGGTAACAATAGCTTAATTTAATCCTCTTACAATGGATTAAAGTTCTCTTGTATTATTCTAATTCAGGCCTCATAAGCGACGAAATATGTTGCAGTAAAATGATTTTTAAGAACTGATATTAATTTGAAGGCATATGTTACATCTAGACTTTTAAATGATACACTTCTAGCTTTTTAATGTTTCAAAGGTTTATTATAGATTTTGTTCTACGTATGTTTCGCCTTGTTAGGGCTTTCTCAAGAATAGCTTGAACTAATACTAATAGTTAAACACAGTGTTTCCAAGTATACAGATAAAATTATTCCATTTTTATTTCTTCTTTTTAACGTCTAGTCTAATTATTCTAAATATCGGCTGGTAAAAATCGGGACATTCAATTACAATATGATCTTATCTATTACCGGGATGTTATGGAAATTTAGCTGGTCATTCGTAGTAATTATATTACTGTTTCTTAAGGATTTTTTGATTTCCAATATTTTTAACAGGTGTAATTTTTTAGTTTTCTTTTCTGAGTGTAATAATTTAACATTGTTTACATTTATAAAATGATTGTTTTCGATATAATATGTAGACATTCCGGTGCTTTTTATATTATTTAAGATATCTAACAAGGCGAAAGTAGATAACAAGTTTTGTAAAGCAAAATTTATAATAAACGCTTAAAACATTGAAAAGCTACAAATGTATCATTTAAAATCCTAGTATTTTCAAAATGTTTCCCAAAGAACCAACTGAGAAAGTAAATTTCGCAAAATTATAAATAATACAACAGCACCGTTACGTCTCCATAATATCGGGTCTTTCAATTTTTTTAATTCTTGAATAAAACATAAATTGCGTGGTGAATTTGCCTAGGTCTAGTCTTATTTGAGAAGTGTAATGTACGATATATATATATATATATATATATATATATATATATATATATATATATATATATATATATATATATATATATATATATACATACATAAATGGAGTCATACACAATACAATAACGCGTTAAAATTGTTGAATTGTTATATGAACATAGGCGTTCAGTGAAAAATGTTTTTAGAAAATTACATGACATTTACGGTTTACACAACTGTCTAATTATCACTCAAAAATTTCAAGAAACTGGTTCAGTGGAAGATAAAAGAAGAACAATATATAGTCGTAGTGGTGGTTCACTACAGCATATTCCATTAGAAATTTCCATCAGTTGACGTTCACGAAAATTTAGACTCAGTGAATCTACAACATGGCTTATTTTACGAAAGGACTAAGGACTTAGCCCTAAATGCATGTAAGGTTCAAATAACACAGGATCTAAAACCACTGGATTATTCAAAAAGTCGTGTATTTGTCAATTAGATCAAATAACAAAAAGATGTTTTTTTTTCAAAAAATACTCTTTTCAGGTGAAGCACATTTTGAAATCGGTAGCTATGTTAATAAACAAAAGTACGGCATGGGGTGTGGGGAAAAATACACGATTGATTCATGAGAAACCTTAACATCATAAACGAATCACTGTTTGGTGTGTATTATAGTCAGGATGTTTAATTAAGGCGTATTTCTTTCAGAATGCTGCTAGTGAAGTTGTAGCTATGAATGGAATTCGATATCGTGATATGATGGATTTTTGTTGGCTGAGTTGAATAATATTAATCTGGAGGACATGTGGTTTCAGCATGATGGCGCTATACCTCATTTTGCTAATGAAATAATTGATTTATTGAAAGAAAAAATTCCTGGATGATAATTGTCCCCCAAGATCATATATTTTGATACCGTTGAATTATTTTCTTTTGAGGATATCAGAAAAGCCAGGTCTATAAGAACAATTCACAATCGATTTCTCAACTAAAGGATGATATTATTTGACCCAGGTTATGTCAAAATGTTATCCAGAATTTTGGCAGATATTATCTTTCTAGGCATTCCAAACAAGATTTCGGGGTAGGCGAGATACTTGTCATCACTGTTTCCCATACTTCAAGTTCTGCTTTAACCACTGATATGTTGCTTTCGGGAAGCAGTGACGAGTACATGGAAATTGCTTCTTCAATTTCAGAACTGGCAGTAAAATTTGAAGGTAGCACACCAGATAATGCTGATACTACTTTACGATGTTTGGTAAACCTTTCAACCAATTGTTGAATTGTATGATCAAGAAATGGAATGAACAAATTAATTTTGTAATACGTGCATACATCCAATGCAGGAATGTTCGGTCTATTTAATTGTCTTCCGACGACGCATGGTATTCGCAGTATTTTCAGACCAATTTCGCAGACCATTTTCTTCCAGTAAAACCTTTGGGTCTTCATAGAGATGAAGATATTCGACGTCAGTGTTGTTTCTCAGGAGTTGTAAGACATTAATAACATCATCTACATGTTTGAATGCCGTGATAAGATCGATGTCAATTGTCTGTAATTGTTTTGATAGCGACAATGTCATCATAACTTTTTGAAGAATCACTAAACACATCACAAAATCCGAAGATCGAAGCGTACTTAGCAATTGGGCGGCTTGTTGCGATGTTTCCTTATTGTGATTAAATTGGAGCATTTACAATCGCTGAATAAATTTCCCTGAATCTTATAATAGCTTCATGTTTCTGGACCCACCGTATTTCACACATTGAGAGCAAGCTTTTTTGGTTACCGACGGGTAGTAGCTCTTGAATTTTTTCTTTCAACAAAGCAGTGCGTTGAGCAGAATGTCGAAAGTAAGAACCAACAGACTGCACAATCCCAATGCAATTTCGGACATTTGCTAATGAACATGAATCAGCAATAGCAAGGTTGAGAGAGTGTGCACTACAGTGTACATAAAGAGCAAGCGCACATTCTTGGCGAACATAAGCTTGGGCACCGTGCAAATACCCACTCATAGCTGCAGCCCCATCGTAACCATGACCAACCACATGAGAACATTCAAGTCCATGCTTCTTCAGAGCTGTAATAATAAGATTTGCGAGACCGGATCCTGAAACATCGACGGTTGGAATGTACTCAAGGAACATCTCTTTAAGTATATGGTGTTTATTATCTGTAAAATCAACATATCGAAGACATAACGAGACTTGTTCTACACGTCCGATGTCGGTGGTTTCGTCAGTCAGAATCGCAAATAGTTTGGCTTTCTTTACTTCTTCAATTATTTTATGTTGCATTAATTCACTACAAATGTCAATTATTTTGTTTTGGATCAGAGGGCTTGTATACAGTGCATTCTTCTGTGAAGTATTCAAATGCTCAGCCAGATCTTTATCTCCAGACTCAGCCGCAAACCGCAGCAGAGCTCTAAAATTACCATCATTCTGTTGTGGTTGTTCAGGTTCTAGTAATTCTGGTGTAATTTGTAAGCGCCCCGAATCGATTTTACCTCTCAAGGAGATGCCTTGTTTGCCGCAAAAAATTATTACTTTTACGATAGGGATTAGTTTCTTTCGATTCTCCTCTTGTTGTCTCTTTCTTTCAGAAGACAGCTGTTCAGTGACCGAAAAAGCCTGCGAAGACATTACTTTTAGAAAGTTATCTGCCAGTTCTGAATTTCGCTTGTGGTATCCCGATTTCGCATGAGCTTGAAATTCTGGGCATTTTCCACTTACAAAAAGGTTCGGTTACCAACTGGCCGATCCTTTGATGACCGCCTTTACCTTCATCAAACGAACGACCCATTACCATGCAAACTCTGCAGTATGCTCCACTTTTATATTCCGAATATGACAACCAGGGGAATCTCTCCAACCATTTCAATTGACTGACCCTTGACTACACCACTTTTTCCAGTAGTCCATACCTTTAAGTTTATCACCCTTCCCTTTTTTCCCTCCATTTTTCGACAGTAATAATGATTCACGTATCTATCCTTAATAAGGTCACCGAATAACAATGCACTAAAATTACTCACTTACACGGTACACTTAATTCTCTTCACTATTCGTTCACCACTTTTCACTTATATTCGCTTCGAGTTCGCATGGAACAATACTGCCGTAAGCGCGGTCACGCGCCGCTTATATAGCAGCCCAGTAGTAGCCGTCCAGAAACTACCACAAACTTCCACAAAGCTCCGCTCATTCCGACCGAGGGGCGTGGCGAATAATCGAGAAACAACGCAAAGTTTCCATACGATACAAAATAGTTCGACTACTCGACAAGAGATGGCGTTACTCTGCGCAACGTCCACTAGTTCGGATATATATTCAATTCAAATGTAATAAATTAACTCTCTTCACTCCTCGTATTTTTTCGGTATAATATTAGGTAATATTTGGCTTATTTCGGGGGGGGGGGGGGATTTGAACCCCCAAAACCCCCCCCTTGGCTACGCCCGTGTTCAATTATCAATAAAAAGTTTTTTTAAATTAATGCAATTTCTGTGTTTATTCAAGAATTAAAAAAAGCAATCAATTTGAAAGACCCTTTATTTAAGGAAAAAATATATATAAAATATAAAAAAAAGTAAACTATGTCAGATGAACGTTAAAAGTTCAATAAAATAGAGTTTTACTACAAAAGTAGAACATTTATTTCTACTCATTAATCCTGTTTTGGAATTTCTTGTTTCCTCAGAACCTACTTTGAATTCTTACGTTCATATTTTAATGACCTGCTTTTAATAACTTGGTTGTATAGGAAATGTATAAAAAAGTAAAAAATAATTTAAATACAAGGTGTCCCATAAGAACATTTCTGTTTAAAGTATGCTATTCTAGAATTAATAAAAAGGTCTTCTTCTATCAAGAAAATGCTGGGGTACACACCTGTAGAGTTTCAATGGCCAAAAACCATGGAATTAAAGTTCAAATTATTACAACATCAACAGAATTAATTGGATTTGCCCCCCAGTGACTTTTTTTTATTTCTGAACTTAAAATATAGCTCAGCGGACAACGATTCACATCGAACGAGGTCATCACCCAAACAGATGCCTATTTTAAGGACTTTCTGAAATCTTACTTTTTAAACGGCTTAAAAGTTGGAGAAACGCTTGGAAAAGTGTATAGACCTAAAAGGAGATTATGTTGCAAAATAAAAAAAGTATATTTAAAATAATTTGTTTAGGATAAGGACTTATCGATCGACTCTGTTATTATTAACCTCCGCACCTGGAAATTGTATTCCAAATATCAGTTAATTATATATTGTTTTAAATCAAAGTATATTTCGTAGGTTTTCTCATCTGCTTTTAAATCATATGTTTTCTTACTTTCGTAAGGTTTATGACATTT
Organism: Cosmopolites sordidus; assembly: GCA_031761425.1. Classification (NCBI taxonomy): domain Eukaryota; kingdom Metazoa; phylum Arthropoda; class Insecta; order Coleoptera; family Curculionidae; genus Cosmopolites; species Cosmopolites sordidus. Next base: position 25,777 of record JARFXV010001516.1, on the reverse strand, counting down.
TATTCGTTTAAAATAGTAGTTTTTAATGTTTTGATAATATCTGACGACCTTCATATATACTTATAAAAGGGTCAGAATAGTCAGGTTTAATCGCAGCAAATTATCTTATTTAATTATCCTGAAATAGTATCCTCGTTAAAGCTAAAGATGACTTGGAGGCTTGGGTCGTTATAATATAGTCTTAGCCTGAGGTCATAACTAGCGCCCATTTTATTTGTATTACGAACTTCTCGAACCTCTATTGGGCAAAATCGAAAAGTTTTGCTTCGAGATTGCAGCTTCGGTGAAATGGGTTATAAAAAGATATACAAGGGGCATCTCACGGAAACCCGCACTTAAAAAGCACAAATATTAATTTTTCGCCAAAAATCATTATTTTTATTTAAAATAGGCTCCTTACGTGTCATTACAACGTTTTGCACGGTCAATTAGGTTTACGAATGAATTTTTGAACTCTGCCAAAGGTATGTCTTTCAGGATGGCGGTCGACGCTTTTTGATTGGCTTCCATGACAGCGTAATACTGCCCTTTCATAGGCAAATGAAGTTTTTCGAAGAGGTAGAAGTCACAGGGAGCCAAATCAGGGCAGTAGAGTGAATAATTGATGGTTAAAATGCCATTTTTGGTCAACAAATTAGTGATGAGCGCCGAGCGATAGGAAGCTTTGTTGACGGTTTTGTGGCCGGACTAGATAAATACGCGACGAGACTTCATAACACCAAGATAAAACACAGCATTGATCCTTTGATCAGGTGGAACAAACTCCTTGTGCACTATTCCCTCCGAATCGAAGAAACAAATTAATTTAATTTTTAAATTTTCGAAACAGCTTTTCTTCGGATTTGGCTCGCTCGGGTGCTTCCATTCGCCACTTTGACAGTTGATTTCTAGATTGTATTGAAAATATCGCGTCTCATCACCAGTAACAATGCTGTACTTGAAGTTTTCGTCCTTTTTCGACTCTTTAATCGAGTCCATGCAATGTTGGATTCGGAGCAATTTTTGGTCGTCGGTCAATTTGTACGGAACAAAGCGTGCACAAACCTTGGGTATGCTCAATTCCATTTCCATGTATCACAACGAAGATTTTGGCTGATATTTTTTATAAATTCAAGCACAATTTCAGTGTAACTTTGAATAACCACGACATTTTTCGGACCAGAATGTTCATCGTGTTTGATGTCCTTACGACCTTCTTTGAATCGTTTAAACCACTCGTGGACTCTGCTACGGGATAAACAATCCTCACCATACACTTGTTTCATTGATTCAAACGTTTCTGTGAATGTTTTAAAACTTAATATTCGCTTTTTGTGCGATGTTCATTTTTCGACCGATGGCATAAACACACTGTCCGAATGTCATGAAATTTTGTCAGATCATCAATGAAGGATGCGCCTTTTCAATGCTGCTTATCCCGTCAAAAGTGGGGTTATTAGTTAAAGGGTATGAGTTGATGTGATTATAGATTATCGTACATAAAAGAGTAAATATATTAGATAAACTCAAACTTTAGTGATCACATCTTATTGATATTATTTTCTATACTACTTTATATGGAAATATTACATAAAACCTAAAAATGTTTTAATCTGCATACATTCTACATTTCTTTTCTTATAATAACATTTAAAATGCATACGTTCATATACGTCCAATGTATTCAATGTTTTCTTTTCTAATTTCATTTGATCATTCTTAATTAGGTTTTGCAGAATATATTGTTCCGTAACAATAATACTGTTCAAATTCGAAAGAAAACCGTAGCCTGTGAAAACGGTTTTGAGTTATTAATTGGATTATTAATGCAAGTGCTTTAATGTAATGTGGTCCTAGTCCTGATATAAACATTCACTATCGTACCATTGATTTCTCACCATACATTTCCATAAACATTTTCTTAAAACATGTATCTAAAATGCAACCATTTGCATTTTAATTTTCAGGATTCTAAATAGGATTGATGTCGGAAGACTGTGGAGGTGTATTTAGAGAATGTGGTATGTTGTATCCACTGTTTCATTATATACACTGTATGCTTTGGATCATTATCTTATTGGAAATAATAATCCTAAGGCTTTAATTTTTCAGCATTATTTTTAAAGTTTTCTTTTAAAATATTTAAATAAACGGATAAATACTAAATTGCCCACTCCCGCTGAAGCCATACACCCCCATACCAAGATATTGCCAGCACCGTGTTTAACAGTTTGATGCAAATGTTTTAACTCCAATTCCGTGTTCGGTTTCCTTCATATATGTACTTTATCGTCTGAGTGAAAAATGTTGAATTTGCTTTCATCTGAAACCTTATCCAATCCAGACGCATTTTTCGGTTCAGTTTGTTAATATACGGTTTCTTTCTGCCGACTTACACATTATACCCTGCTGTATGAAGAAGTCTGTGATCTGTCTTTGGGTAAACATGGAAACAATTTCAGAAGCTAAGATATCAGATTTTTTTTATTTTCTTTACTAATTTTCTTTGTTCTCTCTCCGACAGTTTTGACGGGCGTCCGATTCTCGGTTTATTTTTAAAATTGTCAGCATTTTCAAATCTATTTATGACACAAAACTGAATGACGCACAGCCAAAAGAATAAGCAGGATTCAGTACAATGGATCACATCCAGGTTGTACAGCAGGCCATAGAGAGGCACAACGAATACACCATGCCACTGTGCTTGGCTTTTATCGACTACGAAAAAGCATTTGACTCAATCTCAAAGCAGGCAATAATGGATGCATCGCTTAGCCAAGGGGTGGACAAAGTATATGTAAACCTATTAGGATAGATATATGATGAAGCTACAGTGACAATTCACCTTGATGATCTTGAAGTTGGAATTAATGTAGAGCGAGGTGTACGGCAGGATGACGCAATATCGCCTATTTTTTTCGCTGCCTGCCGAAGAAATATTCCGAAATCTGGATTGGAAACAGGATTGTGTGAAGATCAATGGTGCAAACTTAAACCATCTTAGATTTGCAGATGATATCGTTCTCCTTTTACAAGATCCAAAGGAGCTGCGAAGGGATGACGAACCATTTGGATTAATAATAAACCTGAAAAACAGTCAGGTTATGTTCAATAAATTTGACGAGGACAGAATAATTTCAGTTTTAGGAATGGATTGGGAGATTGTGGACCACTTTATATATCTTGGGCAGAAAAATCTCAACGGACGGGGATACCGCCCGGGAGGTGAACCAGCGTGTTAAATTTGGCTGGCAGACATTTGGCAGGCTCAACATGGTATTTAAGGGCTAACTCCCACTTTGCCTGAAATGAAAAGTTTTCGATCAGTGCAATTCCTGTCATCAATTCATGTCAGTCCTGCAATTCACACATCGCATTCAATTCAAAAACTTCGGGTAGCATAGAGAGGAATGGAAATATATATTCTTGGCATTACCAGACGAGTTGGAAAACCCTGCACATAGATCAGGGAACAAAGGAAAGTGTGTGACATCATTGGAAGAGTAAAGCAATTGAAAAGGAAATGGGCAGGCCATATAGTAAGGCGATGGGACGACAGGTGGACCAAGACAATCATGGAGTGGATACCGTTTGATCGCAAACGTCCCCGAAGAAGGACGAAAGCATGAAAGACTGATGGCATTGTTAAGTATATTGGATCCGACTAACATAGGAAAGCCCAGGACCGTGAAAATTGGAAGCATGCTGAAGAGACCTTCATTCTGCAGTGGATCGACACGGGCTGATGATGAAGATGATGATGATGATGATATATGTATATATAATCAATAGATAGATCAATAAATGATTATGGAAAAGTATGCTCAATAAAAATTTTAAGTATTTCGAACAAAAGTAATTTAAAGTCATTTGGTGAAACCACAAATGTTTTAATGATATTTCTTAAATATTTCCATTCAATATGCATTTTCATAATTAACAAAATATGGATGCCCCATTAACTGGTTAATGGAATAGATCCAGTTGATTGACATGTGGTAAACCGGACAATGTATTGCCTAATACGATTTCATATTTGCACATTGTTCATGCAAATTGTTGCTTCAGGTCAAATTAATGCTCGACTAATTTGTCCTAGTACAGTAATGGTTGCAAACCCTGTTTGTCTAAGATCATGGGTTATTGCCACTGAATTAATTACTCAAATCATGCTTCGTTACTTATCTTAATGGCAATGAACATTCAAGTATAATCTAACATTTATGAGCTATAATAATTTTAATTTTATTTTAATCATATCTTTCATTATATAAAGATTATATAATAAATTGATGCATAGTTTATGGATCCATAACACAGGTCAACAGTTGTTTTGATAACGGGATATTTGGAGCTGATTTCATACGAATTTGATGCCCTGAATTCAAATATGGTATTAATTTTATATTATTATATAATTTTATGTTATTATATATATAATAATATATTATTATATAATAGAAATATTATTATATATAAAGATAGAGGAACAAGTCATCGATGAGGGGCAATACTCGGACTAACAGAGCTCTGGTAGCTGGTCAAACGTTGGGATCGTCACTTTCTCTGAATCTTCCAGAGACTAAATTAGGATAAGTCCACTTGCTACGGTTGTTTCGATCGATTTCAGTAATATTTACAGTGATCAAAGTGGTAGGCAGAATTAACAGTGATCGAAGTGGTTTTTGGGTTCTTTCCAAACCATCGGTACGCCGACTTTTTTTTCCCGGTAGTCTACTGTCGTAAATTTCCTGTAGAATTTTTACAAACCAGATGCGGTACTCAGGTACTTATCACCAAGGCTAACACCAAAGTATCCATGATAAGCTCTCTTTAAAAACTTACTAACGGTATTTTGTGTTTTATTTTAATGTGAATTTTCCACATATGAAGCAAAACACATTAGGATAATTTAGACAACTTCGTCTACTTGAACTTATTTTATTTCTATTTAACAACACAAATACAACAATCTACAACCCATTACGTTTTAGGTTAACTTTATAAAAACTTTTTCCTAAACACAAATATCACGCGAGGCCAACTTCGATCTACCCTGCACGACGAGAACTCACAAACTAACCACAACTCTAGTTCAAGTGTTGAAAGTCACTTCAGTTGCCGAAAAGGCAATGCTGGTACCATCTAGTGGTTTTCCCTGGAACTAACTCTACGGTAGACTGACAATAGAGCAAATATACAGGAACCAAAATTCTTGAATGTATTGATATAAAACCTTGAATGTATTGCTTTGAGAAAAACCTCATTAATAGATAAGCGAATTTATCTAAAAAGTAGAGCAGACAGAGAAAAACTGATTTCATATTTAGATTTAGCGCCCCCAATATAGCTAAATTTAGTTCTAAAATTCTAGGTACCAAAAATTTGTTGTAGGCCTGTAATAGATATGTATTTAACAATAATAATATAATACATACATACATATATATATATATATATATATATATATATATATATATATATATATATATATATATATATATATATATATATATATATATATATATATATATATTAATATTTTTATTACATATTATTATTAGTACATATTATTAGTATTATTACATATTATTAGTACATATAAATTATTTAATAATTCCTATTTACATTGGAATCTGAGTTAGAATTTTTCTCGAATATTTGTATTGAGAATTACTTCAATTTTCTTTTATATTAGAGGAAAATTATATTAATTTTTTTTTCAGTAAAATGAAGCACCATATCTCAATGGAATAACTGCAATATTGTTAAAATATTGTAAAACAGGCTCAAAAACAGAAAGAAAAATATACCTATCCGCTTTTAAAAACTTTTTATTGAAAATGTATATTTCAATATCTCCCTTATATAATTTTAGGAAAATGTATATTTTAATATCTCCCTTATATAATTTTAGCAGGTTTTCCATAAACGCCCTTTAATTTTATAGGTCCAGACTTTTATTCTCGCCCTGATGAATAGAGATACCACAAAATCATTTGATTATGTAAGATTACAATTTTTACATATTGACAACTATTTTATGAATCTCAACTAAGTGAAGAATGCAACACCCAACTAATAATCAGACAAAACCTAATTGAATGTGTAGCACCTCATTTGCAATGAACTCTCTTCCATATTTTTCAAAACATGATAAAATAACTAAATACAATAAAATTATTATATATCCAAGCAATATTCGTCTTCACCTTCGTATTCCTCTTTACTGAAATGTCGAACCCATCGAAACTCATTGCGTTTGCGTACTGTTCGGAATACTCGCCAGCGTTCTGTCTTCCTTGGTTATATATTGGAGAGATATACCTGTTAGGTCTTTAATTTGGTCTGTCCATCCTTTTGGGTCGTCGCTGATCTAAAGCTCTCTACACATCCCCGAACCACCAGTCTTTCTAGAGAACAGATGCAGTTGTTCGTCTGGCAGTCCAGCACTAAAGTTCAAAAGAACTGATCCATGTTTCAGCGGGATATAATACTACTACTAATAATAATACGCTTATTTCGGCCAGAACAACTTCAAGTTCAATGCGAGAGTTTATAATAAATATACTTTATAATAAATACACTTCAATTTCCAACTAAAATTCTCGTTATAGCACAATTTTATTGTTATGAAGTCGACTCTCATAAAGTAAACTTGTATTGAGAGTTGGAGTACAATAACACAGTCAGTCATCAATACAACCATTTACAATTCAGAGTGATTACACTATATTACAATGTGATCATATTATAATATACAAATTTGCTTTACAATAACACATTTGTATTACAATTGTAAACATAGATATAAAACCAAAAACCATATACTTATCTAAATATACATTGGGCTATTAACTATATGGCATTCCAGTAATAGCATTCCTGATGAATTTTTTAAAATGAATGATAGTAAAATTAAACTTAGACTTAATGGCAAATTTCAAGGAAACAATATATGAGTGTCTGGAATACAATTCAGATTTAGTTTTAAGTAGGATTAGTACTAGTCAGTACATTCAGTAGGATTAGTTAGTCAGTACATTCATTTTATACAGATCTATACAAGAATAATACACAAATAGTTGTTTTAGTGTAAGAGCATTAAATTATTTGTATAAATCAACAGTATAGAATCTGGTATTCTTTCCCAAAACAACTCTCAGGAGAATATTTTGTTTATATTTGGACAAAGGGAAAAATATACTATCCTTAACCAGCGTTGATCTAAAATGCTTCTATATAACGTGAATATATAAAACAATTTTCTAATACTATCATTTTATCAACATGAAGATTAAAATGTATATTTTTATGGAAGTAAACACCCAGATACTTACAATGATCGGAAAATTCAATTTCTTGACACAAATCAGTAAACTTCTTACATGGATTAGCAGTGTAAAAAATGATATACTTCTTATATGTTTCAAAAGATCTATATCGATTAGAGGACATTTAGTTACATTAATTTCTCGATTTAGCAAGGAGTATTTAAAGCGATGTTCCTCTGACCATATACCCCTTATTCTGAGTATGCGTCTTTTTTGATAAAGTTAAAACTTGCATCAGTCATCCAATGTTAGTGTTTTTATCCTTTGTTAGTTTTTCTATATTTCTGAATTAAATAATCATTCATTAAATTAACAAAAATTATGTCTCTTACACCCTGTATATTAAATGTTGTATATGAACTTATTCAAGATAAAACTTATTAACTTATTCAAGACTAATATATAGAACAATTATACAAATTAATTGTACTTTTTTTATAACATTTTAAACTTATTCATAAAATATCAAACGAATATCTAATTTGCAAAATAATGCCCATTAATTTCAATTCCACCTTTTACCTCAAAAAGTTCGTAGGTTTGTTTTATTGCCCTATCGAAGAAAATAAGTTAAAAAGTACGTGGAATTTGTATGATGCTGGATATGGTAAATAAACTGTGTAGAGTGAAACCACCAATTTCAATCTATAGATGATAACATTCGTACATGTTGCGATATTTGATCAAGAGCTTTCATGTTGGGTCATGTTTTATGTTAACTGTTTTATTTTACCTGTTTTATTTTAAAATTTCAGTTACCATTTTTTGCTTGGTTAATGTTTTACAACATTGTCCTGTGATATAAATGCTTCAGCAGCAATGTGAAATTATACCCCCTCCTACGCATAAGCATAGGAGACCACTAAAGATGACAAAACACGAAATATTTCAAACGAGCATATAACGAATACGTTGTTTTTTTAACAAAGATAAAACTAAAGGAATACACTTACCAATTCCAAATCCTTTAATCGCTTCGCCACTGGGTTCCAAAGCAAATTTATATACATGGTCGTTAACTTCCAAATGGCGGATGCAGCCACGTAGACCTTTAGTTACCGGTAATTTTTCGTCGAGACCTGTAGTATTGCCAGTTCCTCCGATAAATAAAGGTTCTCTAAAGGTTATCCTGAAAGAAGAAAATAAACGATAATCTTTTAGGAAGCGATAACGATGGAAATAATAGTAAAGCAACGGCCCTAAATGTATACGCGTTTTGTTGTCTTGTATTAAGTCATTGGGTCAATTTTTCGGTATCCAAAGTGTAATGTTTGGGTAATTTTTTCGTGTGTAAAAATAAAAATTTTTGGCAAAATTAATATAAAGTATGTAAATTCTGGACTTGCCGGAAATAGAAGAACATGAAGTAATAAACGCACTGAAGGTAATGAAAAATCAAAAATTTATTATTGATGAATATTGAATTGATGATAATTAGTTATTGATTGAATGAAGAAACGAAATTATAAGAGCGTTGAAGATATTAAATAAATGCTTACGACGGTTGTTATTTATGTGTTCGGAATAATAAATATAAATCACATGTTTATTATTGAAAATGGTTTTGTTGTTTTTCAAAATATCGTCCATGATGATCGATACACTTTTGCATTCGTTTCAACAAATTTTCATAGCACATTTTAGATCCCGATTGAGTTTCTCCAAAACAAGCATTTTGCACGCATCAACCGCTTCTTCGGGCATCGAAAATCGTTGACAATTTAGTTAATTCTTCACGGACGGGAACAAAAAAAATTATTGGATGCTAAATCAGGACTGTACAGCAGATGAGTCATTAATTCGATGCTTTGACCGGTCAAATATTCAGTTGTTTTGTCCGATGTTTGAGAGCTCATGGTAAAGAATGATCTTGCGATGCTGGTTGTTTTTTCTTATTTCTTGAAAGACTTCTGGCAAACAAATGCTTGTGTACTATTCAAAATTGACCGTTCTACGATTATCTAGTGGCACTGTGGCCACATACCCATTTATAGCAAAAAAACAGGCGACCATTTGCATGGTAGTGCTTCTTTTGCGAACAACTTTTGTTGGGTTTGGCTTATTTTGAAAGACCCATACAGTCGACTACTGTATATTTTTGAGCTCATACGCATATATCCAAGATTCCTCAATTGTGTAGATATTATATACACGGCTTTTGACGCACCACGATTGTATTTTTTGAGCACTTCTTTGCATCAATAGACACAAGCTTTTTTCGACCGATTTCGCAAATTCTGCGCAAACCTGCACAAATCTTTTTCACGGCTAAATAATGGAAAAGAATTTCCCAGTACGGGACACGGTGGAATGGTGTGAGCGCATATGTGTGATCTATATAATATTGGCAGAAGAGTTAAGTGTGTTCAAGGATAATATTGCGTTCGTTAAATATAAGGTATATGCTCGACCTGTTTTACTCTTTCCTTGACACTTCCCGACGAGCAAAAACACACGTACATTCTTTAGAATTATAGTAGCACCAGGGCAGCATGATGCAAAATAAATTTTCTGTGATGCGGGGTGTTGAAATGAAAATAATCAGATATATCCACACCGAAAAAATATCGCTTCTGAGAACGATTCGTATGAAACTGGAAACAGTATCACGGTTTTCCAGCTTAGTTTACAGCAAAGAAATAAGCCTCATTTTTAAAACACTTCGTGTGTTTTTCGTCTTTCTAAAGTTTCAAAAATTCGTTTTGTAATCAACCTCTGAAAGACCTTTACCACCATTTTAACGGAATCACATTGATTCAACAACAATGATTTAACATTGCGATATCAAAGAACTCCTACGAAAAACCCTGTTTGAGTATTAATCTAAACTAGTTCAGTAAATGCTAAAATTTGCAATGCCAGCGGCAAAAGGAAATAATAATAAAGCAGGGGTCGGAAATTAGAATGCGTTGTTTTAGCATGTCAACTTTTTGTCCGTTTCTGTTGACATTACAAGGCATAATGTTAAATGTTTTATTTTATTCATCAGGTTGCGCTCCAGTAATTTTCGAGGGTTTCAAACAATGTTTTTATTCAAACTCGCATTAATTTTAATCATGTTTTACAGAGACTTTGACAAAAATTTTGCTACAGAAAGTTTCTATTTGTTCTACTTAGTTAACTGTCTCTTATATATATATATATATATATATATATATATATATATATATATATATATATATATATATATATATATATATATATATATACATAGATTTTGTGTGTTTTCAACTGTTAACCGAGTAAGAAAAATTCTCAGTTATAATTAGCAAACTGTCTCCTGGGGGGGAGTTTTACCTATTGAGATAAAAAGTCGTCTAATGTCCGTTTGCCTTAACCGATTTTCCTCAATTTAGATTTATTTCAAAGGCAATTGCTGCGACAATCAGATAATCTGGGAGATAAATTATTTAGTTTATAAATGAAACCGCGACGTGGTGTTACATTCAACAATAGTTTTTTTGAAGTTTTGTTCAGTTTTTTCAAATGGAGTGGTACAGCTTTTACTACATTGCAAGAAAGGAAGAGGAATCGTCCAGTGAAAACCCGAAATCGATATCTCTGACATGTCAAGAGATATTTGGATTTTTCTGAAAAAAATCAGTTAGTTTTAATTTTTACCGTAATATTAAGTTAAAAATTGGTCTTAATATTTAGGTCGCAATCGCAACCGCAACAATTTTATTTAAAAAATAAAATTATCTATTCAGTATCAATCATCATAAATGTTCTAATCCTCACCTTGATAATATTTTCTAATTTAATTACATAAGCGGAAAAAATGCCTTTCCCCAATTGTTGCATTTTCCCTTTTGTGATGCTTAAATACTAGAACCAGAATATTGAAATCAGTCATTAATAAATATACCTACTCTTTCTTTTAAACTAAATGAATGGATGAATGAAATTACGCGTTTTCGGGTTTCCAAATAAACGCATGCAATTCTTAGGTACATTACACAAAGAGTATAAGAAGGGAACCATGGAAACAAACAAAAACAGTCAAATTAACTTGTCAGTTTTGAAATGCATTACATTTTCAACATTGCATTTATTAATTATTAATAATTATTATAATAATATCTAACAATGCCTTTTACGAATAACGAGGCCTATGATATGTTGGCGGTGTATTTCCAATGTGTTGAAAATGCATGTATTGCAGAGCGGCAATATGCAAGTCAATATCCCGAAAGAAGGCATTATTCGAAGAAGGTGTTTACACGTCTAGCAAGACGCTTACGAGAAACAGGAATTGTGCATCCAGATCCAGTCCGCACCAGGTTACGTTCGATTCGTAATAGAGATAATGTCGTAAATGTTCTGGCTTATGTTGAAACCAACCCCCATTTAAGTATCAGACAAATATCTGAAGAATTAGGTGTTAGCAAGACATCCGTTCATCGAATCTTAAGAGATAACAAGCTGCACCCCATTCATGTTGTCTTACACCAAGCCCTTCTGGATAACGATTTCGACAGACGGTTAGACTATTGTCACTGGTTAAAAAATATGTGTAGTGGAAATAAACAATTCTTAAAACGCACACTATGGACTGATGAAGCTACTTTTAGCAGTGATGGAGGCGTTAACTTACATAATATGCACTACTGGGCAGTTGCTAATCCACACTGGATGTTAGAAATCAACCACCAAAATAGATGGAGTGTGAACGTATGGTGTGGTGTTTTGGGAGACAAAATTATTGGTCCCTTTATTTTTAATGGACATTTGAATAGTGAAACATATTTAATTTTTTTACAAAATCGACTGCCAGAACTAATGGAAGATGTTTCGTTGGAAACAAGAGACAAATGTGGTACCAGCAAGATGGATGCCCTGCCCATTTCTCGCAGGTGGTTCGAAACTTCTTGGATGCTTCGTTTCCAAATCATTGAATAGGACGGGGTAGTTTATTTTCGTGGCCGGCGCGAAAAATCGCGTCAAATCTCCGGATTTGACAGTCCTCGATTTTTACTTGGGAAGACTAAAAGACCTTGTTTTTCAAACTCGTCCTACCACACGAGAAAACATGATTGAAAGAATTCAAAATTCAATAGCCAGCATTTCAAGAGCGGAAATTGAAGCTGCGGCTTTAGTAATCGTCGAAAAATAAATCTTTGCATTTCTAAGGATGGAAGGCATTTTGAACATTTAGAAAGGCCTTAAAGTTCAGATTCTGTTAATTATTAGACTGTTGTGCTGTTAATTTTATTTGACTGTTGTTATTATTATTATCTTCGTTTTTGGCCCGTTGGCCTTTAAACACGCTCCAAATTAATATGGCACGAAGAATTTGCACCAGTCCTAAACCTGGGTAAAGTGTGAAGGAAGGCAAACATTAGGTTAATATTTTTTTAACTTAATGCAGGTAGTAGTGAAATAATAACTGATTTTTTCAGAAAAATCCTATCTCGTGACATGTCAGAGATATCGATTTCGGGTTTTCACTGGATGATTTCTCTTTAAATTACCTTTCTAGTCATGTAATAAAAGCTGTACCATTCCATTTGAAAAAACTGAACAAAACTTCAAAAAGCTATTGTTGAATGTAACGCCACCTAGCGATTTCATTTATAAACTAAATAATTTATCTCCCAGATTATCTGATTGTCCCAGCAATTGCCTTTTAAACGAATCCAAATGGAGGAAAATCGTTTTAGGCAAACGGACATGTTTACCACCCCCCACTTTTTTATTCGCGAAGTTACGACAAAATGTCATAAAATAAAGTTGTAGGAGACAATTTGCTAATTATAACTGAGAATTTTTCTCAGGTTAACACTTTACTCGGTTAGCACTTGAAAATACACACAAAAAATGATTTTTAAAAATGTTTAGCTCGTCACGCCCTCTTGCGGTCGTATTAGAAGCTTAAAAATATTTTTGGTGAATTTCTCATGATCATTTTTAGGTCAATTTTTTTTCCCCAAAGCTGTGGGATAAATAGTTTTCAAGATACGGCCGCGATCCATCCTTAATGGGACATCTGGTATATATCTATTTCTGTAATACATTTGGCTAACGGACAAAAATTAAAAAATACATTTTTTTTTAATAAATACAAACTTTTGAACGTAAACGTTTCGGGGGTCTTCTCATCCCGTTTTCAAAACAAAACTAAAAAATAATTTATATTAATTTCTATATAATAATATTGTAAAGATAAGAAGTAAATATATTTTTTTGTATATGTTAATGATACTTACATTGATAATATTATTTTTCACTGACATACTACCAAAAAAAATATATAGGTTTTAGGTTTAATTTGTGTCCGTTTTGTTTTTGTTTTCTACCCAGTGATTCTTTATTTATATAAGAACAGATATTTTTGATATTTTCTGAGTTTTAGATCGTGGCGAAAAACCATAAAAAGTATAAAAAAAAAATAAACGAATCTTCAAGTTCTAAATATGGTGTTTTTTCTTTTTTTGGGTTTTTCGCCACGAACTAAAACTCAAAAAAAATATTAAAAATATCTGTACTGATGTAAATAAAAAATAAAATTAAATAATAAATAAAATTCCAAAACGGTATTAAAAGAATCGATAACTAAATACAGAAGATTAAAAGAAACAGCTATAATTAATTTAAATAAAAATAACTGTATTGTTATGCCTTCGGTAGATTTAAATTCAACATGGTTTTCGATTCTAAAGAATACAATTAAAAAGGTTTAATGATTTGAATACACAATAATCACACAGTAAACCTCGTCAATATAATTATTTGGTAGTATGTCACTGTCAGTAAAAAATATTATTGCCAATGTAAATATCATTGACATATACAAAATATATTTAGTTACTATATTTTAGAGTATTATAGAGAATTTAATATAAATTATTTTTAGATTTGTTTTGAAAACGGGAAGAGAAGACCTCGCGAAACGTTAACGTTGAAAAGTTTGTATTTATTTTAGAAAATTTTGTTTAGACAAATTTATTACAGAAAAAGAATCACTGATAAATTTGTGTCCGTTTTTTTTTACTCAATGATTATTTTATTTACATAAGAAAAGATATTCTTTATATTTTTTTGAGCTTTAGTTCGTGGCGAAAAAAAACCCAAAAAAAGAAAAATATATGAACACGCCACAAACATTTAGACAATATTCTGCTTATGGTGTTGTCTTGGTTTGTCCAGTTTGACCAGTGATGGTTGTTATTTGTTAGAGTTTTGCGAAATGACCATAATATATTAGGGAAATAGTATATTAGGGAAATATGTAAAAGGAATCTTATTAATTCTTCTATTGGAACTTTCGATTTGAAACACTAAACTTAAAGAGATTTACCATGAAACACAAAATCACTTATTTATAATTTCTCTATACGCGTTTCATCAGGACGTGATTGAATCTAATTCTAAAACTAAAATAGTAAATATATAGAGCATAGTTTAAGAGTGATTTGGTGTTTAGTGGTAAATCTCTTCATGTTTAAGCAATCTCCAATTAATAACGCTATTAACCAAGCTGTATAAAGGTATATGACTTATGAGAGATCTTCTAGGATAATCGTTCGCATCCAGCAAGCTTTTAGAGAGCTTTTAGAGAGACTATAAAATTAAGCACAAACCAAAGAATGCTCGATTATATTGGTGATGACCAGAGTTAATCCTTAACCGATAATGGTTCAAAGTCGGTGTTAAACGTCAAGTCCAATTCCCATTTGCCTTATATTATTACGCGCCTATTATCTTTAATCTTTTATAAACCCTGTCTATCCTCTTACACATATTATGAAAGTCTGCGAAAATGTTTAATTGAAATATCATGTATCACATATTGCCTGAATGAATTGTTTTTTTCTATAGCAAGAATTATGAATGATTTTTTTAGACTTGTAAGTGGTTTGTTAAATGTACCACTTCAGCAGCAGAGATGATAGTGCGATTTCCAGTCGCCCAGATGGGTAGTCGCACTTCAAGTGAAAGGTTTATTAATGAAAACAAATTCACCGACTTCATTCAGATTGGTGCGCATACAATGGAATGTGGATGGAATAAGGGAGGCCATGCTACGAAGTCACACTCGCATTGTTAGGCGACTCGCTTATTTATCGCCTCCCTTATTCCATCCACATTCCATTGTATGCGCACAAATCGGAAAGAAGTCGGTGAATTTGTTTTCATTAATAAACCTTTCACTTGAAGTGCGACTACTCATCTGGGCGACTGGAAATCGCACTATCATGTCTGCTGCTGAAGTGGTACATTTAACAAACTACATACAAGTCTAAAAAAATCATTCATAATTCTTCCTATAGAAAAAAACAATTCATTCAGACAATGTGTGATGCATGATATTTCAATTAAACATTTTCGCAGACTTTCATAATATGTGTAAGAGGATAGACAGGGTTTATAAAAGATTAAAGATAATAGGCGCGTAATAATATAAGGCAAATGGGAATTGGACTTGACGTTTAACACCGACTTTGAACCATTATCGGTTAAGGATTAACTTTGGTCATCACCAATATAATCGAGCATTCTTTGGTTTGTGCTTAATTTTATAGTCTCTCTAAAAACTCTCTAAAAGCTTGCTGGATGCGAACGATTATCCTAGAAGATCTCTCATAAGTCATATGCCTTTATACAGCTTGGTTAATAGCGTTATTAATTGGAGATTGCTTAAACATGAAGAGATTTACCACTAAACACCAAATCACTCTTAAACTATGCTCTATATATTAACTATTTTAATTTTAGAATTAGATTCAATCACGTCCTGATGAAACGCGTATAGAGAAATTATAAATAAGTGATTTTGTGTTTCATGGTAAATCTCTTTAAGTTTAGTGTTTCAAATCGAAAGTTCCAATAGAAGAATTAATAAGATTCCTTTTACATATTTCCCTAATATACTATTTCCCTAATATATTATGGTCATTTCGCAAAACTCTAACAAATAACAACCATCACTGGTCAAACTGGACAAACCAAGACAACACCATAAGCAGAATATTGTCTAAATGTTTGTGGCGTGTTCATATATTTTTCTTTTTTTGGGTCTTTCGCCACGAACTAAAGCTCAAAAAAATATAAAGAATATCTCTTCTTATGTAAATAAAATAATCATTGAGTAAAAAAAAACGGACACAAATTTATCAGTGATTCTTTTTCTGTAATAAATTTGTCTAAACAAAATTTTCTAAAATAAATACAAACTTTTCAACGTTAACGTTTCGCGAGGTCTTCTCTTCCCGTTTTCAAAACAAATCTAAAAATAATTTATATTAAATTCTCTATAATACTCTAAAATATAGTAAGTAAATATATTTTGTATATGTCTATGATATTTACATTGGCAATAATATTTTTTACTGACAGTGACATACTACCAAATAATTATATTGACGAGGTTTACTGTGTGATAATTGTGTATTCAGATCATTAAACCTTTTTAATTGTATTCTTTAGATTCGAAAACCATGTTGAATTTAAATCTACCGAAGGCATAACAATACAGTTATTTTTATTTAAATTAATTATAGCTGTTTCTTTTAATCTTCTGTATTTAGTTATCGATTCTTTTAATACCGTTTTGGAATTTTATTTATTATTTAATTTTATATTTTATTTACATCAGTACAGATATTTTTAATATTTTTTTGAGTTTTAGTTCGTGGCGAAAAACCCAAAAAAGAGAAAAAATACCATATTCAGAACTTGAAGATTCGTTTATTTTTTTTATACTTTTTATGGTTTTTCGCCACGATCTAAAACTCAGAAAATATCAAAAATATCTGTTCTTATATAAATAAAGAATCACTGGGTAGAAACAAAAACAAAACGGACACAAATTAAACCTAAAACCTATATATTTTTTTTGGTAGTATGTCAGTGAAAAATAATATTATCAATGTAAGTATCATTAACATATACAAAAAAATATATTTACTTCTTATCTTTACAATATTATTATATAGAAATTAATATAAATTATTTTTTAGTTTCGTTTTGAAAACGGGATGAGAAGACCCCCTGCAACGTTTACGTTCAAAAGTTTGTATTTATTAAAAACAATTATGTATTTTTTAATTTTTGTCCGTTAGACAAATTTATTACAGAAAAAGAATCACTGAGACATTTGTGTCCATTTTGTTTTTGCTTTTTTACCCAGTGATTATTTATTTACATAAAAACAGATAATTTTGATGTTTTTTGAGTTTTAGATCGTGGTGAAAAACCCAAGAAAGAAGAAATTATATAACACGCCACTTTAATACATAGTATCGCGGCTAGCATGGTAGAAAGATATATACAGAGTATGTTAAAAAAATAACGGATTTTTTTAAATAAAAAAATTATATTGTGCAAAAATTATTTCTTTTTATTCAAAATACATCCCTTCCGCATGAATACACTGCTGGGGGCGTTCAACCAATGCTAGAATCATCAGGAGGTGATTTAATCTATATACTTTACATCAATAGAAGCAAACTAATGCTTAATGAGCAAAAATGGCATTGCATTACTGAAATATATTTTATTAATGAAATATATTTATTAAGTAATTCAAGACGATTGCATTCAGATTTAATATTTTTTTTAAATATTATAGTAATTATAAAGTGTAAAGCATTTCAGATGTTTGATTAAAAAGTCACATCTCGAGGTACTCATAAAAGGACAAATTAAAAATGGTTATTTACAAAACCGAAAAACAAAAGAAAACAATACAGATAAAGTCGGAAATTAGAGAGCTCTGTTTTCTCTGGTGTAAAATTTTTGTTCATTTTTTTGTTGACTTCACAAGGCTTGAAGTTAAATTGTTTATTTTATACATCGGGACAAGCCCGAGAGGATTTCCAAGATTTTAATTAAATAAGGTTTTGTTTTATAGAAGTGGTTCCTTTTAAAAACATGTCTTACCAATTAAATGACACTTGATATGAAAAATAATGTTTAAAAAAAACTTCTATTAATTGAACTATGATACGTATGGGGGTGATTTAAGTTGAATCATTGTATATGTTCATATATTTAGTAGGTATTTAAAATTAAATTCCAATTAATGCTATTTTTTATAGTACAAGGATTAGTTAGCTCTTTGTTGTTAGGTTGTAATAGAAAGGAAATAAATAGATTGCAAATTTTATAAAATAAGGCAATGCGAATTATTTTGCATTGTGATAGCTATACAGGTGAATATGATGTTGTGCTTTTTGGGCTGGTGCTCTGTATGGCAGAGAATTGAGATGGTCAGTATTATTATGATTTCTAAAATTAAAAATAACTTAATGCCTACATATCTTGGAAGGTACTTAATAGCGAGATCCGAAAAGCACCAATGTAATATTCACCCAAAGGAGGATCTCCATATAAATTTTGAACATAATATCTGTATGCAGAAATCGCTTTTTGGGAAGGGTATTCGGTTGTTCAGTGGTCTGCCAGTCGAGCTAACGGAACGGATAGCCAGTAGTCAAAGTATAAAGGGTTTGAGAATGTTTGCAGATAAAATCCGTAAACATTATTTGGCAAAATAGGTTCGGTATGTTTGATTTTGTATGGACTAGTGTGTATACATTAGATATTTATTATTATAAAACAGATCATATTTGGATCTATTAGTATAATCCCTATTCGCAGTCAATGTTTCCCTTAGACTTATCTCAGATATCTTATCTGAGCTCTGTAAGGGCCCTTTCCATGTTCTTGCACCACACTGTTGGAATGGTAACGATGGATGTCCTTGGTTTCCTATTGTTATTCAAAAACTTTCAAACAGTTCGAGCTGTTCCAAGCAATACATATTTCTGCATGATTCTAAAAAGGGTATCGCTATCGCAAGTTTTAATATTGTCGATCAGGTTCTCTGGAATGATTCCAGTTGATGACAATAATATTATTATTATTTATTTCAATATTATTTCCACTTCATATTCCATTGTATTTTCATCTGTTCTTGAAGCTCCTTATAGTTCAGAATTTTTTCAGCATGTTTTGCAACTAGATTATTGTTGTTTGGAATAGCTATATCTATAAACGTTGTTTTTCTTAAAGTTTTATCAATAACAACAATATCGGGTCTGTTATTATTTAATTTCTGCTTGGTAAGCACTGTTCAGTCCCAATTTATTCGGTAACTATTGTTCTCCAGAACTGGTTGAGGATTGTAATTGTAATATGAGACTTTCTCTGATTCCTTTAGCTGAAGTTTTATTGCAAATTCTTGATGAAGGGTCTTCGCCACTACGTCATGCCTTTCTTTATATTCTGTTGCTGCAAATGCTTCACAGCCTCCTGTTATATGTTGGATTGTTTCGGAGACTCGGCATCCATATTTACATCGATCATCCGTCACACTACAGTCGCGAACTATATACTTGAGGTTATTTCTGGCAGGTATAACTTGGCCTTGTATTGCCAGTAGAAAGCCCTCTGTCCCCGAAAACATCTGTCCAGAAGTCAGCAAGTAGTTCAACGCTAATATGTAAACTTGTTCCTGAGTGACCTCATTCAAATGTCACCCATGCAGAGGCTTCGCTCACCATGCTTGTAATTTCTCCAGTTCGGTTTTTGCGTAGACTTGAACTTGATCGCAGTGGTGTTGATCGATCAGCCTGGCATGCAGCTTTACGTAGCATAGACGTTTCCGCCTGCTTAAAGAAATATTTCCGTAGCTTTCCTATATGTACATCGACTAATCCCCTATCGCGTTGTTGTCGCGGCAATATTGTACGTTCCACTGCACTTCTAGGATGGTGTTGCTGTGATTTTGTAAGAAGTGTCCTGATCTTACGTAGCAGATTTAATACGTCGGTTCCGCTCCAGTTAACTATCCCTAATAAATAATTTAGCACCGAACATCTATAGGTGTTGATAGCCTTGGACATGTTTCTGCTATTTAAGCCTGTTCTCAAAACTTCTCACTGTTTTTATAAATTGACAGGTAAGTTCTTCTCTCATTAGGCCGTGATTAATTCGGCGTATCTGCTTCATACCCTGATATTTGTATCTATCTGCAGCACTTATTGTCTCGATCTTTTGTCCGTTCCATATCTCAATTATTATGTGTCTCTTTATTATTATTATTATATATTATTATTATAGTAAATATGATACTAGCCATAATAACGCTCCAATATTAATGTCATGGTTATAATGTTATGTTATGTTATTAACTAAGACTAATTATGTTAATTAATACTGATAATTATGTTGATAAACAATGGTGATTTGAAGCAACACCTCGAGAGATTAAATTCAATATACATTTGCGTTTGTTTACCTTTCTGTTTGTCTTTGTTTCTGTTTTTTGTTATTTTTAGTATCTTAATAAGCAAAGCAGTATTCATGTGCTTCTGTAAAAAATTCTAAAATGCCACAAGCTCGTACACAACGTAATCTTAGGCATTTATAAATGTTTGAAAAGGAACAAGCTATTTGCAAGAAGGAGCAGGTTTTAGTTTTCGTGAAATAACAAGATAAGTGAACATTACTACTGCTACCTTCCTGAGGACATGGATAAAATGCCTCCAAGATGGTTCAAGGAACTAACAAACGACATCTTAGACTACTCATCCGTGTGACTTCTATTCCGCCGTTGGTTTTGCGGTGGAACTGTATCGAGGATGACAGTTAATCGGCATTTACTTGCGATGGAAATGCGTATTTATAGTCTTTATTGGATGCTTTTTCTTATAGAGCACTAAAAATCGTGTTGCTTAGAACAATGCCCAGTTACAATTGAATGGGACCTAGAACTGAACTTTGTTTGTTTGTTTTAGTGATGAGACTAGATTTCGTTAGGTGATTATGACTGACGTCGAAGAGTCAGACGTTTTCGAGGAAAAGATGAAATTTGATTAAAATAATAAAATGGAAGAGATTTATCATTCAAGGATTAATGATATGCATGGACAGCTGGTCACTATTGATAATCATCAGAGGTTCAAAGTTCAAAGTCACTCTGTTATAGAACGGAAATATTGACTGTATCTGCAAGTTCGTTCATATATCACCATTCAGCAAGATAATATCAGGCTACAAACAGCCAATTAAAAACAGCAGTTTTTAGAAAACTCTGCGGGAGCGATAATCGGCTGGTTAACGAAATCTCCAGATATATCCTCGATAGATGCATAACAATGATCGAATCCTTGAACGATTGCTTCAGCTGCTAGCAATTTTAAATAAACTTAAAATATGTGTACAACCCATCAGGAATACCTGACCAAGAGTTACTAAGCAGATCATATACCTCAATTCGAGGTTCACAAATTTGCTTATAATTATTGTTCATTTTGTATTAAATGTAAGTGTAATGTCTTGATTTGTTATTATTATAAAAAGCCAATATGGTGAACAAAAAAACTTTGGAAAAACTAAGTTTGGTTATACAGTATGAATATATGTGTAGCTAAGCTAGCATGAATATCCCAGAAATATAAACATGCACTATATGCAATAATAAAACCTAGTGTAATATTCAAAGCGATTATTTATCATGTATTAAAAAATGCTTTGAATTCCAATAGAACAGCATAATTTTATGAACAGCAGGATGAGCCAACAAAATCTAATTACACAAAACTTTCGCCCTTATAACGGAGGGTTCAAAAGTCAAGACAGGGTTTAGTATTTAAAACTGATCTGAAAATATGAGCTTAACGCTCCAATATAATAACGCATCTATGCATATGAGCCCAAAAATAAACAACAGTCGACTGTCTGTCGAAGTATTTAAAGAAATAGGAACAAACAACAAGCGACGCAGGATCATTCTTCTCCATGACCAAGCAGACTCTCACATATCGAACAATTCAATATTTGACGGGTTAAAACATCCAATTGATGAGTTATCCGCCGTACAGTCCTAATTTGGCATCCAATGATTTCTTTTTGTTCTCGTCAGTGAAGAATGAACTACGTGGGCAACGATTTACGACGCCAGAAGCTGGCGTCGTAAATCGTTGCCCACGGCTGGTGCGTTCAAAATGCATGTTTTGAAGCCACCTCAATCGAAATGAAAAAAGTACTATGAAAATTAGTCCAAACATTTGCAAAACTGTATAGATCACTGTGGAGAATATTTTGAAAAATAACAGAACTCTTTTCAATGATAAATATTTGTTTTTATTTGTTATTCCGGATACTCAAATAGCAACCCTCGTATTTATAAAAACTGTCTGATAAAAGTTTTGGATTTAATGATGAATGATGATTATTCAATTTATCCGATAAACAAACGTTTGTGTAAAAGTACTTGATGTTATATTGATATACTTGATGATGCCATCAGTTCATCGTGTCTTCGGTCTTTTTCTTGGATAATTTCGGTCAAGTGTGTGTTATCCAAATGTTTTGAACTCATTGTAATGTAATTGTCCATGTTTCACTTCTGTATGTGCTAACATGTTCAAACCCAAAGATATAACCCATATATACCACGTTCAAACCCATATATACCACGCTCCAGGAACTAACAATCCCTGGTTCTAAACTCTCAGTGGAAACACTGGACCCATAAGCTTATAAGCAATCATGACTCGTGCAAGTAATAACAATAATACCCCAGGTGGTAACCAATCCACCAGTGGATAGTCGGCAAACGGGTGCTCGGATTCTGGGGAACCTGGACTTTCAGGATTTCAAAAAGTCGGCGCAAATTTCCACACAAAATTCCTACATACATTGGCATCTTCAACATCAACACGCTAATCCAACCAGGAAAACTTCACAACCGAACCTCAAAACTTGACAGACAAAAGATACTTGTGCTTGCCCTATAAGAAAAACATTTCACAGATGAGGACACGGTGGACTACGGAAATCATCGCATATTCACAAGCAGGATAGACAAATGAGCCGCCAGGGGTGCTCCGCTTTTGGGCATGGCCTTTGTGGTACACAAAGGAATAGTTAACCCTATTAAGGAAATCATCTCCATAAACAATGAACTAATGACAATGCGCATACAGTGCGCCAATAAAAAAATACGTATACGATCAACGTATATGCCCCGTACATGCAACGTACAAGCGGGGCAATAAAAAAGACCCCAAGTCTGCAGAGAAATTCTGGGCAACACTAGAAAAGATAATGGCAAAGGTCCCAAAGGATGATCAAAATTTTACTTGGAGACTTTAACGCACAAATCGGTAGGGAAAAAATGCATCAGAAAACCGTAGGCAAATTCTCCGGTCACAAATTCACCAACAATAATGTCATAAAACTCATCGAACTATGCCAACAGAATAACCTGAAAATCATGTCAATATCTCTCAGAAAATTACCACAAAAACAAAAGACATGGAGACCGCCTATACAACAGATTGGTGAATTCCAGATAAACCACGTTGCGATCTCATACCCACAACAAAGAGAGATCCATGATGTTCAAGTTGGAAAAGAACACCCTTGGTGGGACTCAGAATGCGAAAGTGCATTGCAGCGATGCAAACGAGCATTTCAGAAGTGCAACAGTAAAAAATCCCCAGAAAGCCAACAGCTTTTTAACGATTCGAAAAAAAAAATCGACAAAAGATATTAAACAAACTAAGAGGAAGTATATGAAGGAATAACTAGACTCTATAGATGAGAATTTCCGCAATTATAACATAAAGGATTTTTATAGGAATTTCGCAAGAGAAATCTGTGGGTACATACCACAAAATCTTTGCTTCAGAAAGAGGAATGGGAGATTAGCGCTAATCAATCAGGAGAATTGTCAAGAGCTAGCACACTATTTCTCTGATCTCCTCAATTGCCCCGAACGCGACAAAGATTCCCCAAGGAAAAATGTATCTATACCCACTCAGAATCACCACCACCAACACAGGAAGAGATCCACAGGCCCATACAGAAACTGAAAAATAACAAAAAATTCAGTGAAGATGGTATCACCGCGGAACTATTGAAAAATCTTGGGCCAAGCTCATTGCAGGAACCAATGCAAATTATTACGAACATCTGGCAAATAGAAAAATTACCAAATGAATTGAAATGTGCTCTTATACAACCGCTACACAAGAAAGGAGACAGAACAGATGTGAACAACTACAGAGAAATCTCCTTACTACAAGACTTACAAAATCCTCTCAGGATGCCTTCTCCAGAGAACACAGGAACAACTAGGACACAAAATTGGCGAGTACCAGGCAGGCTTTCGCCCTGGTTGCTCATGGACTGAACAAATCTTTAACTTAAAAGCAATACTGAAATACAAAGCTATCACGAACGTCCCAATCATCTGCACGTTCGTGGACCTCAAGAAAGCAAACGACTGCATCGACCGAAAATTTCTGTTCGACATCCTAGAAGAACAAGGACTAGACCCCAAAACCCTACGATTGATCAACCAGTCACAGATCGATACAGTCTCTAAAGTGAAATTTATGGGAGAAATTTCCAAACCCTTCCTGATTAAAACTGGAGTACGCCAAGAAGATGGGTTATCCCCACTTCTCTTCAACCTGGTCCTGGACAAAGTCATAAGGGAATGGGAAAATGAACTGAAAAATCAAGGACACTGGAGAACAATACGACTCGGACGAACCAAAAACAATATAGAAATCTCATGCCTAGCCTTTGCGGACGACCTAGCTATGCTCGCAGACAATGAAACAAGGGCAAACAAACAGATAGAAGTCCTCGAGGAATGTGCAGAGAAAGTTGGCCTACAAATCTCCTTTCAAAAAACCGAATTCTTTTGTTCAAAATTAGATGTCCAAAATTTGAAAATCAAATATGGCAAGATAAAAAGGGTCACACCTTTCAAATACATGGGCGAGATTTTCAAATCCACAGGAGGAAAAAAGATAGCACAGAAGACTCGATTACAGAAGATGAAGAGGGCATACGACACACAGTATCTACAATAAGAAATGCATATCCACACACGCACAAATAAGACACTACAACATAGTAATCAAACCAGAGGCACTATGCGCAAATGAGACAATTATACTCCAACAAAAAGCGGCATAGAAAACATACCAAAAGAAGAAATCAAAATTATGATGAAAATTCTCGGCCCAAAACTATCAGAGGAAAGATACAGACTATATCCAGGAAGACCACAGAGAGAATGTCCAGCGTAGCGGCAGACATAAGAAAAAGAAGGTTGAAATTCTATGGAAATATCAGTAGACTCCCATCGACAAGACTCACCAACAAAATTCTTACATACATACAAGGAGTTAAATCAACAGTAACATGGATCGCACAAGTCAGAACTGATCTGGGAAGGGTATAAATTGATCCAACAGAGATTGAGGAGAGAAGCAAGTACAGACACAAAATACATATGTGGAATGTCGTATCAGACAGCCAAGTTTCAAGGAAATCGGGGATAAGGTGGACGGAGGAGAGAAAGAGGATCCACGGACAGAGGATGAGAGAGGTGTGGAAGATCAGAAAGAATACTAAAAAATTAGTCGGAATGCTTTGCTTGATCCAACCGGATCTGGTGTCCGGTGAAGTGTTTATAAAACCATTTAAAAATT
>JARFXV010001515.1:107500-123419 GCA_031761425.1 Cosmopolites sordidus | reverse complement strand
ACCTTATAGTACTACTTTTCACCAAGCTTGCCATATTTGGTGCTCGAAAAATCCATATCAGATTCAAGAGAAGTCGATGAAATGAGTCACTGTTTAGTGCAGATTTTCAAGAGAGGACATGATCTGTCCTGTAGCTGGGCTGTTTTTCTTACGCAATTTCCTTCATTCTCATCTAGTTTGTGGTACACTGTTAATTTCGTTCCAGATTCCTCGTGATCTCTTTATCGTTGACCCGATTATCTCGCTACATATATTATTTTTATTATTCTTTCAACATCCATTATTTTCCTATGTCCTAACCAGCTCAGCTGGCTTTGCATTGTGTTATTTCGATTTCAGTTATTTTTAATTGTTCTCTACATGTTTCGTTTCGTATCTTATCAATTAATGTTCTTCCCAGTATCTTAGAATTGTTATTTCATGGTTTTTAAGTTTGCTTCTCTGTCTTTAAATTATAATTTGCGTTTCACATACAAAGGTTGGCATAGGCATTAGACTTTTTCCTACGCTTATCTTTATTTTTGTTTGTATACCTTTTTTCCAAATAATTACTTTCACAACAATGAATATATATATATATATATATATATATATATATATATATATATATATATATATATATATATATATATATATATCCTGTTTTATTTATTCTATCATTGAAAACATGTTCTAATTTTCCATCGCATATCACTACTTCTAGATATCGAACTGTTTGTATTTGTTCAAGTTGTCATTCGATCCTGATATCTATTTAACAGTTTCATCAATGGTTTTGTATTTTCAATACTTTTATTCGTATTAACCTTTTGAACTATATATAGAATGCGTAAATTACTATCAAAAGAGGTACCGCGTTTGCTCACACCGGACCAAAAACAACAACATATTGATGATTCTGAGCAGTGTTTGGAACTGTTTAAGTGAAATAATAAGGATTTTTTCATGCAGTATATGACAATGGATAAACATGAATTTACCAATACACTCCGGAGTCAAATCAGCAATCAGCTGAGTGGACAGCAGGCGACGAACGCTATCCAAAACCACCAAAAACAGAACCACCGGCTGACAAGCTTATGGTCTCTGTATTTTAGGATGCTATATTGTTCATCGATTATATCGAGAAAGGTAAAACCATCAATAGCGAATATTACATTGCATTATTTGTGCGTTTGAACAAAAAAGTGCTATTTTACCAAGACAATGCACCATGTCACAAATCGTTGACAACAATGCGACTAGTTGTCAGACTTCAAATAAATGCTCGCTGGAAAAAAAATTGGCTCCAATTAAGAGATAATTGCCGAAAGTGAAGGATATTTTGAAGGCAAAGAGAAATCGTTCTATGAAAAAGGTGTAGCAATGTTAAAAAAAAAGCGTTGGAATGATTATATTGCTCTTCAAGGAGAATGTTTTGATGAATAATGTCGAAATTAACAAAAAAGTGTGTTTTATTTGTCAGATCGGGGACTTATTGACCGATGTGCTATACTACTTTCTCACATTACCTAACAAGAATATAGTTTCAACGATTGTAAATTTATATTTTTATAATATTAGAAAGATTATATACAATCCAATAAACAATTCAGCGGAAGAGCTTCAAAAAGTTCACTGTATATAGATTTCCACGTTCACGTCATTGAAGCCAGTCAATTAATCAGCACTTGAAAATTTTGCTCACAACACTGCTTAATATTTTATAATCATCGGTGATATGTTCTTAGCAAGGTGAATAGTTACAGTCAAGAAGTATCATCCGAATAAAAAGCAATTCAAATTCAACACACTGTTGTTGGTATTTATCAAAAGCTTGCGAAAATGTGCGATTTTAAAGTGAGTTTACACAAAAACAGAAAAGCCAATGGTTAGATGTTAGAAAGATAGTGGAACTCGTAGCTATATGAGATAAGCTGTAAAGAAAGGGCTTGAAAATTTTGAGGGCTTTTAACTCGACTAAGTGTACGCGAAGCTGTATGGAAAATACCGAATTTGGTCAACAGAAACTAGTCTTTTTGTGCTCTTTGTGCTGTACTACATTCAACTTTCATTCTTTTCACGCAGTGGCATACTTCTTGCGTGGATGGAGTTTCATTAATTTCAACGAAGTCCAGAAGTTTTTGAAGTGGAGTTCCAGAAGTTTTTTGTGTCGAAGGACAATGATTAATATCACTGGATTGAATAACTTGTCGATAAATGATTTTGAACCATAAAATAAAATGCTCTATATAATGTCGGAAAAATAATGGAACTTTTTAATTCAAAGAAAACTACTAGCTCCATATATTGAAGCAATATATAATCTGAAAGCTGCATATCTCTATAAAATGAGGCTGCCATTAGAATTAATCAACTTGTGTGTTAAGTTATAGCGCTTAAACTGACAGTACCTTTTGTCACCTCGTCACAAAACACGATGGAACAAAGCGCTAATATTAAATTTTATTTTAAGCTTGTAATTTCAACCAACAGAAACATTTAAATTGATGAAAAAAGTTTATTGTGATGATTGCTTATCCCGTACGTGTATTCGAGTTGTATAAGTGATTCGAGGACGATCGTGATAGTTTGGAAGAAGACCCAAAGCCAGGCCGGCCAAAAAATAAAATCGTGATCAGTTGATAGAAAAAGTGCGTGAAAAGATCGCCTACGTTGCGAATTCATCTGTGCGATGGATAGCGGAGGAATAGTTCATGTGAGGACCGAATATCGAGTGGCGGGAAGTCGGTTTTTGTTACACCATAATGCACCATCTCACAGAACCGTTGCTATTCGTGAATTTTTGGCGAAAAATAATTTGGCCTGTTTGCTTCCATATTTGTCTGATATATCTCAAGGTGACTATTTCCTGTTCCCGAAATTCAAGCTGGAAGAACGTTTTATGACAGTGTTAGCAATAGTCCACGAATCTATGACGAGGGTCATAATGGCAATTTCGAAAAATGACATAAAATAATCTATGCTAGCATTGGTTGAATGTACCTAAGGATGTATTGATGCGGAAGGGCTGTATTTTGAATAAAAACAAACAATTCTGGCAAAATAACTAATTGTTTTTTTGATTAAAAATTATGTATAATTGGTATTTCAAACTCGAAGAAAGTAAAAGATTCTTGAGAAAAAAAACTAAAAACCATAAAGCAAAAGAAATAATAACATATTAACATGATCATAACAACATGATCTATTTACTTTTTTCGATTTTATTGCCATTAATAGCTTTTTGCTATTAATTTTTTAATTAAATAAACGTCATAAGTAGTTAACTAAAGAATGAATTCCTGTGTTTTTCATGCTGGTGACCTAAATTCAATGATTTACACAAACAATTACCAGAATGGTTATTACGCAAATCTAAAGTAAAATATTACACCTTCTCCCAATTTACTGTATATATTACCAAAGAGTTAACAAATTAATATCGTGGTTTTTTCATAAAATTCGGAATTTATTCATAAAAAAAATAATTTAATATTAAAAAAAAATTACATTATCTTTATAAATTCACTCTTTGTAACTAATTTATATTTATATAATTATATCTTTATAAACACTCCGTAATTGAAGAAAGCCTTCACGAAATACACTTTGTGAAATTTAGCTTTTTCGTAGTCTTACCAGAATTCAGCAGCTCATAATACACTGCCGACAATATCTTAAGGATATTGTGTTAATATTTTTTCTGCGAATATTAAGCTTCATGGTAGAAATATCCATTCCAAAGCCTCTTACACCATTTTCTTCACTTTTTATGTATTGAGTTGATACAAAAGATAGTCCCATTTTATTGAGAAGAATGGAAGAAAAAATTAATTTACAAAAAAATACATTTAATCCATAGAGTATGTACTTCTATTCTACTACTGTACTACTATTCCCTTCGATGACCTTTGTCCACTTCTCCAGCAGCTTCATAATCCCGCGCTCATAGAAGTCCTGAGGTTTTTGTCTAAATGTCTGATCTAGGTGATTTTCAAGTATTCCAAGGAATTAAAACTTTTTCCGTGTGAACTGTTTAAAAACGACCTAAATAAATTGTAGTCGGAGTCGGTCTGTGTTAGGCGGTCAAGGCACGTGTGGTCTAGCATTGTGTCGATAAAACGCAATGCCCTTTCTGTAGGCTAATACAGGCCATTTATGGTCGATTTCTTGCATACATTATCTTATTTTTAAACAGTATTTCTCCGAATTAATGGCCTAGTTTCCAGGTAACAGCTCATACTAAACGATTTCCTTCCACTCTACCAAATGCATAGCATAACTTCCTTTAGATGTAAACAGGCTTTGCGCTGATTGAAACATCTCTGCGTTACATCATTATCTCTTACACTTAACATTAATATACTTAACAATAATCAATTTTCATCTCCTGTAAGCATACACGTAAAAAAATAATTTGAACCCCCCCCCCCTGGCTACGCCCGTGATGTTGACAACTTGTAGGCGTTGCTATGATATTAAAGTCCCATGCTCATTTACCAGACCATTAAGACACAGATTAACGACTTGCACGCAAACTCTTAGTTCGTTTGACAGCGACCCCTCTCGGAAGTTCGAACACACTAAAAAAATCACCCTCTAGTTAACACTAACTATTTGCAATTTCCAAAATGATTTATTTTTATTAAATGTATATTCCATTACAATCATATGTGAAAAAGAATATTATTCAAATTTACTGCATGACATTATATTATTTATGCAGATATTATTATTCGAATATTCAAATTTGCAATATCCTTTCGACGTGTTGCTGTAGATATTGAACGAATTGTAACTTGAATATTATTTTTTAAATGATTAGTTGTTTGTGATTTTGGAATAAATTAAACCTAAAAAAAATCTACGGTATTAAGGAAATAATATAATTTTATACCAGATGAAAGCATTCCCAAAGAATTGGAAACAGATATGGTGTTTGAGATCTATAAAAGTAGTAATGAAAGAATCAATGATGGAATAGAAAAAGTAAATCTACGATATTATGACTTCAATAACAGATTTATGAAAAGAAATAAGTTAACCTTTAAACCCATACTAATACACTGTAGTAAAAATTTTAATGCAAAAAGATAAAATACAAACAGTAGAAATGAATTAAACACCAAATAGTGAGGGAAGACTGAAAGATAGAACCACTCATTGGGAGTATAGAAAGGTAATATATAAAATGTTTGGTTACACTCTATGAACGAGTTACCAGAGATAACCAAAACAAATATGACATATAAAAACCAAAAGGAAGGTCGAGATACAAATGGAACAGACTAGTAGTAGAATGTTTATCGATAAAAAAGTAGGTCGGAAAAATGAAGACGTACTGGTGAGAAATGCTACGATGTAACAAAAGTACTTGGGTTTTTGCTGTAGCTACAGTTCATGAGGGATGTTTATAGCTCTTTGGCACCATTCCTATGCCTCGCAAATTTTGATTAATCGTAGCGTGATAGATATACTGTTAATTTCCCTGAAAGTTTCCTAGTGCTTGTTCTAGGATCTGACCTTAATATATCGGCATCGAGAGACCGTGGACGTATTCTAGAGAAGATGACGCGATCATAGTCCGGACATTCGAACTGACCAGGAGGCGGGATTTATCTGTTTCTAGGCTTCGATCCTTGATACTGATATACTAGTTGTCTTCATTGGGTTCTGTTGGTCACATCTCATTGATGACTCGCATTATCGATATTTAATATTTCATGGAAAACATCCTTAAAACAAAGTTTCTGACCTCCTTGCCTACGTGTACCGGAGGTTGGTTCACTATATAACATACACTTTTCTAGGCGATGATCGCCCAGCCTGGTCAAACGTCCCGCCCGCCGTAGGGCCTTCTCACAACGCGAACCTCTATCGAGAAACCGTCCACCCCTGAGAATTTCTTTATTTCAGTTTTATGATACCATCCCCATAATTTGTATTAGATGGCGTTGCTGAGTGCTCCCGAAAACCCTCAGTTATTTCCTGTGGAGTACCTACAATTCATAACCGGAAGTAAGCAAAGGCACAATCACAGCTCGGTAACGACCACCTTTATCTTCAAAGATAAGTCATGATTTCTAAAAACTCTTTGGCCAAATTTCTAGGAGGCTCTGCAAGCATGGCTAATTCTATTGCCAATTTCGAAATCCAGATCTGCTCTAGAATTAACTAATTTTTTTATTATTTTTTTTTTTTAATTCACGTCACGTCAACGCTCAAAGGCGTTATTTAGTGACTTACCAACACCGACAAACACATACAAATACGCACACGAACATCCATGCCCCTACCGGTATTCGAACCCGGGACCATTGGATTGCCAGGCGGGCGACTAACCCACCAGACCACCGCGGTCGGCTGAATTAACTAATTATTTGGGCATTCAATTAGCTAAAACATTTCACATACTCAAGTGAAGAGCCAGATCTATAAATGTTGTTGGCGTGAGGGGGTGAATTAACGAGAATATTCATCATTTTAGTTTCATTTAAGTTAATCTTAAGGCCTAATGCTTCATGCGCCCAGATGTATGTATTACATACTTCTTACTTATGACAAGATTATGTGCTATTAAGGCACAATCATCTGCATTTGCCTTTAAGACGGAAGAGATTGAAGGCCTCCATCGTCCTATAGAGTATCGCAAGGCCTTTATCATTCAGCTTAATGTTAAAGATAATCACCAATACAGTCATAAAGATGTTGAATCAAACTGGGGCCATAACGCAGTCCTGTCTGACACCGAAGACGGTTTTAAAAGAATCTGTCATTTTATTGCCATGCACTGCAGCTCTGTCATTTACACAAAAGCTTTTACAGATGTTAATAAGCTTCTGAGAAATGCTGAATTTTGCCGTAATTATCCACAGGGCATCCCTACTTACTGTATCAAATGTTTTTGTAATATCAACGAAGGCAATATTCATGTTATTTTGTTGTTCAATAAGATCGCAGTGAAATCACTGTAATACCCAAGAAGGAATGTTTATTTGTCGGAGTAAAGAGTTAAAATCAAATTAGGCCTCAGATGAGAGAATAATAATCATTTCTATATAAACAAAGGAAAAAACGGAAATACTTTTTGTTACACCCTAGTAAGCAAAACTAGATAAGATTTTTTTACATAAATAAAAGGAATACATCTCAATACCTTTGATTAAAGAAGGTTTTATTAATTATATATGATGTAAATATTTAAAACAATCAATTTGGTTTATATCTATATTTATTTCTATAAACAGAAATATTAGGAAAGAAAACCCAAAAAAATCGTAAATAAATATAACATGTTCTAATTCAACATTCACAGATACTAAAATAACTACCACTAATGAAATAATAACTCAAGTTATTTCTCCTTTTATTTTTCGCTTTCCTAAGTTAAAACATTTATACAAACTATTACGCAAATCTGAGCATAAAATATATCACCTTTTTTCAATCCAATATACATGGTACCTATTTTTAAATGTGTATTTATATAATAAACATTCAATAAAGTTTGCACTTTGATGAAATATATGCATGAATTTTATTCGAGTTATTCAAATTTAATATAATTTCATGTAATTGTTTAGTGATACTACTACCACTGCACTACAAGAATATCCATAAACTTTTATGAACTTTATATAAACTTTATTTTGCTTTAAAAATTCACAAATTCTACCACTCCACTAAATTATTGGGTTAAGGTAAAAGCTCGTATCGTTTTTGGCACTAGATGACATTGTATAACAAAAATCGACGTGTTATCTATTTTACACGTACAAAATGTTGATGTATATAAACAGAAATTTCAGTGAGTATTTGGAAAAAAAGTGTATTATTTGGATTGTGTTTTTAAAATTTTGTTAGGCATTTTTGAAGCCTTTTCAACAGACGCCAAAGAAGATATGTGCCGTGTACGATGATGGTGTAGTTAAGGATTTCAGGTGCAGTATGTGGTTCAGAAAGTTTCGTGAGAACAGTTTTAATGTTAGCGATACACCGCATTTTGGACCACCGGCCGAGTTGAAAAATCGGAGAAAATCCTGGAATCAATTAGACAACAGTATCAAGATGATTACGTCTGCTTGGAATGGTTAGCACGATGTATGAATGCCGCATGAGTTTACGAAGAAAAATCGATCAATTTTTAAAGCGAATCGTTACAAGTGATAAAAATTGAATTTTCAGAGTAATAGATCATTGTGTAAGCGCGAAGGTACCGATACCTTCAAGCAAAAGCACGTTTACTTCCTAAGAAAATTATGCTATTTATTTAATATCATTGGAATAAAATCGTTTTTATTAGCTCTGCACTGTTCACAATACAATATGTAAATGAACAATCGACCAAACACTGCCTGAATTACCCAATAGAAAGGGCATTGCATTCTATCGAAAAAATTCTAGGCCCCACGTGTCTTTGGCAACCACACAAGCTTTTACAACTTGAGTGGGATGTGTTAGTCCACCCACCCTACTCTCCGGACCTTGCGCCCTCCGACTTCCATTTATTTTCAGCAGAGGGTTATGTAGCTACCGGAAAATGGTTGTCGAATGAATGACACAGTTGTTTACAAATTACGAAAAATGTTTTATACTTAAGCTTTTTTCTATTAGATCATATTTTACGGAAAATATTATTAAGAAAACATTAAAGAAAACATTCTAATTTGATGACTTATAAAGGAATTTGGTCCATTTGATTCTCATGTTGGTAACCTAAATTCAACAATTTACACCAGACAACTGTTACCAGATGAGTTCTTACATAAATTTGAGCGTAAAATATTGCACCATATCCCAATATAATATACATAGGATCTATTTTAAAAAATATATATCCAGGCTTCAACTCAATGAATATATCACACGTGATATATATAGTAATGACCAGAACTTTTCAGTTTCGTGCAGTCTGTGTAGTGGACGTGCACTACAGGATGGCGTGAGGTGTATTATATTGCAACTTGCCTCCATCATAGCCGATGACGACGAAAGGTCTGACCTTTGGTCATTCCTTCAGCTGGTTGTCGCACGTTCAACTCAAGCCCGACTGACGACGGCTTAAGACCAGAAACCAGTATCGGAAAATAGTTGCCTATGTTTTGGGGATGGCTGAAGGAATAGGCAATTTTTTCGTTGAGTATGGATTAATTTTCTTTGTTTTTGAATATTTTTAATATCCTCCACGGGCACAAATATTGCGTCATATTTTAATAAAAAATATGTTAAAGAGTAACAAACAAGTCACTAAGAGATAGAGAAAGGAATATAGTTTATATGATTTAAAAGTTGTAATTTCGGCTTGAAAGACAAAGAACGCCCAGGTCAACCGAGAAAAATTGAAGATGCCAAATTGCAAGCATTGTTGGAAGAAGACGATATGCAATTTGTGATCGTGTCATGCCATGAGAAAGATTTAGAAGACAGGAAAATGGGTAGCACATCAGCTGAACGACGGACAGATGGAAAAGCGATAACGGTGTGCGAAGTTTTGCCTTATCGGCTTATTGGCAAATAAATCCTTTTTTGTATCGGATCATGATTAGAGACGAAAAAATTGATATATTTTGAGATCCCAAAACGCAGAAAATCATGGCTTGACCCAGGACAAGCATCAGCATCGACCGGAAGACCAAATCGCTTTGGAAAGAAGACAATGCTGTACATTTGGTGGGATCAGAAGGGTGTACCATACCATGAGCTTCTAAAACCTGGAGAAACAGTTAATAGCGTTCACTGCCGTCAACAAATGATCAATTTGAACCATGCATTGATCGAAAAGCGACCAAAATGGGCTACAAGACACGTAAAAGTCCTTTTTCAAAATAACAACGCCCCATCACATCCAACAAAAGCAGACAGAGACACCATTTTTGTACTTGAAAGGGAACTCTTGTTTATCACTTGTTTTCGTCAGTGTGCCACGCACTTTCCATGAAGCATTTCATCAAATCCGGAGATATCGAAAAATGGCTTGATGACTGGGCTACCTCTATGATTGCAAACAACGGCGTAGTGAGGATCGCAGGAGATCGCTAATCGACTGCGATCGGGAGAAGGACTCTAGGATGTCCACGAAAAAATATGATACTATGGCTTATAAGTCGTTAGAAAACTAAAAAAAAACGGCACCCATCCTAACAAAATAAACCGGAAGAAAGAAGATGAAATACCTTATATTAAAAAAAATCTCACAATGATAGATATCTACAGAATCAATCAGCTAGCAGTATTGTTTTTTTTTATTTTCTTTAAAAAACATTTTTTCCCCAACCATTAAGCTAAAGTAACATTAAAAAATTATGTTCATAAAACACCATTTTAAGACAGTCTTGGACATATACATATATTGTACGCTAAAGTGCAATATTTACTTTTGACTTAGAAATCATATTTAGCAATGCAGATCTAAAATAACCAGTAGATAGTAATGGTGTACGATCAGTTCCGTTAAAATTAAAAAAATCAAAATTGAATCAACTGCACACGCAACTAAATATCATTAGGAAATTGAGTAACATTAAATTATGCAATGGATGTAAAATTCACTCCTCGAATTCGATGCACTATGATATTATTTGCTGGAAGGGAAATCCTTTCTAGTAAAAGTGAAACCTCTCCACGAGGAAACTAATTGAGTTGGGTGTCCCCGTCCCTTGGGCTAGCCTTGTTCAACCTCTACATGACTTATATTCCGAGATCAAAATAATCAAATGGTTGAAATTTTATGACCTACACGTCAATTCTAGGAAGACTCAAGCGATAATCTTTACAAGAACTATTCTATATGAGCAACAAAATTTCGAAAAACCATTTAAATAGTCACCCAAATCCAGCAATCTGTATGTCAGGGACCCCACAATAGTGGTATCTCACAAACACTGATTGATCACATAATTACCAATGATTTTGGAGCTGTGGAGCTTGGTAGAGATTTTCCGATGATAAGCGATCATGAGATTATTGGTACCGAGTTTAAACTTCAGGGTATTGTATGTGAAACACCTCAACATACGTATGCTCGGAATCTGAATGAGCAAGCAGTCTCGAGGCTGATTACTGAGTTAATGGGGAATGATTGGGACTACAATTCCATTGACGTTAATAAATTATATGTTGATTTTATGCAAACTCTACATGATGCTATTGATACGGCTGCTCCCTTAAAATTAGTACAACCTAGAAAGTTCCCTTGGATGAGCAAAGAGCTAAGAAATGCTCAAGTTGAGAGGGACAGAGCGTATAGAAAGTTTTCTTTCACAAAGAATGAACATGATTGGAGAATTTATAAGCAGAAAAGAAATATTGCACTATCCATGATGCGACTTGAGAGGAAAAAGTACCTTAATAATAATATCGATGCTTGTAGGGGGGACGGGAGGAAGATGTGGAGAACAATAAAGGATTTGCTGGGCAATGGTAAGGGGCGTGCCGATTTTTCGCGAATCGACTTTGATACTCACTACGAACCTACGGAGGAGAACTTCAATAACTTTTACTTCGATAGTTTGAATGAAGTAGAACAGAGTATCGAAGAGCAGGACTGGAGCAGTTATGTCAAAGTATGCAAGACTCACGATTTTTCTGAGTTTAAACATGTTACTCTAAACAAATTAAGAAAAGTTGGGTTTGTTTTAAAAAAGTCGAAGTACGAGTGACAATGAAATTACGATAAGGTTAATGAAAAAAATTTTTTGTGTCATCGGTTATCCTTTATTGTACTTAATTAATACAAGTTTTGAAACGAATACATTTCTTGAGGACTTAAAAACCAGCATTATTGTACCAATTCCAAAAATACCAAAGCCAAGTATACCAAGTGACTTTAGACCAATTAATTTATTACCTGTTGTTGATAAAATCATTGAGACTATAGTATGTACAGAGTTGAAAACTTATTTTGAAACCAATAAATTGTTATTTTCTGCTCAATCAGGGTTTAGGACAAAACATTCTTGTGAGACGGCTATTCAGTATGTCTGCGCAACATGGAGGAGCGATATGAAGGTCGGAAAAGTGTGCTTAGTGTATTTATAGATTTTAAAGCGAGCATTCGAAACTATTGACCGGGATATACTGTGTAAAAAATTATTAAGTTATGGTGTAAGATCGAAAGCCTTAAAATGGATCAAGAGTTACTTAACAGACATATATAATAGGACGAGGGTTGAGGGAAAAGTGTCGGCAAAGAGAGAAATTGCGTGGGGAGTTCCTCAGGGTAGTGTTTTGGGCCCGTTGCTGTTTTTGATATATATCAACGATATTTCTACAATATTGGATAAATGTTTTATTAGTCATTTTGCAGATGATACTCTCGTATCGGTGTCTGGGTATAATTTGCCTGAGATGGTTGAAACCATGAATAGTGAACTGGCAATACTATTTATATGGCTATGCAAAAATAAACTTAAACTAAACGAACTGAAAACGAGGTGCATGGTGATAGGGTCTAAAGCAAACTGCAAAAGACTTAATGAGTTAGGGTTAAAAATAAATATAAATAATTGTGATATTGAAATTGTAAATGAAATGAAATACTTAGGAGTACTGTTGGATCCTCAGCTAACATTTTGTAATCATGTAATCATAATCATATCTATGTAGAAAGATTGGGAAAAAAATAGGGTTCTTTAGTCGTATATCGTCACATTTATCACCATGGTCCAAGACGCTTGTATATAATACTATAGTTTTACCCCATTTTACCTATTGTATGTCTGTGCAGATATCATGTAATAAGGAGAGTATTGGTAGACTTCAAATACAGCAGAACAAGGCTATGCGTGTACTATTGAACTGTAATAGGTATACACCGATAGAAGTAATGTTGCGGTCATTGGATTGGTTTTCAGTTGCGCGGGCCATTGAAGGGGCTAACATTCGATTGATATATAAAATAAAACATAATTTGTTGCCCGATTATTTGAATAATTTTTTGGTACAAAGAGTAAATATGCATTCTTACGATGTCCGTTCTAAGAACAATTATGATGTACCAATTGTGAGAAC
Organism: Cosmopolites sordidus; assembly: GCA_031761425.1. NCBI lineage: Eukaryota > Metazoa > Arthropoda > Insecta > Coleoptera > Curculionidae > Cosmopolites > Cosmopolites sordidus. The sequence goes on along the minus strand of JARFXV010001515.1, from coordinate 110,429 downwards.
TACTGCTCTCCAGAAGACATTGTTTTGGGAAGGTGTTTGTCTCTTCAATGCTTTGCCCGCCCACATAGGGAGCGCTCCTAATGTGCATGTATTTAATAGACTGTTAAATTATTATTTGAAGCAATAGAGTGTTTTATCATTTGAACAATGTTGGTTATTGCCTTTTGATTGTATTTTCTTTTGTTAAGATTTTTTAGAATTTTTCTTACTTTTAGTTGTTTTTGTATATTGATTTTGTTTTGTTACTATTAGCTGTATATGCTAAATAAAGTGTGTATTTATTTATTTATTTATAATATTCTCAAATTACTATAATCCTTAAAATATAAAAGCAGTTAACTCCTAAAACAGATCTCAAGTTTGATCTTATTCCAATCTGATTTCTTCTTCAGATGAACTATAGATATTTCGAAACAAAATTCTGCGTGAGACTTAACGCACCCTGATTTTTAAATTCTTTAAAGTCTTTCGCGAAGTTTCATATGGGTTCAACATGGTAAAAACCGGTAACGTCGTAGAACAACTAAAGAACCAGATTCAAGAATCAATTCCTTTAATACAACTAAGAGTTAAAAGGCTAACTCAAAAATCACGTTAAAGGGGCAGTAATATAAAGGATTTTAGTACATTATTTCTTTGTTAATAGATATTGAAAATGATGTAATTTATATTCGCACTTATTTTCCAATTAGTACATTATATCTACATAAATAAATAAAGGAGCAAGTATTTAGTTTATTTCTTTTAAGATAACATTTGATTATAAAATAATATTTACCATAAAATAATTTTCCCATTCAAATTTTCTAATTATATCAGATTTCAAAAAATAATTAGTTTATATTTCATACCTTCCAAATTCAAACGTTTAAACAAACAATTACCAGATAAATTATGACGTAAATCTGAATGTCCAATGTAAAACCTTCCACCATCTTTCAATATAAAAGTGTTTTTAATGTTGTATTTTACACACGTTTCCTTTTTATATTTAATTCGAAAAATAAATAGTAGTCATTAATGATATGAAAATATCCTCACACATGCCCTCTTCTTCCTTCCTTCTTAAATATTACCCTTAACATTTACCCAATTACGATTTCAAGTATTGGTAGTTCTATTTTACAAATAATATGGCGAATGTAATCCTTTATCTCCTGAATCTTTTGAGGGATTATTCTTACAAACTACTATTTCAACACAGCCCCAAAGAAAATTGTTCAACAATTGTATCAAATCGTGGAATCTGGGTGGCCAATTTTTATAAGAAATTAACAAGAGAACACGTGCGTTACAATTTAAATATAATTTAAACATTATAAATTATTTTATTAAAAATTAATTTTTTACGAAGTTTATAGGAATCCGTTCTCCCACAACAATACTTTTGAGGTGGTTTTACACCAAAAATGCCACTACAAAAGTAAACTATATTAGTTTTAATATCCTGACGCTGCTAACTTGGTTAACGAAATGCGCATCCAATAATTTTTTTTATGGTGTATGTGAAAAACTCCTAAAGTTTTTAATCGACGCTATTCACTTTGATACTTGAAGATATCAGCAAAAAATTAAACTGGAATGACAATGGCGCCACCATTAATGAACAAGGAGACTATCTAAGAATCGCCGACGACATTATGTTAACCGCGGACAACAACGTCTAATTAATAGATATGCTTAAAAATCGAAAGTATAAATTGCCATTTGAGTGGCAGAAGGCACAGCAGACCGAAATTACAACTCTTGGAAGACTAGGTTGACTGTGGCCCAACGAGGAATCTTGATCAACGTGGGAATTCGCCATGAGACTACCATGTCCGACGTTTGGAAGAAAGAAAGGAATTAGTGAAGTTAGAGTGTTTTTGTTTTTCAGCGACAACTAAACGTTAAGTGAATATGTAAGTAGTAATGTATTACACCCCAAAACACCTTCAGTGTCATAGGCAAATGAGGTAAATGAAATAATATCTTAAGATTGCACCCCCCTCTGGTACTTGTCCCCCAGAGAGGAGCGGTGCGAAGCGCTTGGCCCACACCGTGGAAGGAAGGGTCTTTATCTCTCTCTTTTAGAAAAACTAGAAAAAGCCGAGTCGGCCAAGCCAAGAATTATTATTTCACTAATCAAAAAGCTATGATAAAAATTCAGACTTTAAGCAAATATGTATAAAAACATATTTGTCAAATATTAATTGGTATTACTTAACGATTAAACTGCAATTAAACTAATGATCATTATTCAAATATTTTATTTATTTAAGAATAACCAGTCAAGTCAGTGTGACAAGCAATGAAAATAATTTGCAACAACCTATTTTTGCTGCTGCCAACCAGATTCGAAATATGCTAGGACTTTTCCAACGTATTCTAGAAAATAGATTAAAATAGTAGTAAAATAGATTAAATAGTGTTCTAATGGTAGACATTTTGAATATTTAATTTAATAAAATCAATTAACCATGTGTTTCTTAATATAACGTGAATCGTTTAAAACGTGTTATGATGTAAAAAAATTACTGTAAGTAATTTGAAATTTAATGTGAAACGGTAATAATGGTTTTTTTTGTAACAAAACAAATCAAATTTATGCTGAAACTTAAAGAATAAATGGTTATAAATATATTTTAATTTAAAAAAATATTTTAAGAGGCCAATCAAACAAAACGCTGAATTTCGTTGGGCCGAAAAATTTGTTATCCCAAAGAATATGGCAATGCGACGCTATCAAAAGTTCTGACCTTTTTCCGCCAAAATGGTTACATTTTGATTATATGCATTTTTTCAAAATTATCTACAGAATCGTTGGTTAAAACATTATCAATATCAGTCCGTGTCGATCCAGTACAGAATGAAGGCCTCTTCGGCAAGCTTCCACCTTTCACGGTCCTCAGCTTTCCTCTGCCATTCAGGTTCAATATACTTAACGATA
>JARFXV010001515.1:70000-102500 GCA_031761425.1 Cosmopolites sordidus | reverse complement strand
TTCACCTACTGTATAAGGTTTCAATAGCACGAAAAGAAAAAAAGGAGGAAGGAAAAAGCAAAAAAATCTTCAGCAGCACTATTTTCTTCTACGCCCCCCCACTTTAAAAATCCACGAGCCGCTACTGGATAAGGGATACCTAGGTATCCTCTAGGTCTAGTGAGAGGGTACCAAAGTGATTTTAGGAGTTACAGATCAACAGAAGACCAGATAATATTACTAAAGCAACTGCAGGAAAGACACTACCGACAAGGCTTAAATATGAATATGCTTTTATAGATTTCCAATTACGGCTCCATTGATAGAAAGGAACTACAAAAAGCAATGGGAGAGCTGGGGGTTAATAGAAAACTAATAGCTCTAATAAAAATGACTATAGAAAATACGGTCAGCTTAGTTAAAGTAAATGGACATCATTCAAAACTCTTCAAAGTAAGACCGGGCCTCAGACAAGGAAATCCGTAGTCTGCCTGTTAGTCAGATGCGTCGAAGAGGACTAATATATGACAAAAAAAAACCATTGTCTAGCTTTCGCCGACTATATAACAATTATAACACGAGAATTGGGAGGGATAAAAAATGTAACTCAAAGATTAATGAGAGAAGCAAGAAGGTTCGGGCTCCGGGTAAATACAAGTAAAACAAAATACATGAAAATGAAAATTAAAAAAAGGCGAAACATGCAAAGAAGGGGTGAAAATTCAAGAAAGAGAAGAAATACTACACTTCGAAAGGGTTCATTATTTTTGTTACCTTGGCTCAACCTCACAGCCAAACATGGAATGGAAGCGGAGGTTAAGGCCAGAATAGAAAAAGGAAACAAATGTGCAGGGATGCTGCAGAGACTCCAGAGAAACAAATATATATCAAGAAAAGCCAAAGCTACTACTATTACTTAGTTACTACTTAGCTACTACTAGCTACTACTTAGTTACTTATAATTATTTACTTATTTCAATTTTAGAAGTTTATAATACATAGAAGGAATGAGGGACTTGATATAGAAGAGAAGATACATAAAGGATATAGAGTATTCCATAGCAACAAGAAATTACTGAAAGAAAAGAGATTGAACACAAGGAATAAATTAGAAATATACGAAACAATAATTAGACCAATACTAACATATGCCGCAGAAATTGTAACACTTATAGAAAAGATGAAGACAAACTAAATATTTTTGAACGCAGGATAATGAGAACAATAATGGGAGCAAAGAAAGTGGGAAACAACGAGTACAGAACTGTGATGAACTTTGAAATCGACAACTTGTTAGGAAGGGAAAACATAGTGAGTGCAATTAAAGCACAACAATAAGAATAAAATGGCATGGACACGTAAAGAGAAGAGACAGGGATAATATAAGAGAGATAACAATATGGAAACCAGCACAGAGCAGACCGAGAGCAAGACCCAGGGTCAGATGGAGACAGCAGGTGGAAGAAAATATAAAACAGTAAACGCAGAGGGATGGAAAGGATAGATCGCAGATATAAAGAGAGGTAGGAAAATAATCAAAAAGGCGAAAACTCACCAACAACTATGAGAAGGGCAATAAGAAGAAATGTGGACTGATCCACCATACTAAAATGATTTCTCTATATATGGAACAGCTACAATTTCAATATGAAATGTATTAGCTTATAATAAATAATTATTTCGTACTATATTCATTTGTAGATATTTTGACGAAATGAAATTGGTTTTGATGCTGTTAAATAGCCGTGCTTAAAACTCTTTTTTTAATTTCATTCTCCAAATTTCCTTTATTTTTGGTTTTTATTCCTTATTACCTTAGCTACTATAATTATTTACTTGTTTCAATTTTAAACTATGCTTTTCATCATTTCCTTATATTATCATGGTTATAGTTTTCTGTTATTTTTTATATATAACCACAAATATTTTTACTCCTAAACACCAAAGCACTTCTTTATAATTTCCCGAGGCGCCCTTCGATAAGCACGTTAGAATAATTAGAAGATGGTTCAACATTAATAATCATTATCTAAGATTGAATCATCTCCTGATGATGCTAACATAGTTAAAGAGTAAAACTCCTTGAGTTTAGTATATACAATTACACAAGTTTTAGTACTAAATTTAGTGTACCAAAGCTTAAAGTACTAAATCAAAGGCGTCATTAAAAAATGGATCTATATCCGTATATATTTAAGCGCCTCGTTAAATAAGTTTATATTATCCCAAAGCTGGTTTTCAAATCATCTGCGTAACTTAATAATATATAGGTTACGTTATTCGATTTCTTGTATCCTATGTTATATCTAATTTGTATTTGCTTTCAACGCCGTCCTGCCGACTAACGAAGTTGAAAATTACTGGGCTTATTATACATTCGTCTTCAATTTGTTTTACTAGTAAAATGCGTCGATCTTTTATTTCTTACTCGAATACTCTTCTCTGTACTCTCATAAAGTCTTATTACAGTTAATAAATTATAATTCAATAATTTTACGTATTAAAATAGTCCATGCATAGTTCGTTTTAATGCTGTAAGTCTTTTCTATGCCGACAAACGAAATATGTATTTGCCTTCCCACTTTAATGGCTTTCTGGCATATCTACTTGACAATGAAAATTTGGTTATTCGTTCCTGTATTGGTTCTCTTTCATGGCATATTCTATTGTATTCCTTAGTCTTATCGTTTTGTTAGTCTATTTTCCAGTATAATTGCAGATACTTTACCAACGATATTCCTTAATACAATCCCTCTATTAGAATCAAATATGGTGTTAAATTAGAATCAAATATGGCTAATCCCCTCTCACTCCAATACACGTATTGCAAAGTTTTTTTTATCAGTCTTTTATCAGTTTTTATACTCAATTTGCTGTATTTCCTTCAAAATGGAGAATAAACTCTTTTGAATGGCTTCCATAAACCCTAAAGGTCGTCCACGATATATATCACTATCAGATTGTTGAGCTGTTTCTGGGACCATAAGCATAGATTCATGCTTCATCAACGATGTGTTTCAAAAAATTTCAATGTTTATGAAGAAGACGAGAAAATACAGGAGATAAGCCTAAATTCTTAACAATTTTAAATAAATAACAATTCTAAACAATATTCCAATAATACCCACAAAGTACTTATACTTAATCAGCGATTACTCATTATAAGATCATTGACTTTGGTAATGTTTTCTTCATTGGTTGATGTGGATGATCTTCCTAAAGGAGATTAAGCTTGAACTACTTCTCTAGCATTACTAAAGTGCTTGAACCATTTATAAACTTTTTTAACATAGCTTCATCGACGCAACACCTTAACATTTTAAAAACACCTTGTCATTTTAAAATGTAATTTTACAAAAACGGATAGAAAAATTTGTGACGTTACAAAAAACGCTATAATTTCTAACCTAACAACCGAAATGATATGAAATAAGATATCAAGAACAGTCATAAAAGCTTAAAAAACAAATGGTTGTATCGATACGTAAAACGCGGTAATTAAAAAAAGGTCACTTTACTTTTTGATCATAGTTGTAAGTGAAATAATTCCCATTTTCCAATCTTTCGACCCTTTCACTTATTTCATCGTTTGATTGCATACAAAAATTCGGCTTTTCTATCACTATTAGTGTAATTAATCATTTTTACTATTAATTTGTCGGGTCTGGGGAAATTTGTTTTTATTTTCGCAAGCCTAGTTTCATTTATCCTGGCGCTTCATTTTATTCTGCTTTTGTTATTTCTTCCTGTTTTTGCCATTCTACTCTGTAGACAATTATGTGAAACAATAAGAAGAAAAGCGAATTAATGAATAAAAATAATAAATAGTTGTTCTGATAAATATTACATTTTTATAGTAAAGTTTGAAGTTAAACTTGTTATTTCAGAGGGGATATTGTATTATATTATAATTTGTAAGAAGCTGATCAAGTTTTTAAACCGCTAATAAGTAACCATACAGCATATGTTCATATTCTTTATAGTGTTCTTAATTTTGTTATGGTATTAGAAATAATTTGGATATTTATCATGTTTTTAACAAAATATTAAATACTCTACTAACATATATATGCTAATATACAACATATATCTGCTAACATATATCTGCCAACATATATCTGCTAACATATATCTGCTAACATATAACTGCTAATATATATCTGCTAACATATATCTGCTAACATATATCTGCTAACATATATCCTAACATATATCTGCTAACATACAAGATGTGTCTCATAGAAAAAAAGACTTTTTAAAAAATAGCTATTTCTAGTGCCGCCATCTTTTGACGGGGGTAAGGTGCATCCTTTACCGACGTTCTGATGACATTTCATTACATTCGAATAATTACATCTGTCGAAAAATGAACATCGAACAAAGAGCGAACACAAAGATTTGTTTTGAACTTGGTAAAGCATTCACGAAAACGTTTTTGGACCGAGTCCACGAGTGGTTTTAACGATTCGAAAGAGGTCGTGAGGACATCAAGGACAACAAACCGAAAAGTTCTGTGGTTACTCAAAGTAACATTAAAATTGTGCGTAAATTTATTAAAAAAAATCATCCAAAATCTTCGTTGCGATACAAGGAAATGGAATTAGAATGTCCAAAGATTTAATTCATCGTCTTTTGACACATCATTTGTGACTTCCGAAGGTTTGTGCACGCTTTATTCCACACAATCGACTGACGAAAAATTGGTCAAAATCCAAAATTTCAAAGACATCAAAAAGTCGAAAAAGGACGAAAACTTCAAGTACAGCATTCTTACTGGTAATGAAATGTACTGTTTTCAATATGATCCAGAAACCAACCGTCAAAATGCCGAATGGAAACAGCCGAGCGAGCCAAATCCAAAGGAGAGCCATCTCGAGAAGTCAAAAAGCAAAACAATGTTGGTTTGTTTCTACGATGATTTGTTCGTTCTAGCTGGTCTACCAAAGCTGTGTTTTATCTTGGTGTTATAAAGCGTCTGTGGTCGCGTATTCGTCGTGTGCGGGCACAATACCATCAACAAAGCAGCTGGCACTTGTTCTACGATGCACCGTCCCATCGCTCGACGCTTATCACTGATTTTTTACCAAAAATAGCATTTTAACCATCAATTATTTACCATACTCGCCTGATTTGGCTCCCTGCGACTTCTAACTCTTCGAAAAACTGATTTGTTGATCATGATGATCTATTTCAATAATTTCCTAGGCCATGAGTTTCATCCATTCTTTTTGTGTACCCAAACTATATTAATTTGTTCTATAATGTAAATGTCTATGTTCATATTTTCATTTATTGTATAATTTCTTATTCATTCAAACTTGCATTTGCGCAAACTTGGATTTGCCTACAGCTACATCACAGAAAATGAATTTCAGTCAATATAAACGTATTTCTGTTACATGAACAGTGTTCTGTTACAGAACACTTACGTAAACTTCAAGAGATTTACCATTAAACACTAAATCACTTTACTTTATTTTTCGATGCGCATTTCACTAACCATGTTAGCCTCATCAGATTAAATTCACTCATCTGATGATAATGATGATTAACATGATTAGGGAAACGCGCTGGGACAAGTTAGATTAAATTGAATCAACTCCTGATGATGCTAACATGATTAGAGAAACGCACGTCGAGAAGTGAAGTAAAGTAATCTGGTATTTAATGATCTCCTCGAGATTAGTGTTTGACGCCGAAGATTGCAATTAAAGAACTGATGTACTGACCAAGATAATAGTTTATACGAATCGTTGAGCTGTCATGTTATAGATAAAAAAATTGTAAATGTTAAAAACTGTTGTTAACATTTGTTTTTATTTAAAGAAAGGACAATATGAATTGAAAAGCTGAGAAAAGTATCAGTCAAAGATAAAAAAATATTTTGGTATAGACATACACTAAAAATCACTTTACTAAGCTCAGAAATAATGCGAAAAACGAGATTAAATGTATGCAAACTACCATTTGCAACACAATCCATCGATTCGAAAACTTAATAAGTGTATACAAGTTGTTTACGCCCCATTTGCTGACTAAGTATAAAATCCAGCGGCTAAAATTAGTCAGGCGAGTGATGACCTAAGTTGATCAATGGTCGCAAATACGGTTTTCTGACGAAAAAAGTTATACAAACCAGCTTGTTAGTTGAAAATTTTACTAGCATGATTTACGGGGGCAAAAAACAAATTTCCTCTAAAAGCTGCTTAGCTTAGCTCTTCAATTATAGTTCGAATATGTGTTCTTTCACTTGGAATATCCGTATGGTATTTATTACAGGCAAAATTAATGCTGACAAATAGAAAACACTTTTTTAAGATAATTTTTTGCCAACCCTAACTAATTTGGGAGACGATGAAAATTTTCAAGCAGGACAATGTATTAGTTCATACTAGAATTCCCAGAAATAATTGGTTTATGTTCAATAACGTAGAGAATATTCGTTAGCCTGTAAAAGCCCAGATTATAACATGCGAAAAAACAATGAAGTGGCCTTGTAAGATGGACTTACAAGAACAGAAAAAATTGATGATCAATATACAGGGTAATAATGAAATACTCTGCCAGACTTTTTTGGCAAATTCTACCTCACAAATGAGCACAAAAATGTCATACGAACATGGGTACGGAAATCCTTCGTGTTCGAGGTACAGGGGTTGAAGATTTTTTTGTTTTTTTTTTTTTTTAATTTAAATTTTCCGCATAAAGATATTGTAACCAAAATTAATACACATCATCAACCTTCCAGTTGCCATAATCTGAGAGAACATCAAGTCCTACAAGCAACCAGTGGAAGAGTTATAGAATTTTGCTACTAATTAATTTAAAATATAATTAGTACGGTTCTGTTCAAAATTAAACTTAAATACATTTTTCAACGCAGAATATTATACTCTACAAGGGTATCTTGACATTTTTTCGTATCTGCCTCGCTTTCATGGTAAACTTGACATAATAAAAAAAGTAATACAATGGAATTAACTTACCTATGAAGATAAATAATTTACTTAAACGTCAGATTTACAAAACTTCAATGGCACTTAGTTTTCGACGTGCTAGTCATTAGCAACCGAAATCGTTTGGCGTTATTGTTACTTTACAATATATTAGCGGGGAAAGGCAGAAATATGCATCAGTATACTAATGCACAATTAGCCGATATCCACCTCTATTAGGAAATGGCCAATTGTAATGCCAGAAGAGCAAGACTTTTGTACCATACCGCATTTACACTACTCATATATCGTATTAGAAGTATGTTTCCTGATGTTCATCGGCGTTAAAGGGAACAAGGTAATTTTAAGGTGCAAGCACAAGATAGAGGCCGAAATAGACATATTAAAACGCCAGATACAGAAGTACAGGTCTTAAACGCAATTACCGAAAATTCTAATACAAGTACAAGGATCATTACAGTGAATATAGACATTTCTCATATCACTGTGTGGAATGCTTTAAAGGAACACCACTTGTATCCTTACCATATTCAGAGGGTACATGCATTGCTTCCAAGGGATTTTTTGCCCGCTTGACATTTTGTCATTGGTTTCTTCAACATACAATTAATCCCAATGTTCATATTTCCGTACTATTTACTGATGAGGCTCAATTCACAAGAGAGAGAGAATAATGAATTTTTATAACAATAATCTTTGGGCAGAAGAGAATCCTCATGAAATTATTCAAACTCGACACCAATACCAGTTTGCCGTCAAAGTTTATACTGGAATAATTGGCAACCGATTGATCGGACGTTTTTGGTTATCAGCAACACTAACTGGGCAGTGTTTCGAGATTTCTGCGCGAGGATCTGCCTGAATTGCTCAAAGATAACACATTAGATGTTAGGAATATATTATGTTTTATGCAAAATGGTGCTTCGATACATTTTAGTCGACAGGTCCGACACATACTGGATGAAAAATTTTTATCCAGGTGCCTTGGCCATCCCGATCACCAGACTGTAATCCACTTGACTGTTTTCTTTGAGGATACATTAAATCATTAGTGTACAACATTGAAATCAATAGATATAGAGATGTTGAGGAGAAGAATTAAGCAAGCTTTTAATAAAATCCGCAACACGCCTGGAATTTTAGAACAAACGCGTGAATCAATGGTGCGTAGATGTAAGGCATGTATAGAGGTTGGTGGAAGCCATTTCGAGCATCTAATTTAAATATTTAGGTTTTTAATTAATAAATAACACCTTATTTAGAAATATTTGCTTTAATACAGAGCAAACCTTAAGAATTTTTTTTGGTTGTAAATTCCTAAAGATCAACCACCTTCATCCTGAGAAGTATGATATACCTGAGAAGGTATATCCACACCTGAGAAGTATGATATTATAATTTCATTTATTATCCTTTATGTAAGCTTCTGTGTATGAAATTTGATAAAAACAGTCCTTGGATCATGTTAAGTGAAAAGTCAAGTTTGCTATGAAACCGAGGCACATACGAAAAAATGTCAATATACACTTTTTGTAGAGAATAATATTCTGTGTTGAAAAATGTATTTAAGTTTAATTTAGAATAGATCCGTACTAATTATTTGTTTAATTAATTAGTAGCAAAATCCTATAACTCCACCACTGGGTGCTTGTAGGACTTGATATTCTCTTAGATTATGGCAACTGGAAGGCTGATGGCTGAAGGCTGTGTATTAAATTTGGTTGCAATATCTTTCTTTATGCGGAATATATCAATTAAAAAAATAATTGAAATCTTCAACTTCCGGTATCTCAAACACGAAGAATTTCCGGACCCATATTCGTATGACATTTCCGTATTCTTTTGTGACGTAGAATTTGCCAAAAAAGTCTGGGAAAAAAGTCTGGAGTATTTCATTAAAACCCTGTATAAGGGGCAATCATAAGTAAGTAATGCCTATTTTTTCAAATTTTTAAAACATTGTCATCTACCAGTGAATATTTTTAAAATAGAAGAACAGAGCTTATAAAGCATGAGTTTCGAAAGCAAAATAATGCAACTACATCCTCAAATGGCATTAATGCTGTTTATCCTGGTGCTTTGGACAGCAGACAATGTTAGCATTCGATTGAAAAAATATAAGAAAGTTGATTTCAATCTTTTCAACGGTGTATAATCTAAAAGACCTATTGAGTTTGACAAGGATCTGCTATTGCCTAAAACTGAAGATAATTCCAAACAAACCGTCCAGGAATTAGCTACAAAGTTCAAAAACTTTATGATCCACAAGCAATGGGGTTTAAAACAACTAAACAAAGTTCAAAGAGAAAGAACAGGGATACCATATCATTTTCAGTTCAAAACAAAATTCAGCGATTAACCATCTTCAGTGTAGTTTAGTCCAAGTTAGACCGAAATCATTTTCTTCAACTAATTGTCACTGGAGATGAAAAGTAGATTCTAAATAGTAATTCTCATAAAAAAACAATCACCAAAATAACAACCTTTGCCCAGTCCAAAACAAGGTTTTTACCTTAAAAAGAGTTAATATCAGTACGGTAGGATTTTACAGGAATTATTCACTATTCTGAATCTTTATGAAACCATAAGTGCTGAATTGTATTGTACTAGCTTGATAGACTAAATATAGCTTTAACTCAATAACGTCTAAGACTGATTAGTATAAAAGATGTTATTCTGCAGCATGACAATGCAAGACCTTATAGTGCCAGAATTACCCAAGCAAAATTGAAAGAGTTAGATTGAGAATTAATTCCTCACCTGAAATTCCTGTTTTCCTGATGCTGCCATCAGGCAGCCATCTTTAGAGATCTATGGCATATTTCCTTCGGAGAAAAAATCTTACTAAGACAGCTCTCAAAACAACATTATCATTTTACAAAAACAGAAATAGAAAGTTTGTCAGAAAGAAAATTGTCATTAACGATGGAGATTAAATTTTAGATAAAAACTGTATTAACTCTGAAGTAAAGCAATTTCATTTTGCAGCTATATTTCCGAGACGCGATCTCAGCCTACCGCTCATTCTTTCCACTCTCGATTTTCATAGAAGGTGAGTTTGTTAAAAGCAAATATGATTGGACTACCCTGTACAAGCTTGCAAATAATATCTAGTAATGAAAAATATGCATAATATACGTCCTTAGTTCAGCGATATACAAATACCGCGTAAATTATTTAAGGAATTTTGTTTCACTTACAATTTTATATTATTCATTGGAAAGTGAAATATCTAGTTACGTCATTGGTCTTTTCCCACTGCTTTATAATATCGGAAATTAAGCTAAATTATATATATATATATATATATATATATATATATATATATATATATATATATATATATATATATATATATATATATATATATATATATATATAGTGTACTTTTTTTTTTACTTTCAGGCTAACTTTTTTAATTGAAGTGATAGACTAGTACTTCCAAATGCACACATTTCTTTATTGGAGTAGCCGTTTTAGAACAAATACCAAAATAACTAAAATAATGTGCAGTCGACTGGAACTAAAAGAAGATAACATAGCAATAGTAAGCTTTGAAAATTAAACAAAAAAATTCGTTGTTTGAAAGGAGCCATCATTATTGTGCTGTCATTCTGTTATTTGAAAGCTGTTGTATTTGAATGTGTGTAAAAATAACGTTTTAATTCAGTTGCTAAGATGATTTAGTTATTTAATCAACAACAGAAAGTTGAATTAATGTTTCTTCATGTTAGGGGATTAAGTCTACCCGATGCGTACGCTAAATTCCACGCAAAACAGCCCGATAAATAACTTCCAAATCCGGATTGTGTAAGAAATAACTTAAAACACCTAGTAGTGTGTGCCGAAGGATCCGCAAAAGACGCAAACATTTTGTTACTGAAGAAAATATTCTTCTTTGTAATGTAGAAAATCCTCACAAGTCAACGTACAAAAATACCCAAGAGGTAGGTTGTTCTCAGTCAAAGGGGTGGGAGACTTTACCGGGAAACAATTATCATCCATATAAAATGAGAAGCATGCAATAATTGCATGATGATGATTGTGACAGAAAACTGAAATTTTGCGATTGGTTTTTGTACAAGAAGCGTCGGCAACTCAATCAGCAAATCAGCAATGCAAACAGCAAGCAAATGACATGGTCGACGGACAAAATTACACATATTGGTCTGACAGTAATCCTTGTTAGGTTGAAGAAAGAAAAAAAACAAAATAATCCAAGAGTTAACGTATGGTGTGCAATATACACTAAAAAAGGGATCGGGCCTATCTTCACAGAACAAAATTTAAATGTTGAACGTTAGTTAGAGTTATTGAAAAACGAACTTGAGTTGTTGATTGATGAACTAGCAGAAAGAAGGTTGTTCTACTTCCAACAGGATGGAGCACCACCTCATTTTGCGCGAAATGTGCGGAATTATCTTCATGAACTACTGCCAGAAAGATGGATAGAAAGAAAGGGTTCAGTTGAATAGTCCACTAAGTCACCTGAACTCATACCTTTAGACTTTTCTTCCTTCCTGTGAGATTTCTTAAAAACCAAAGTATACGTGACCGCTCCTAATTCTGTTGGATTATTAACATATTGGAAAATGTTAGTAATAATATTGTTAAAGGAGTTCATTAGTGTAGATTACGAGAATGTAAAGGGCATCAGTTTGACCATTTGTTAAAAAAATAATCATTCATTCGTTTATAAAAGTGATTTTTTATTATTGTTAGTTATTTTAGCAAAAAAATTGTATTGTTGTTGAATAATAATTGATTGTTCTAAAACTGTTTCTTCAATAAAGAAATGTGACAACATTTTTTATTTCTAATTTTAGTAGCTACTGTCTTAGTAGCTAAAATCTGGTAACACTGGAAAGCATAATTTGTAAATTGTTCTTAATCAATTTATTTCCTACAACTTTGTATTTGGAAGTACTAGTCTAAATAAACTCATGACCATATAAATCGGCCATGTCGAATGGTGGGTGCAGTCACATGCAGCTCTGCTATCCTGTGATAAACGGGCGCGATGTGTGTGTGTGTGTGTGTGTATATATGTATATACATATATTTTATGTTGTATGGCAAAATATAATAACTTATTAATGAAGTAGCATTTCTATATAATTTTAATACCATCTTCATATTATTGATTCTATCGTACACACTGGGAATAAATCTATTAATATTGTCTAAATGGTTGTGGCGTATATTTTTTATTCTTTTGGCAAATTTATTACAAAAAAAGAATCACTGAGAAATTAGTCTCCATTTTGTTTTTACCCAGTGATTTTGTTATTTACATAAGAACGGATATTCGGATATTTTTTTGGATTTTATTGCGTGGCGAAAAACCCAAAAATAGAAAAAAAAATCCATTGCTTTGTGCATTGTATTAATTTGTTTCCTTGTATATAATTACTACATAATTACATCAATTACCAACAAATTAATTACTGTTTTACAAGGAAATAATAATGGCATTTGTTAATAATGGTATTAATTAGTTTGCCATTTTAATATCACTTAATAAAACATAATTGCATAAACAATTTTCTAAATTGTATTAAAATATAAATCGTAATATTTAGGTTATGTCATTTTATTTATGTCAGCATATAAATTTGTAACGCTAAAAAAGGGGGCCCTTGTAAATTTATTTTTAAGAAAACAATTACTGTAGCAATGCATAAACTATTAAAATTTAGGAAGAAGATACCAAGCATTTTCCAACTTTTTATTGACTTTCTTAATAATGTTTAATAATCTTGGTTATCCGCACACTTCCCAACACGTCTTGGTATCCACTAAATCACTATTTTTCCTTAATTTTCAAAAAGTATTTGATCGCGAACATCATACGAAAGTAATTGAAAAACTGACTAGTATCAGTTTAGATAACAATTATTTCAACTCATCAAAAACATAGACTAGAATCAGTCAGCAGTGGTAAAAGTTAATATGTAGAATTGCTCGGGACGTCAGTCAAGTCTATGAACACTCACCAACACTTTTTAATGTGTACTCCCAAGTTATCTTTATAAAAACTGTATGGGATAGAAAAAGACACTGTAATGGTTGGGGGTAAGGTAACAAACAGATTTACAAACACTTCTGATTTCCGTACATAACGACACATTGGTTTGCACATTGGTCTACATATTAACGTCAACAAAACTAAACTTATGATAATCGTTAAAACTCCAACCGACAATACGTAATTAACAGTAAATGAACTGCAAATAGAAAACGTTCATATAGTTTAATCATACAATCGATTCTTAATTTAACCATGACAATAAAATTAGTATTAAAATTAACTTAGGGAGATCTGCATTTTTTAAATTTAAATCAGTGTTGTATGTTCAATTTGCCAATCTAACTTAGGTTTATGGAATGTTACGTCTGCTTTCAACTGCTATATGACGTCGAAACTTGGCCTCCGATTGCTCCAATAACAAAAAAATCAATACAATAATATAAAGTATAAAAAAATATGAAATATAAAATAATAAATATAAAAATAAAAAATATAAAAAGTATACAAAATATAAAGCATAAGTTATAAATATAAAAATATAAAAATATAAAAATATATCTGCCAGAGTTGCCAAGAATAAGTGCTAGGAATAATGGGTCGACTGAAAAGGTTGTTGGAGATAATTAAAATACGCAAAACATCTTATATTATAAAACATCTGTAATAATATGTATCACCTACTTTAGGTTGTGATGCAGAGAAGAGTAGATGGCAGAAAGACTAAAGGAAACATTTCATAAGCATTCATATTTATTTTGCATTGCTAAGGAGAGAGAATTTTCTAAAAAAGTATGCCCCAACCGTTGTTGATGGAGACGGCATACATAAGAGATTTATATTTCCTGTTTTAAAATCTCATAAATTTCGTAGACATTTCCAAACAAATAAAATTTTAGCAATATGTGACCATCGAATTATTGGATCTTGGATCCAATGGATTTATTTTGCTAAATTATTGGATCTTCAAGATAACCTATTACCGTATATAAAAGCCTAATGTTCTTGATGTCACTGCACATTCGAATGTTGAGGTTCTCCACACCAATGCAATTGCTGTCAAAGTTTAAATGACATATGACGGTAGACCAGTCGAGTATTTATAAATGAATACTACAACTCGTTCAAAAAAATAGATGGCTGATACCTGATGGTCATATATTTTTTGCATCTACTTGATGACATCTCGTACACTGATTAGATTAAGTTTTGTCTAAGATTTTGTTTCTTATTATTTTCCATATATACATACATGGCCCCACCCCTCCCTTACATTGGAGGGCACATGTTTCGTTTGTTGGTGGTTAGACTCATCAGGGTACCGAAATATGCTCTCTCGCCAAGAATCCTCCCTCAAGGCTTCCTCCCGGTCAAGCCCAATGTTCATTATGGCGGAGACGCAGATGGTTGTGCGTTCCATATGAGATAGTTTTACACCCCCATACGGTTGAGGGTGTAAAACTCCTGACTACTGTAGTCTCAGTGGACGCGATCCAAAGAAGTCAAAAAAGTCCATGCATAAGCCATCCAATGAGAGGTCGGCGAAAATATGGATTGTTTGATTGCGGAGAGGGACTCCCTATTCTTGGCGAAAGAGCATATGTCGATACCCTGATGAGTCTAACCACCAACAGACGAAACATGTGCCCTCAAACGTAATATAGATATATATATATATATATATATATATATATATATATATATATATATATATATATATATATATATATATATATATATATATATATATATATATATATATATATATATATATATATATATATATATATATATATATATATATATATATATATATATATATATATATATATATATATATATAGCGGCGGGGCAAGACCGACCTAAATTTGTTGTGGGCAAGATCAATTTTGCAAGGCCCTGTGGTGGCGCAAGATGATGGATCTTATATAGAAAAAAATGTTTAGAAACTGTGAAATTTTTATTAATAAAAATGCAACCATCGTTTCTTTAACTAATATTACTAAGTAATAACTAATAGTAACAGAATTAAAGAAATAAAAAGTTCCTGCTTTTAGCTTTACTGAACTATTTAATAATTGTATTGTAATCCAGCTTAGATACTATATCTGCTTCAATAAAACTGCCAAAGCTGAAAAAGCAAAGACTGCTGACCTATTGTACTTCTTAAATAATTTTGTATTAGTTTTAATTTTGAAAAGCTCTAAGCGGAGGTTTTACTTAGTGGTATAAAATTCGAATAACAATATAAATATTTGGGTAAGCCTTTTTCTGTTATCTCACCCATTCCCAGGGCTGCGTGTAAATCTTGACATTTTTTTTTAATATATGCTCATTTGAAATATTTTTTAACTTACATAGATCATAGATCATTAAAATGTTGATTTAAAGATAAACATCTTGAATCCATATTGCTCTTTATGGAATCAATCATGGTGTTAAAAAAATCAGTTTCATACCGGCTTTTGGGAGACTGTATGGGTTCATCGCTGCTTTCTAATCGAACATCGTTTTCTTTTTGGCTACCCATTTATTTTTAAAGCCTTTTGGGCGATCATAACTGCTTTTCTAATAAAATGACGAGCGTCAAACAAGCATTGTTCGAACCCAGTTTATCGAAATTATTTGACCCAGTCAGTCGCAGAGCTATATTTGCTTATGATATTAACGCGATAATATCCTATACCATAAATGTAATGATATGATAAATTCTAAGATGAGTATTTCGTGTAAAATCCAATCACTGAGTGTGTCTAATTATTCCGTGTGAGCTTTAAAGCTTTCACCGCATTCAACAACATCATCAAATGGAAATTTTGTCGCCTTCGCTTCGATTCTGCTTTAGTTCAACTTGACTTCATAAATTTCTTGTCGGTTATTGTCGTTAAGTTTATCGAATGTTTTACTTCAAATTAACTGCAAGTCTTGCTGTCAACTTGCCCGCTGTCTACTTGCACGCTAACAATTACCCAACGAGGAGTTGCCATAAAGTTGGCCGAAAAAGTTTCACTGCAAGTATTTGCCGAGCAAGTGTGGCTATTAGGAAGACTAGATTTTTAAAAAATGAATGTGGTAGATAAGTATTGTCAAATGCTTGCTAGCCATGGATTTATTGTT
Source organism: Cosmopolites sordidus (assembly GCA_031761425.1). NCBI lineage: Eukaryota > Metazoa > Arthropoda > Insecta > Coleoptera > Curculionidae > Cosmopolites > Cosmopolites sordidus. The sequence goes on along the minus strand of JARFXV010001515.1, from coordinate 86,420 downwards.
TTATGATGAGTAAAATATTTATCGCGGTTACGATTTCCAATGGCCCTGGCTAAATATTTTTCACTAATTAAAGAAAACTGCATAAAACTTCGAGGCGCGAGGCCGTAGGTGGTGGTCCACATCGTTCGAGCCTTACGCCGCTTCTATATGTATACATATCATCATCATCATCATCATCATCATCATCATCATCAGCTCGTGTCGATCCACTACAGAATGAAGGCCTCTTTAGCATGCTTTCAACCTTCACGGTCCTGGGTTTTTCTCTGCCACTCAGGTCCCATGTATCCCATCAAGCCATCATGCTTTCGGTCTTCTTCACGGACGTTTGCGATCAAGTGGTATCTGCTCCAGAATAGCCCTGGTCCATCTGTCGTCCCATCGCCTCGCTATATTGCCCATCTCCATTTCATTTGCTTTACTCTGCCAATGACGTCACACACTTTCCGTTGTTCCCTGATCCATGCGCAGGTCTTTCTGTCTCGTCTTGCAAGGCCAAGCATACATCTTTCCATTCCTGTGCTACCCGAAGTTTTTGAACTGATTGCCATGTGAGTGTCTTCGGCGAATTTATTAAACATAACCTGATTCTTTTTCAGGTTTATTTTTAAGCCAAATGGTTCGCCAGCCCTTAGCAGCTCTTGTATGCGTCTTTGCAACTCCTCTGGATGAAAAAACGATATAATCTGTAAATCTAAGATGGTTTAAGTTTGCACCATTGATCTTTACACCATCCTGTTTCCAATCCAGTTTACGAAATACATCTTCAAGGCCAGCCGAGAAAAGAATAGGCGATATTGCGTTACCCTGCCGTATACCTCGTTCTACATTAATTCTAAGTGGAATATTTTGAATTGTCGCTGTAGCTCCATCATATATCGATCCTAGTAGGTTTACATATACTTTGTCTACCCCCTGGCTAAGCAGTGCATCCCTTATGGCATGCTTTGAGATGGAGTCAAATGCTTTTTCGTAGTCGATAAAAGCCAAGCACAGTGGCATGGTGTATTCATTGTGCCTCTCTATGGCCTGCTGTACAATCTGGATGTGATCCATTGTACTGAATCAATTTCTGAATCCTGCTTATTCTCTTGGTTGTGCGTAATTCAGTTTTCTTAATATTCTTTTAGATATCATCTTAGTGAAAGCTTTGTACATTACTGATAAGAGGCTTATTGGATGGTAGTTCTTTAAATCTTCTATACTCTCTATACTCCTTCTAGTACAGTCTAGTACTCCTAATATATATATATATATATATATATATATATATATATATATATATATATATATATATATATATATATATATATATATATGTGTATATATATATATATATATATATATATATATATATATATATATATATATATATATATATATATGTATATATATATATATATATATATATATATATATATATATATATATATATATATATATATATATATATATATATTTATATATATATGTATATATATATATATATATATATATATATATATATATATATATATATATATATGTATATATATATATATATATATATATATATATATGTATATATATATATATATATATATATATATATATATATATATATATATATATATATATATATACATAGAGAGAGAGAGACAGAGAGAGCACCTTATATTTTTAAGATCTCTTAGAAGTTTGTATATGTAAACTTTAAATGTACAATCCTTGATTACCGATAAATAGAAATGTTTCAATATTCTCCTTATTCTTCCATTATTGAAATATGCATGACATTTTCAAGAAATGTCTTTATAGAAGAGAGTATCTATCAAATGGAAGCATTTATCAACGAACTAGATTAGCGAAGACAGTCTATAAATTGAAAGTATTCAAGTTATGTCAGGCTAAGTTATATAAATACATTGGTGTTCTACTTTTAACGCAATACAATATTAAAATAAACTTTTATTTTTAATATATACAATATCACTCATTCTTAGCAATAATTAATACTCTACAAAATTTCCCAACTAAATTAAATTTCGGGTGAATGCACTTTATTTATTTTCAGCATATTTTGAATCAACTGAAATAACAGATATATTATAAATATATCCGAAATTTCCATCATATTCCAAAATTATTAATAATACCTTCAATGAATATAAATAATATATATTTTTATGACAATATTAAATAATATTGCAATTAAATTGATTATTCATTAATTATAAATATAAAAGCTTATTTTAATCACAAAAATTACATTTCAAATTAAGATTTCAAATATAATAACAACAAAGAACAAACATATTTCATATTTGATTCATACAAATTTAAATCTTAATACAGACCTACAGGATATAAAGAAAATTACTTTACCTAAAGATAAGGTATCAAACGGTTACCGAGAATCAAATTGCAAAGTTATTAACTTACCAATCGAAAAGCGATGAAAACTAAACATTTTAAGCAAATATATGAAAGAGGAAACTTGGCAAATATTAATTGGTTATTAATTAACGAATAAACTACAAATAAAATAATGAACATTGAAAAACCTTTTTTTTTTTAGTTAAGAATCAGACCCTCTCCATCAGGAAGGAACTATGGGGCAACGTCGCAAGATCGCCACGACAAAGATTGTTACTTCAAAATAGAGACAAAAATTACTTCAGTGTATGCATTTAAGTTCGATTTGTAGCAAAAAATATATTTTGTAAGCGAATATCACGATATGTTTTGTATTTACGGAGAAACATTACAATATTCCGAAGGGGCTATGCCTATTTATTGGCAACGATACCTAGAAAGATCAGTTCCAGCTCGCAAATATATGTACAAGTTTCTGTAAGGCTTTTGGATAGGGGTAGTGTTCGACAATTTCAAGAATGCGGGCGGCAACAAGAAATCAGTCCTGAAGTCGAAGAACAGATCTTATATATTGTTGAAGAGGCTTCTAGCAGAAGCCTCACAACACAAAACATTGTGTCCTACAAAAATATTGTGTCAATGAGACCAATGAAACAAAAATTCGAATTCCGATCGATCGAAATAAACAAGACGAATAGGCGTTGCCAATTGGTAAGAAAATAAAATTACATTCTGACCTGTTTTCCACTGAAATGACTACATTTTGGATACATGTTTTATGGAAAGGTTTTGTTCAAAATGATATAAAGAATCTTTGATTAAAATTACGAAAGCACTTTTCCTTACATCCTGTATAAACCGAAACCAATTTTGTGAAATAACCAACTAGAATAAAACGACTTTTTATTGATATGATGACTGGATTTTTATTGAGTACTGAAGTTCACACTACTCGATTACATATGAAAAATTATGTCGAACAAATGTACACCTCAACTTACAAATCTTGGTTCTTTTCACAAAATTTAATACATAATCACAAGCCCATATTATACGGATCTTAGACTGAAAGTTCATGGCGTAATAAAAGAAAGTGGAAAATTGGGCAAAGATCTTTTGATCCAGCAGAATAACGCCACGCCCCATAGACACTACATTTCAGTGAGTGCCATCCACAACGCTAGGTTAAAAAATGTTTATCAACCTCCCTTCTCAAAAGCTGCCTCCCAGCGAATATTTTTATTCCCTAAGCTGAAGGAACATTTACGAAGAACTCATTTGTCTGACAACAAAGATGTTACCGCTACTGTAAATAAGGGGCTGTCAGGAAAAAGAAAAGAATTTTGCTCAAGGGACATCGAAGCCTTTTGTTATCGATATATCAAATGTCAAATGCCAATTTTTTTTAAGACATTATGCTGAAAAATAAATTTGCTTCAACTTTTTCAATTATTAATGTAACGCGTAGAGTTATAATGTAATGTAATAATACTATAATAAGCCTGAACCGTAAAGTTTGCGGTTCATGATTCTTACAAGCTTCATTAGGTACGGTTTTCATATAAATAGAACATAGTTTTGTTTAAGAATTAGATTAAATTATCTCCTGATGATGCTAACACGATTAGCGAAATGCGTGTTGAAAAGTTTAGAAAAGCGATTTGGTGTTTAGTGGTAAATCTCTTCGAGTTTAGTATTTCACACCGAAGGTTTCAATAGAACATTTAATCTTATTTTTTGTTTAACATATCATTTCGATAATTATTTCAGACTAAGCTAAAACTCAATAGTTTTGAAAATTGAAATACTAGCAAAGTGAACATAAATTGTTGCAATTTACTTTAAAAATGGAAGAAGCATTATTTCAACTCACTATCAAATGCGACGAATTCTTAACACGGACATATCTTTGGCCTTTGATAGAATTGATTCGACTATACTTTTGAGAACCGCTCAATCGTTCGTAATGGGTGACAAATTGTGCAGATTACTACTATCTTACCTCACTAATATTATGTAAATTATAATAACTACCACTCATTCATATATATATATATATATATATATATATATATATATATATATATATATATATGCAATATGGGGTTTTGGAACCCCATGCATTGATCATCTCGCCGGGCTCTTGATTTGTGAAAGTCCCATATTTACAGATGACTTGAAATTTTTTAAAATTGTAAACAACATTCAGGATTGTGGGGGACTGTAGAGAAACTCGGAAAAATTGAATAATTGGTGTGAGTTGAATGGGCTTCAATTAAATATTAAGAAGTGCAAAGTAGTAACATTTTCTAATAAGTTAAATAACTTTAAGTTTAATTATTCCCTAAACGTCTGTATTCTGCAACAACTACCTAATTTTAAAGATTTAGGAATAACTTTCGATACAAAGCTTTTTTTTTTGGAAATCGCATACATAATGTAGTGAATAGTGCTTTTCAATCGCTTGGGTTTATAATACGTAATTGTAAATCATTTGATAATTGTGATGCTCTAAAGAGTTTGTTCTATATTTATGTTAAATATTAAATGAAGTATGGTTCTGTGGTGTGGAGCTCATATTACAAAAACCGTAAGAAACATTTGGATGATGTGGGTTTATAATACGTACTTGTAGATTGTTTGATAATTGTGATGCTCCAAAGAGTTTGTTCTATGCTTATATTAGATCTAAAATGGAGTATGGTTCTGTAGTGTGGAGGCCATATTACAAAAACCGTAAGTAACATTTGGAGGTCATACAATGGCGATTTTTAAAGTTTCTTTACTTTAAACCTTTTGGCGTTTACCCGGGAAGAGGCTTTGATCATCATCAATTGCTGATTATGAATAATTTTGAATGATTGGAGTTAAGAAGATGTTATCATTCTGTGAAATTTTTATATACATTGTTGTATAACAAAATTGATAGTCCATGCTTGCTCTGTCAGTTGAACTCTCGGATAGTGAGGGTGGAATCTAGATATTTTATTTGAATCTGGCTTTAAACAATGTTTCCATTAAATCACCATTATACTCTATGTGCTCTATTTTTAATAGTCTTTCAGCGGATTGTGGTATAAATAATAGTTGTAATAAATCATTGTGCCGCAAATTAACGTGTGTGTGCAATTACTTCAAAGTCAGTTGAGTTTCACTCAGTTAAGTGATTGAGTTGGTTTTTGATATTTCTAATAAAGGTAATACCGTTCATCGTGTAACTTTATTTTGAGTATAGACCATTACTTTCAACGTAATTTATTGATTTACTTCTTTTTCTCTTTGAATGTTGTTTTATTTTTATTACAGTATGTTATTTTGTTTAATAGTGTACATATTAGTGTAGTTATTATTATATTTTGTAGTGATTAACTCTGTATTTGGGATATCCTGTTGAGCTAATAAAGCATTATTATTATCATTAACATAAGAGATGCGAAATACGGAAATTGAATACCACATTTTTAGAGACTGAATCTGTGGGTAATACAAGAAGACAATGCACACAACGAACAGCAAAATCATCTTGTGGATCCCATCCAACGTGTAAGAAAATAGGTCGACAAGATCCAGGAACATCAAAAGACGGTCACTGTAGCCTATTTTAAAACAAGATCTCCATATGCATCCATACAAAATTCAGCTGGTGCAAAAGCTGAACTTTCATGATTTTCAACTGCGTTTATAATTCAGTCGTATATTCAGTTATATATATATCTAATGATGGTCATTTTAACCTAAATGGATTTGTTAATAAAAAAGAATTAAGTTACTGCAGCACAGAAAATCTATGATTCAGGTAAAAACTCTTCGTAGTAAAAAAGTCACAATTTGATATGTAGTTTGCTCAGAAAAAATTATTCGATCTTTCTTTTTGAAAAAGACGAGCAGAAACCATCAATGTCGAGCGTTATAGGTTTGAAAACTTTTACATTCCTCAATTAGGAACCGCTAAAAATAACATTTTATAGAAATATTCTCCTAATCGATTAATCTCCAAATGGAGATCCGAGATGGTACCCAAGATTTCCTAATCTCAGAGCATTTGATATTATTTCTTTTAGATTGCCTTAAAGAAAGAGTTTAAGTTAATAAGCTTTTAAAACTTGATCAGCTGAAAGACAATATTCGGCGAAAAATATACGGAATATGTCAAGAAATACTAACAAGGTGATGGAAGATGTTCTAAAGAGCATAAATTTGAGCGAAAATGGCCACCATTTAACAGAGATTATTTTCTGAAAGTAACTGATTAATAACTCCAAAAACTGTATTTTAATTTACGAGTTTGGCAATAAATATTTACTTTAATCTCCTTAATTGATTAACCGGCCATGTTCGTGCTGTGTCCAACGGCACGGTAGATAGCGCGAGAGCGAGTTCGATTTACGCTGTCGGTGATATTTCTAGTGGCTCCAGCTTTCGAGGGGATAAGCAGTGGAAAGATGCATATTTCACTGGCTTGATTTCATGACATTCGGACCATTAACAGCCAAGTTATCGCGGTTAAAAGGTCAGTGTGTTTAAACCAACCGTCAAAAAATTAACATCGAGCAAAAAGCGGCAAACTTGGTAAAACATTTACCGAAACGTTTCAATTGATAAAACAAATATATGGTGAGGATTGTTTATCCCGTGGCAAAGTCCATAAGTGGTTTAAACGATTCAAAGAAGGTCGTGAGGACACCCAGAACGACGAACATCTTGGTCCAAAAAATTCCGTGGTTACTCAAAATAACGGTAAAATTATGCATTTTCCATTCAGAAGGCGTCGACCGCCATCCTGAAGAAAATATTTTTTGGCCGATCTCAAAAATTCATTCGTAAACCTAATTGACAGTACAAAATGAGATTATTTTGAATAAAAATAATTATTTTCGCCGAAAAAATAAATATATGTGTTTTTTTCTAAAAAAATCCTGTTTTCCGTGGGGCGCACCTTGTATATTATATTTTGTAAATGTTTCTAGACAAGAGTGTAAAATCACATAAGGAATCACTCATGCTAAATAACACCTATCACATTGACACATTTTTAGAAAAAACACCACCATTTCGAGATACATTTCTAACGATTCAAATCATAGTTTCCAAAATAAGATGCTAGTTTAAATTTTATGGTAAATAGATTAATTAATTTTCCTTTAAATAAAGATAATTATAACAAAGAATTAAAATTAATTAGGGAGGTATCTGAAGTGAATGCTTATAATAAGACCATTGTAGACAAATTAATTAGAAAACATAAGTTCAGAAAATTATTGAAAAGTTCTTCGACTTTTCAAAAGGATCAGAATACAAATAAATTCATTGTAATACAATTTGATGCCCAGTTAACAAGAGGGCTAGACAAAATTTTGAAAAAAGTGGACGTTAAGGTTGTGTACAAACCATATAATAAATTAAGAGAAGTTCTGGGCAATCCAAAAGATTAGCAAAAGGTAGAGCAACATGAAAAGTCAGGGATTTACGAAATTAGTTGTCAAGACTGTGATCGAAGGTATATTGGGCAAATAAAAAGATCCATATTGACAAGATATAAAGAACATATTGCCTACATTAGATATGGGAGAAATGCAAAATCTTGTGTTGCCCAACATGCAATCGAACATGACCACACTATAGATATTAGTAATTTAAGACTAATTAAAAGTGCTAATAATAATAGGACTTTGGATGCATATGAAATCATTCAAATAAAAAAATGTTAGAAAATCATGAACCGAGATAAAAGACCTATCTTGTTCAGTCAACTTTTTCAATTATTAATGTAAGGATTAGTAAACTTCACGGTTCATGATTTTTACACGCTTCGTTAGATAGAATTTTCATATAAATAGAACATAGTTTAGTTTTAGAATTAGATTAATTATCCCCTGATGATGCTAACATGGTTAGCGAAACGTGCGCCAAGAGTTCGAAAATAAGTGATTTGGTGTTTAGTGGTAAATGTCTTCAAGTTTAGCGTTTCACACCAAAGTTTCCAATAGAAGAATTGATGTTATATGTAATGCTAAAGTCGGCATTATCCTCGAATATATTTCAGGAATAAAACAGTTTTATGACATTTCTTCTACTTTACATTAATGTTTTTACGTTGTGCCATAGCCCATAACTGATCTTGTATTCAAAAAACTTCTTTAATTTTCTTTGTTATCTTTCTTTTATGAGATGTCCTGAATCAAAAGCAGCTCTAATTGACCATTTTACGGAGTGAAATTATCTTCCAAAATTTTTTTTTTCGGTATCGACATTGAAGATCTTTTGTTCTTTCATTGCGTCTTTTCGAATGGGGCTCCTTAACAATTGTATGTTTTGTTGTTTTTTTTTTGTAATCGGGTGAGATTCTCCATATTATTTTTTTACAAAATCGTACATATTTTTTCCAATGATATTCGCGAACATTTTTAATTGTTTTATTCATATTAAACTTCTTCATAACGAATATGAGAATAACTGAACCTGTCTCAATTTAAAACTAATATTCGCAAGTTTTTGCTTGCATCGAAATATAAAAAAAATCTTGGAAATCTGTTTTACTCTGCCGATTTAGATTATTTCTAGACTTCAAAAAATAACACTCAGCCCCTGTCGCTCCACTACAGGTTGAAGACCTCTTCTGCATGTTTCCAACTCACGTGGTCCTGAGCTCTCCTCTGTCATTCGGGCCCAATATACTTGAAGTCCTGAGTCCATCGTGATTCCGGTCTTGTTCGTGGATGTTTTTGATAAAGCGCTATACACCCCAGGAATGATTTGACGCATCTTTCGTCACATCGCCTCGCTATATATCCTGCAATATTTCAATTGTCTTGTTCTTCCAATGATGTCACATACTTTGGTTTACTGTCTGATCCATATGAAGGTCTTTCTATTCCACCTTGTAATGCCGAGCATACACGTTTCCATTCATCTGTGCTACAAAAAGTTTTTGAACCGATTCTGAAGATGGCTGAAAAAAGAATATGCGATAGTGCGTCGTCCTGCCGGACCCCTTTCTACGTTGATTTTATTATCAAGATCATCCATGTGAACTGTCGCTATAGCTTCATCATATATGGATCCCAGTAGATTCACATAGGCTCTGTGAACCCCTGCATCCATTATGGCTTGCTTTGAGTTTGAGTAAAATGTCTTTTCATACTCAATAAAAGCCAAACACAGTGGCTTTGTGTTTTGTGCCTTTCTTAGTGATTCAATGTTTTTAATATTCTTTTGAATATCATTTTGGTAAAAACTTGTAAATTATTGATAAGAAGCTTATTGAGCGGTAGTTAGTTTTTTACATCTTCCTGTGCTCTTTTCTTATCTAGGAAAATCCCATCAGCATTTTGTATGTATGTCTTAAAATCTACTACCATAATAAGCACTGAAAATGATAAAAAAATTCTTAATTAACTTTTCGTCAGAAGAACGTAATTACATAGGTATGTCCCCTTAAAGCTCTAAAATAAAATTTTAAAATTCATAATAATTTTGGAACAGTTTTACATAAAAACTTGAAACTTGCAGGTATAGTACAAATGACTACAAGGCATAAATTGGTGGAGTAAAAACCAGTACCAGTTTTATAAATCAAAAATAGCAAATCGGTATTTTTTAAGCATCCTGTAAATTTTTTGGAAATAATACTGTTTTGTTCAAAAAAGTACCTCTAAATGTTTAGCAGAGGGTACGGTTTTTAAGGTAATTACTATTTTTGATAACCCTGCAGTGGACTAGCAAAAAATTAGTATCCAAATTCATAAGTAGAGTTAGAATATTAGATATAGCAAATTATGTCAAATAATGATAAGTTATTATTTAAAGCTCCTTTCATGGTTTTCGGGATAAACAATAATAAACAACACAAAATAGTAAAAAATCGAAGAACGATATTTGCGATGAAGAAATATTTATCTCTGTATTTATTTAAAGCAACAACATTAAAAAACTATCTGAAAGACGATTACTAAATTTAAGTATTGTTTTATTTTAATAGCAGTAAAAGCTTTTGAAATAATAATAGTATAAAAACTCAATTATGGCGAAAGCGTCATATTTCACAAGATATACTCAAAATGGTCGCTACAAAATTATACACAAGCTTTTCCAATTCCATCGTATTTTTAGAAATATTATAATATTATGGCGTAGTATCAAACGGCTCTATGATTTTTGGCCACAAGTCTTCTCGTCATATTACCATAAACTTAATTGTTCGCATATCCCCATATACAAAAGTCTATGTACTGTAAATCTGGGTACTTAGCTAACCAGTGATAGGGGTCGCAATTTCGAATCAATCGATTCTGAAACATACCGTTTAAACGGTATAATAATGACACCACTGCCGCTTATCTAGGCTACTGTTCATTTTATTTTTCAGCAGTATCACCAAATTATGCCTCGTAGTAACTTGTATTACATCTGCAAATTTCAACTTCTTATTTCCAACTCTTTCAATATTATTAAGAAATTTTAAGCTATAAGCTGTATTGTTACGATCCTTAATAAATCAGATGTGGGATTCAAACAATTTTTTCGATGATTGGAAAAAGAGATTAATAATTAAATTATCAAAAAAAGGAAACCTACCCATTTGTGACAATTAGCGTGGTTACCATTACTAAACACAATCATTAAAGTTCCAATCAAATCATCCTAACAAGATTGGTAGGATTAATAGAAGCAGAAATGCATCCAGGTCAGGCAGGCTTCAGACCCGATCATTCGTGTACTGATCACATAGATACTGTTAGGATCATACTAGAACAGTCAACTGAATGAAGATCGCCACTTTACTTATTATTCATAGATGTTGAGAGAGCAATTGACAGTTTAGCCCACCCTGCCATATCGAAAGTTTTAAAACAAAAAGAAATACCTGAAATAATTATAAACCGTATCCGGGAAATGTCTACGAATATATCGTGGATATAGAAATGAGGAATTTGACATTTTTACCTGTGTGAGGCAGGGGTGTGTTTTGTCTCCTTTTCTCTACAATGTTCTACTAGATTAGGTATTTAAAAATATCAATGAAGGTCAATCCGGCATCCAATGAACCCTCAATTCTAGCTTGATGGACCTTGAATACGTGAATGACATATGCCTTATGTCGCATCAATACAACAATTTGGTTTATATGCTAAACAGATTTGTAACGGAAGCTCAGAAAAAGGGCCTGAAAATGAATGTAACAAAGACCAAGTCGGTAAGAATCAACACCAGAAATTTCAGCCCTTTCATCCTTAATAGATCACCCATAGAAGATCTGGAGAGATTTCAAACTTGGACAACATTCTCATAAAATATGAAGGTGCAGATTATAATGTCAAAAACAGAATACGAAAAGCTCAAGAAACGTTTGGAGCTCTGACACCTGTATGGAGATCAACAAAATATTAAATGCAAACAAAACTCCGTATATCTATTATGGCGGTCTTACTCTACAGATTTAAAACGTGGAAAATAACGAAAACAATTACAAAAATACTTCAGGTCTTCATAAATAAATGCTTGCGAAAAATATTCCGCATATTCTGGCCCAATAAGATTCGAAACGAAGACTTCCTCCATCTCACAAACCAAAAGAAAATTAAACACGAGATAGCACTTCGTAAATGGGGATGTATTGGACACATACTCAGAAAACAAAACAACTGTATAGCCAAAAAAGGATTGGACTGGAATCCCCAGGGTAAAGAGGTATTGGAAAGGCCGCATAGACTTGGAGGAGCCTATCAATGATGAACTGAAAACATGTCCTGGCAGGAGGTCAAGATTCTGGCGTAGAATAGAACCAGACGGCGCGCTGCCCTATGCTCAGCGTAGCGATTGAAGGACCATATATATATATATATATATATATATATATATATATATATATATATATATATATATATATATATATATATATATATATATATATATATATATAGTAGAGAATGTACGTATTATTCCGGATATCAATCTGTTCGTTCTATAAATGCTCACGATTCAAATTAACTCGAAACCAACAACTGATATTTTAGTGAAACATCATGAAGTTTCACAGAACAAGCGGGTTGATACCCGGAATGATTGAGATAGATTTGCCAACGATTCTTAGGGCAAGGGTCCAAATCCTAAGGGCTCCCGAGAAAATATTACAATGTTACTAAATCACCAATTAGAAAAATTAACATTTTAAGCAAATATTTCAAAAAGTCCATTTGACAAATATAGATTTGTTATTATTTAACGAATATACTACACATAAAGTAATAAACATTATTCTTTATATTAAGTATCATACCGTACATCAGCCCTGAAGGATGTAGCAACGCCGCAATATTACCACGACAAAGATTGTTATTTCAAAATTGCGGCAAAAATAATTTTAGTGTTTCAGTGCGTGCATTTCGGTTTATAATCCAAAAATATATTGTATACGAATATCACCATATGCTTCTTATTTACGGAGAAGATCTCCAAAATTCCGAAGGAGCTAAAAGATACCACGAAAGGGTGCTTCCAGATCCACAACCATTTTTCCTCAAAAACTTTTGGATACGGATAGTATGATTTAACAGTTCCAAAAATGATAGCGGAAGCGAGAAATCGGTCCTGAAGTCAAAGTACAGATTTTACATCTTGTTGTGTTGTACTAGTGTTGCTTAAAAAATTGAAGTTTCCCATTGAATTGTACATAGAATATTAAAAAAGCAATTACTCCTATCCTAATCAATCAATCAATCCTAATCATGTACAAAGGATACAATCCCTAGTACCCGGTGATTTTTCACACAAGGCAAAATATTGTGAATCGTTTATTAGCTAAAACCAAAGTAATCGAAATTTTTGTTCAGTACTTTGTCAACCAACGAAACTTCTTTCACGAGGAATGGGGTGGTGGGTATTTTGAAGAGTTAATTTAATAAAACAATTGATCATGTGCTTCTCACTGTGACGTGAATCGTTTAAAAAGTGATGATACAAAAAATTTCAAGTAATTTCAACTTTAAACGAGAATAATGTGTAAGTTTTATTTTTTCTTGTAACAAAAAACATATCAAATTTATGCGGAAACATATGGAATAAATGACTATAAAAATATTATATTTTATTTTCAAAATATGCAACAAAAACTGAATTCCGATAGATCGATACAAACAAGACGAAAAGAGATGTTGCGCTCTTTGAGGTTTTCTTATTCTACTTTTGACATTATGATCTGCACCTCCATTTTCTGTGAGAATGCTGCCTAAGTATGTAAAACTCTCCACATCTTCTATGCGTAATCCATTGAAAATGAAAGGGCTGAAATTTCTGGTGTTGATTCTCACTGACTTGGTCTTTGTTATATTAATTTTCAGGCCTACTTTTTGAGCTACCGTTGCAAGTCTGTTTAGCATGCAATATAAGGCATATGCCATCTGCGTCTTCAAGGTCCGTCAAGCTAGAATTGAGGATCCACTGGATGCCGAATCAACCTTCGTTGATATTTTTAAGGACCATTTGTCAATTACTTGCGTCTCCGGTAATCTAACGACACGAAGGTAGAAATGCAGCGTCGTTTGTTGCTGTTAGTACTTAGATGAGTAATCCTCCAAGGAGAGACCAGGTTTTCGTAATGTATTTTAATAGACAAAAATGTAAAATCCATCAAGGAATTTTTCCTATCATGCCAGTTCGAAGCTGGGTTCGATGCTGACCTACTGAGAGGTATTCTACGTTAATCACTGGCCAGTTCGTAGACTTCTCCAGAGACTTACTGTTAGCACAAAACCAAGGTTCGATAGCCCGCGGGGAGTGTTAACCGAATTTATTATTAACCAATAACCATAGTTTGAAATCCACATCAAGCTGTAGATGCAGTTGCTAAATAAATGTCTTGTGTGTTGACGCGTCTCTAACTTAAATACACTCAGCAATATTCAATACTTAAAATATAGGAAATGTATGCTTTTATAAGAATTATCATTTAATCTTAATTATTTACATTTTGTTTTGTACTAATATATTTAAAATATTTTTAATATCTGTGAAATTTTGATAATTATCAGAACTATCAATAACACCACACATACCTAATTACTAATACATATTCTTTAGTAATAGTAATTAATAAGCAATACATTGAAATATTAATCATTTTGTTCAATCACAAAAATTGCAGAAAAGCAATTAATCATATTATATTCAAATTTAATTAAAAAAAACAAAATAGTATCTCAAATAATATATATTTAAATTCTAATACTCACATATACATATATATTTGAGCGTCGGATGTATATATAAACTGATAAATATCAATGCTACAAATGTATGCAATAAATTAACTATCAGTTATAAAAATCTATTTAAGTATATAATTGTTTGAAAATATTCCATCGAATAAAGTGTTATGAATATAATATATAGCAGTGAAATCAATAAAATATCATATATTATGCAAAAATAACCTTCTACTGAACCGAGCGTAAAGAGAAAAAAAAACAATCGAATTTACAATCATAGTATTTCTATGGTAGGAGACTGACTTACCAAATAAAATCTTTACAATGGGAGCAGAAAGTGGGCTGTTTAAAAAATCTCGGTATGAATCTGTGATCTTTGATGTTGTAAACATTCTTTTTCTTCAGGGCACCCTTTCTTCCTTTCAAACGTAGCCCGAATTTTGTGTTTAAATCGTTCGTATCGTCATTGTTTACGTCTTGATCATCGGCCATGGCCCTCTCTGATTTAGTTTTACGCGAGTAACGACAATCGATCGGAGCGACGGCACGACCCGCAGGATTTCGCTAAAAATACTGCGGCACGAAACCAGGCAGGCGGACCGCCGCGCTGCTGGATGTCAATAATCAGGTATCGTCGAACTTACTCACCGGTGCAACAGATTGTTAGGGAAACGACGTACGTCCTTGGCCAAACCGTCACTAGGTCAGTCGAGTGAGAGTTTTTCTCCTAGTTTTTTCCAAAGGATAATATCTTGAAATAGGATCCATTCTCGCTGTTGACAGTACCTCGTAGGTACGCGGGTCGATACGAGGGGTTTAAATAAAGTCATGAGACTGGTGCCGAAGAATATGATCTATCAACACTGTTGGCTTCCCCTTTGAAGGAAAGGCAGGCCAACATCTAATGCGTATTGTACACAAGTTTGACCTATATAGAGTAACTTGGTGGTCCGTAGCAGTTTCTTTTATGAATCGATTTTTTATAAGTTCTCCAGGAACTGTGTGGAGTTGTGTGAGTCAAATTCAAACCTTTTCCGATTATTCTGGCCGTCAACTGACGATCAGAATGTCCAACATTCCGGATTCTGTGGACATTTTTATCTCTTCTTGCAACTGAAGACTCCGCTGCTAGATTCATCTTCAATCGAGTCCCGATCATCTGAGAATGCTTTAAACCACCTGAAAACCTGATCCCTTGACAAAACACTATTTCCATAGACCTGTTGAAGTTTTACAAAAATTTCGATCACACTCTTCCCAATGCTGATACAAAACTTGATAGAACACGTAAAAATCCGTTTCACACAAAGAATTGCTACGGGTCATCAAATGACTTATGAACTTCAAAGTCGCACTAATGTTCAGAAAGGCTTCCACGGTCGGTAATATTAGAATTACTAGGTTCTCGGGTAGGGTAGAACCGCGTTTTAGATTTGTAAAATCTCGACGTTTCGGCTTCCACATTGAAGCCATTATCAAGAGAATCTAGTTGATTTGCTCAATCTGTCTACTCCCCAGAGTTCACAACTAGAAAAGCTTTTCTAGCTAGAGTTTCGGAAGCAGAAAATAGTCACTCGGGGATAAATCAGACAAATCTGGAGGATGTTGAAGCAAACAGGCTTATTTTTTGCCAAAAGTTCACAAATAGCAATAAGTTGCGTTTAACTCAACAGTTTACCGAGAAGAAAAAGACCAATGCGCAGAATAATAAAACCAGATAGACAATCAAGTAGTGTTATCGGACTTGATTCCAATAAGGCCAAGGACATACCGACTAGTGATACATGACGTCGAACAAACCTGCTGAACAGAATCGAAGCCTTAGTAATCTTGCTTAAACAGACTGTTTAGCCACGAAACGA
>JARFXV010001515.1:0-65000 GCA_031761425.1 Cosmopolites sordidus | reverse complement strand
CCTCGAACCATCAACGTCAAAGTCTCAACTCTGACCCTTTACGTGCGAGGACTCAACTCGTTCCCTTTCTTGGTGCTCTCAACGTAAAACAGTTTCCATGCAACTCTCAACTCGCACTGTCTTCTCCAACTCTCAACGTAAAAACTGGTAACATAAACTCTCAACTCCGACCCTTCCGAACCATTCAACTCATACTCTTAATTCCTACTGTCTAGACGAACTTCTATCTTGAATTTCTTCCATTTCCTGTCCACGTAAAAACTATTAAAAAAAACTCACTTTGCCCCTTTACCCGCTCCAGGACCAATTACCATTACGTTTCTCTGAAATGCTGTTATTTTCACTGGTGCCAAGTGTCATTACTATCAATATTCGCTTTACGGTGCCTATAGATTTTATTGCAAGCATAAACCCTTTTTTAAACTCCTCTTAAATGCAGATGGATATTTTTCTCTGGTGGTGCCATTTTTCAATATAGAGTGTGGGTCTAAACTTGTAATTTTTGTATATACCGGGAAAGTTGCTCAATTGTCAATGTTTCCACAACAGCCAGATAAGCCTTGATTTCTGAAAGAACAGATGTTGAATTTTGCACTACGATATGCGATTTACGAAATGCTCTAAAAATTTGACGCGCAGAACACTTATTTTGATAATAAATTTCCCCAATTTGCAAGCGTTCTTCTGATGTTATATACTAGATCGATGTATGATGAAGCTACAGCGACAAATCACCTTGATGATCTTTAAGTTGAAATTAATGTGGAGCGAGGTGTATGGCAGGGTAACGCAATATCGCCTTTTTTTGTCGGCCTGCCTTGAAGAGGTATTCGGTAATCTGGATTGGAAACAGGATGTATAAAGATCAATGGTGCAAACTTAAACCATCTTAGATTTACAGATGATATCGTTCTCCTTTCGCAAGACCCAGAATACCCGCAAAGATGCATACAAGAACTGAAAAGGGCTGGTGAACTATTTGGCCTAAAAATTAACCTAAAAAAGAGTCGGGTTATATTCAATAAATTTACTGAGGACAGAAAAATATCAGTTTTAAGAAGGAATTTGGAAATTGTGGACCATTTATATATCTTGGGCAGAGGATTTCAATGAAGGGTGATGGCACCCGGGAGGTGGAACGACGTGTTAAATGTGGCTGGCAGGCATTTGACAGGTTCAGTATGGTGTTTAAGAGCAAACTCCAACTTTACCTGAAAAGAAAAATCCTCGATCAGTGCGTCCTGCCCGTTATGACATACGGAAGGGAAATCTGGACACACACGAAAAAAAAAGACGTCCACTTGCGTCCTAACAAATGGTCACACTTTTGACCAATAGCCAAAAATAGAATGTTATCCTATAACTCTTGGATCATCTAGCAATAATTCTGATAAAATATATTCACAGACCCGCAAAAACAAGTTGTGAATAACAGTGTCAAACAATATCAAATCACTGCATACCGGCAACTTCAAGAACATTTAAGCATCTTTTTCTCGTTGTACATTTGAGTAAAGCCATCTTATAGAATAAATATTCACGAGACTTACAATATTGTCAGATCGTATATTTTTTACCGATCCGACGATATCACCGATCAAGTAAAGTTTTTCACTGCTAAAATGTGCTGCTAACTTTTTAAGATCGGGTTAATGCAAAAGTTCGTTCCTCAAAACCGTAGTGCTATCTTCTCCACACGTGTTAAGTTTTGATATTGTTTAACAGAAGAAATTTTAACGAGTATTTGAAAAAAAAATTATTGTGTTTTTAAAATTTTGTTAAAATTGCAGAAAATAATGAGCATATTCGACATATTATGCTTTTTTAGTACCGAAAAGGCTAGAATGCTTCCTAAGCACATACAAATATATAGACTGTGTACTGTGAGGTCCGTGAGAGTAGATGACTATGGACACCAAACGTTGATGTTTTACACCAAGCGCTGATTTTTTGAAGGTATACCATAATGTAGTAATTAGATAATCTCAACTAGATGTTCTTCACTATATAGCAAATTTATTTATTTACCCTTATCGCTTTAAAATGCATTAACGAAAGTTTTATTGACCCGAAAATATATGGCTTTAATTTGATAATATATTTCACCTAACTATTTCAAACCAATTTACTCAGACGATGATAATGGAAATTTGGAAATAGTTTTTTGATAATGCTGCAAAAGCTTTTATTATACCGCTTGGGCTGCAATTTAATAGCGTGACTGCCGCAACTAATAGTCTTGGTTGATTGCCTATTAGTCTTCAAGAAATCCTCTTCTGAATTTTAATTATCTCAGCTTTAAATTGATATTTCGTCTTCCTACTTTGAAATTAATGATATTGGAACATTCTGTTATAATATTTATTTTTAGAATTTATCACCTACCAATGACTTGGTATCATTCATTTTAGGATATCAATATACGAGGATGGACTGAAAGGTTGGTATGATGTCTCATCAATAGCTCTATTTCAGTGCTGGCAAGTTCACTCATTCAGATCATCAACTATCAAATTACTGTATTTACTAGTTTCATTTTGAAAGCCATTTTTTTATGATGTCCAAGTTCATGACAATGATCGATAATGAAATTCGTGCTGTACTGAAATTCGTGCATATCTTCTTAGAAGGCTTCATACTGAAATGAAAGGTGGTATACGGTTTTTTCAATTTTCACTGTTAGTAAATAGATTCGTAAATGGCTAAAGGCTTTGGATCATCGTTGATCCAATCGCATCGAGTTGACAGGGGATCATGTTGAAAAATATACGTAATTTTAATGAACAAAGTTTTTTTTTATTCCACGAACTGTTCAACCCATCCCCATAGTTGATAATGCTCTTGTTGTGGTGGAATTATTATTAAATGCCGTCTGTTATGTTATCATCAAGCAGATCAAATAATTCAACCGTATATTGCTCATAGCTGACGAAATTAGACAAAACAATAATTCATTATACATCCAGAATTAGTAAATCGGAAGGTCACCTTCTTTCACCATGACACAATACCGGATGGAATTGTTGACTGGAAATCTTAACTGTAATACTTTTCCAAAACCAATATGCACAGTGTGTCCATTAAGTATCAGTACTTAAGATATACCTCAACAACTAGTCACGCCATCTATTGGTGTGTGCAAAGTTTGTTCAATACAGGTTGACGGAAGCGCAGAAATCTTCGTGCCAATTATTCGAGAGTAGTCGACGCAGCCGCTAGAAATAATCAAAACTTCCAGAAATCAATCGTTACGGGTGATGAGACATGGTGATTTCAATACGATCCAGAAGCTAAGCGCCAAAATGCGGAATGGAAGTCGAAAAACTCACCACACGCAAAAAAACACGAAAAATGCCTTCAAAAATCAAAACAATGTTCATTATTTTCTTCGAGAGCAACGGCACCACAAAGAGTCAGTTCCAACTGGTCAAACTGTTACTGAGCAGTACTATTTAGAAGTCCTGAAACAATTGATGCAAAGAATTCGTCGCATTCGGTCAGAATATGGCGATCCAGAGAACTGGAGTTTGTTGCACGATAATGTGCTAAGTCACACATCGTTAATTGTAAGTCAATTTTATTACCGCATTCACCGTATTCACCAGATTTAACCCCTTGTGACTTCTCCTTGTTCCCAACTTTGAAAAGATGTTTTTTTAAGACATTCAGACCATCCAAACAGCTTCGACGCGTACTTGATTACTAATGAACTGGAGCTCGCATTTGAATCACTATTGAATCGATGTAATAAATATATCGCAGCAAGAGGAGAATACTTCGAATAATAATTGATCGATTTCGTTTTAATCACAATTTCCCGGACCAGTACTGATACTTAATGGACGCACTGTGTATTGCACTGATATGTATGCACTGATAATAATTGTTTCATGATTATCTCTACAGGAAAACCTTCCCAAAACAAATCATTTGAGGATCGCGGCACAATTTTCTTCTTCTGCCTTTCAAGATGTTCAGGTCCTTCACCCCCTCGTTCCTCAAATCCTTCCACCTATCTCTGCTCTGTGCCACACGTCTCAAGTGTAGCTTGTGAGATTCATATCTCGTTATTGTTAAAAACGGAGGGGTAGCGGTAAATGATACGCTCCTGTCGAATGTTCGATGCTAACTATATTCGTATGATAACATGACTAGTTTGGCATTTGTATAATTGAATAAGTGTCCGCTAGATGTCTCTCATGAATTTTTGATATAAATTCCAACACTCCCATTTATCAAAAATTAAACAAATACTTTCAAGTATGTTTTAGTCCTAATTTTGACACAAACTTCACATTTGTTACACTAGGTAAACTTTTGGTCAGAATATCAGCAATCATATCATTGGTAGGCATATACTTTATACTTATAATGTTTGCTGATACACCATCCCTTACAAAGTAATGTCTAATATCAATGTGCTTTGAGCGTTCATGAAAAATTGGATTAACAGGCAATTTTTGAGCAGCTTGGTTATCATTAAATATTGTTATACAATCCAACTTTCCTGTCAACTCAAAAAGCAAATTTCTCAAATACATGGCTCCTTTAGCAGCCTCGCTTAGAACCATATATTCAGCTTCTGTGCTAGAGAGAGCCACAGTGTTTTGCTTACAGCTTTTCCATGATATGCTGCCACCACAAAATACAAAAGTATAACCTGAATAAGATCTACGATCGTTTTTATCAGATCCCCAATCAGCATCTACATATCCTTGCAAATCTAAATAATCCCTTGTAAATGTTATACAATGACTTTTAGTACCTTGCAAGTATCGTAGCACTCTCTTAGCACATTTCCAAGTATATGTATTGCTACAGTTATTGTATTGACTCAAGAAACTTACACAATAAGAAATGTCGGGTCGTGTTAATACAGCTAAATACATTAAGCTACCAATTAACCTTTGATATAATGAATTTTTCGCTTTCTCACTAGAATTACATTCATCATAATCAAATTTTTCCATGGGAGTATTTACCGGCTTACATTCACTCATATTAAATCTTTTAAGAACTTGATTTATATAATTTTCTTGATTCAATTATATACAATTATCCATCAATATTATGTTATATACAACTTCCCCTAAATCTTTGATTTTGAACACAGACCTTAATTTATCCTTAACAATTTTATTATTTTCTACATTGTCAGAAAAAATTCAAAAATCATCTACATATAAAGCTACAATCATCAAGGTCTTGTCATCCTTCTTCGTATATAGGCATGGTACAAAGCTTGATCTTTTAAATCCTAGTTCAAACAAAATATTGTTAACTTTATGATTCCACACCCTCGATGACTGTTTTAAGCCATAAATTGCCTTATTCAATTTACAAACTTTGTTGTTTTCAATAACAAAACCTTCAGGTTGTGTAACCTTGTCATGTAAACTTTTTCTTGCAAATGTCCATTTAAGAATGCAGTCTTAACATCAATGTGAGTTATTTGCAAGTTCAGTTTCAATGACAAAGCCAGAAGCAACCTTAAACTACTAAATCGAATCACTGGCGCAAAAGTCTCATCATAATCAATACCTCCCTTTTGTGAAAAACCTTTTTCCACTAACCGAGAACGATAATTGATTTTATTCTGACTCTCACACTTTTTTTTTTGAAAACCCACTTGCACTGAACCACTGTTCCACTGTCTGGATGATCTACCAGATCCCATGCATGATTTTCTTCTAATGAACTCATTTCCTCCTCCATTGCTTGCTGCCAACATAGCGTCTCTGGTCTGGAAAACGCTTCCGACACCGTTATGGGAACATCTTCTAAATCTATATCACCAATACACATGTATATAACATAGTCATCAAAATTCTTCGGTTTTCTTTCCCTTTTTGACCGTCTAGTGGGCTCACACTGGTTTACTGTGTCATCTGATACAAGAAAATCACTATCATTAGAATCATCCATATAACTTTCAGACTCATCATCCATGAGCTCATTGCTGTCTATAGATGTCTCCCCCACTGGTTCAATATTCTCTGAAGGATTATCAGTGATCATGATTGAAGTTTTTGTTCCTTTTCCTTTTCTATTATAATGACATTTCTGCTTGTAATAATGTCTTTTGTGTTTGGATCATAAAGTCGGTAGTATCATCTCTCTGGATGTTTTGTCAAATTTTCTACGCTTTTCTTTTGGAATATGAACCATCACTTTACTTCCAAATATGCGTATATGGCTTACATTTGGTTTCTTACCATCCCATATAGTAAAAGGTGTACTCTTATTTAAACCCGCTGACACACATTGAAAGAAATCTTTCAAATTGTTCGCTACAAAATTCTCCGCCATTATCACTTCGTAGTATTTTTATTTTCTTGTTACATTGATTTTCAACCATATCTTTAAATTCTTTAAAGAAATCTATGACTTGATCTTTCCTTTTAAGAAAATAAACAAAAGCCATTCTACTATAATCGCTTTCAAATAATAGAAAATATCTTGATCCGCCAATAGAAAAGTTCATCCAGTGGTCCACATATATCAGCATGTACCACTACCAACAAGGATTCTGCTCTGTTGCCTTTGTTTGTAAATGGAAGTCTTGATTGTTTCCTTTGACAGCAAACCTCACAAACTTTACTTCTATTTAAGTTGTCATTACACGTAAGCCCTTCAACTGCTCCCTGCTGCATTAGTTTTAAATCTGTGTAATTTAAATGAGCAAACCTCCTATGTAAAATATAAGTTGTCACTGTTAAGTTAACTACAGGTTTTTGATATTGTTTTACATATTTCAGTTCATACACATTATTTTAATGCCAGCTACAGCAATAAGACTTTGTCATTAAAAATTTTACAACCATTCTTTTCAAAAATGATTCTGTTTCCATTTTTCATCAACTCACCAATAGACAACAAATTTGTGGTTAAATCAGGGACATATAAAACATTTTTTATAACAACATCATGCTTCTCATTTTTGACAATTGTTTGAATTTTTATGTCTCCAGAACATGTCTGGCACAACCATTTTGTTCGGAATCATAATTTCTTTGGGCTTTACATGGTAATTTATGTTTTCAAGCCAATCATTTCTTGAAGTTAAATGTACACTTGCTCCTGAGTCAATATACCACTCGTTTTCTGTATATTGTACACTTAAGAACACTGCACTGAAAGCACTAGATGTTTTCTTTTTGCCTGAGTTCTCGTTTCGTTTATTTTCGGGGCATTTATTCATATAGTGACCCAACTGTTTACAACGAAAACACTTTACGTCAGTGAGATTGCCTTTAGCGCCATCTCTCGCTCGACTCTTGCATTTGTTTACTAAGTACAGAGCGTTTGATTTTCCGCTACTGCCATCTACCTCCATATCCAAGCGTTTAGTCTTAATGGAATCTGTAGATATGGTAACACCGGAATTTTCAATCGCCATAATCATAGAACTGAACCGTTCCGAGAGCCCTGCCAATAGCAACGATCCGATCCAATATTCGTCTATATTGAAACATGTTCGTTTTAACTTCTGCGAAGTTTCAATAATCTGATTCACATAGTTTTCCATTGAATCACAGTTCTCCAGCCGTAAGGAAATTAAAGATCGCAACAAACTGACCTTTCTTGTAAAACCGCTGTCTGCATACAAACATCTTAATTTTTCCCACACATCCTGAGCTATTTTTGCTTCTTTCACATGTGTATATATCGATGTATCTAAGGTCAACACTAATTTGGCCTTCGCTTTCGCAATTTGCACTGAATCTGTCTCTTTGCCACTGAGAGTATTTTCTAAACCATCTAACACGAGAAAATCCTCAACTGCAAAAGCCCAATCATCGTAATTTTCTCTACCGAGAAGCTTTGGCACACTGGATAAGTAACTTCCTGCCATTTTCGAGTTCTGCACTATTCGACGACGTTAAAAAATCACTTACCGATACTACGCGAGAACAAAACCACGTGGGTCTGGGTCCATAACTTGTTAAAAACGATGCATGTTCGATGCTAACTATATTCGTATGGTAACATGACTAATTTGACATTTGTATAATTGAGTAAGTGTCCGCTAGATATCTCTCATGAATTTTTTATATAAATTCTAACAGTTATTTCCTCCAACCATAATATCCAATACTATATTAGATTATTCAGCTTTTTTTTAACTGCTCGACGCACGTTTCGTTAACCATGTTAGCATCATCAGGGGATTATTTAATATGTATGATTTAATCTAGATAAAATTAAATCGTCTCCTGATGATGCTAAGATGGTTAGCAAAACGTGTGTCGAGCAGTTCACAAAAAAGTGATTTGGTGTTTAGTGGTAAATTTCTTGAAGTTTAAACAATAAATCACCTAGCCCAGACCAGATAATCATAGATTACATCACAATGAACAGCCAGAAATATTATATTACATAGAAAAACTATTGAATCAGTGTCTGGATAAAGGAGAAATACAAAAATATCTGAATTAACAAAGGTGTTTATTCAATCAAGAAACGTTTATAAATGGCTTCAAATTAATTAATTTTACCCAATTACTCAAAGTAATTTATTTAGTCGATGACAATGGAAAATTGGAAATACAGTATTTTATAGCTTGGTTTAATTATCCCAACTTTAAATTAATACACTATGATTCTGATGTTCGTTTCGACATGGTATTCAACCTATAATTTCTCAATAGATTATATTGTTGTCAGTAGATTAATGTGCATGCTATGTGTTAAGAACTTATTTTTACATGTCAATTAATTAATTCAAAAATACCAGACTTTTAAAGAAAAGCTTGTTTGATAATTACATTTTTTGTATATACAGGGTGGACTCTGAAAACTACATAACTAAATAACTATCTGATTTTATTCATTTCAGGCATTTTTTTAACAAAAATAAATAACAATAATGTTTGTGTTACATTTTGTTGTTACCAAACTTGTAAATATTAGACGTGTAACCTCTTTTTTTTACTTATTTGGATTACGGCTACGGCAGCCTTTCGCTGGATCTCAGAGATAAACGGTTGTGAAAATAATTATAAAATAAGGTCTGGCCTTTATCCTTTGTGGTACTGTTTAAATATCATGGAGGGATTAGTTAACCTGGACTATCTGCGGCGTCGACTACTAGGTCGCTGTCCGTTTTTTTTTTGGTATGAAAACGAATGATCCGCATGAAACGAGGTTTTCGACTGCCTCCGCGCCCACAACAAAGTATCCAGGAGCGCAAGCAAGATATGCGCAAGACAGTACTACCTGTAGCGGCCGATAATACGTATAAATACGCCTATAAGAGCTGTATAAATAAAGTAGTGAAAGTGGTGGTGTAACGTTCGATCTGATAATAATGCTGTTTTCCGCTATGGAGAGAAGCCAGGCCAATATCTAATGCGTCTTCAATATGAGTTTAAATTCTTCAGAGTCAATTGATGATCCTTGGCAATTATTTTCATGAAAATCAATGACAACAATTTCGAGCAACGGTGCGCTATAAAGTTTTGTTTCAGATTTAGGCACAGTTCGAAATTTTAACATGCATACGGAAGCAATATTTTGTCAAGAGCCCAAGTTTTCAGGTAATTTAAGGTACTCTCAGAACGCCGAGACAAGCATTTTCAGAAGGACGAGTCCCGATTGAAGATAAACATCGCAGCGGAAGCCCTTTAACTGCAAGAAGTGGTGAAAACGCTCAGAGAATCCGGGATCTTGTGTGTTCTGATCGTCGGTTGACGGTCAGAATGATCGTGAAAGAGTTAAATTTAATCGTGAAAGTTGACTTTGAGCGTTCACCAGATGAGGATGAAGAAAATCTGCGCAAAAATGGTTCCGAAAAACCTGTCGCAGGATCAAAAGCAGAACAGGAGAAAAACATGTCTTGACTTTTTAGGTCGAGTTGAAAATAACTCTTATTTTCTGGAATGTGTCATTACTGATGACAAATCTTGGATTTTTGAATACGACTCAGAAACAAAGCGTTAAAGCTAGGAATGGTACACTTCAACCTCCCTCACCACGACCAAAAAACTGTTTCCATCGCACTGTGCTCAAGTCTGAAACAAGGCTTGATAACACACTGTTAGTCGAAATTGTTGTAACTCGTTTTCAGAACTAGAAAAATCCGGTTCGCGTTCAGGAAAAAAATTGTTACGGACCACCAAGTGACTCTAGAGTTGAAACTCATACCGAAGGCTCATCAGATATTGTTCGGCCTATACTTTAAAGGGAAAGTCAACAGTATTGCCAGATCGAACGTTATGCCACCAGTCTCATTACTATATTTACACACCTAGTGGAAGACAATTTGTAAAAAAAACATTTTAAGAACCTGTATTTAAAACAAAAGGCAATAGATTTTTAGGTAACACTAAACAACTCATAGCAAATAGAAATAGACAAATATGAAAAGTATCAATAGAAAATTATTATGGCATTATGAAAAGTTGAAAAAGAATTAAAAATATTTTAAAAGTCATCCTAGAGAATATCAGAATTTTTTAACTCCCATTTATTATTCTGCCCAAAAAGATCAATAACATACCAGGTCTGTAAATATAAAATCGGAATTTACCCATAGATGGCCCCAGCTGTCAATGTAGTTACCGCCAAACCGCGTCGCTGGCGCCATTTTCTTGATGACAAGCATTTTCAACTCACAACAATACAAGTTTCATACAACAGCATAGTTTGTAATAGCGTTGACATGTCGAATTTTGTGCCTGGAAAATACGATTTCCCCACAGAAACCATTTGGAGAAAAATGATGCAGAATCGCATCGAATGCTTGTCGAAGCTAACGATGAGCAGGCTCATAAGCGGCAATTCATAAGCGGCGATTTTGACGTGAGAAACGAAGAAGGTGGAAGACCACCGAAAAAGTTTTGAAGACAGCGAATTACAAACATTGTTTGATAAGGATGCTCAAACGCAACAATAACTCGCGAGTCAATTAAATGTGACACGAGAAGCCGTCTCTAAACGTTTGAAAGCTATGGAAAAGATTCAGAAGATAGGAAAATGGGTTCCACAAGAAATTCCACTTGAAAGACAGCAGGAACACCGAAAAACCACTTGCGAAAACACCGAAATGCTGCTCGCCAGATCCAAAATAAAGTTATTTCTCCATTGAATTGTGACTAGCGATGAAAACTGGATATATTTTGAGAATCCTAAGCGTAAAAAATCATGGGTAACTCTAGGCAAACCATCGACATCGACTGTAATGCCAAATCGCTCTGGATGGAAAACAATGTCCTGTGTTTGGTGGGATCAGAAGTTTGTGATCTATTATGAGCTGCTAAAACCTGGCGAAACCATTAATACTGAACGCTACCGACAACAAATGATCGATTTAAAACAAGCTTTGCGTGAAAAGCGACCAGAATGTTAAAAAAGGTAACACAAAATGCTTTTTCTTCATGATAATACACCATCACACACAGCAAGGTTGGTGAAGAAACGATTGAGTCGTTTAGTTGGGAAATACTTTCGCATGCGGCTTACCCACCAGATTTGGCTCCATCCGATTACTACTTATTTGCATCGATGGGACACGCACTTGCTGAGCATCGCTTCACTTCTAACGAACATGTACGAAAATGGCTCGATGACTGGTTTGCCTCAAACGAGCAACAATTTTTTTAGCCTGACATCTACAAATTGTTAGACAGATGGGAAAATGCTTAGCTAGCGATGGGCAATACTTCGAATAAAATATTATTTATCATTTTCAGACAATAAACATGTATTTTCTATGCAAAAATTCCGGTTTCATATTTACATACCTGGTATTGCAATGACAATATAAGACACATATAGGATACTTCCAATTAACCACCTATTTAGGTAAAGCTAACTTGGTAAGTTTCTTAGTTCTTAAAACCGCAAAAAAATATAATTTAAATAAATGAATACATTTAATTAAATTTATAGCCTAACTATTTACGTTTATTGACGGTGCATGCCATGATATTTGGCATTATTGGCTTAGGAAAGTTGACACCGAATGATTTGTTTCCTAATATTTATTTGCGTCATAATAGTCTTTATAACTTCTGTTATTTTAATGGGCTCGAGTGATAAATCTAATTGAAAGAAAGCATTTGTATATTCTTTCAGGAGATTTTCCTCTTCGTTTTTTACCTCTGAGGAGAAAGGCTGAAAAACAGTTTGTAAATAGTTTACAAATACTTTCGATTTTTTGTCATTTATTGTACTGTCTGTTGTACTATTAAACTATCTGTTTAATTTCCTCGTTGCTTTTCACAGGGGTAATCTGGACACGAATTTCAGTAATAACGCAGCATTTATTTTAACTGTTTTATATCCCTTTTATATTTGTATTTATTTTCTGTAGTTCTTGACTACGGATGACTAAGGGAGACCAAGAACAACATGAATAGATGATATTCAGAAAATTACTAGGAATAATATAGAAACGAATAACAACCAACAAAAATGATTTATAAAATATTGAAAGGGCTTAAATTCAGATATTGATTAAAAGATGATCTACTGATAATAATGATAATCCTACATATATTGCCCCTATTTCAAGTGCATGGCTCCTGAGTTCCCTAATATTTTAATAGCTCACAATAGAATATATTTCTGGCCTGGTTATCAGTTCAGTTGAAGTTGTTTTATCATTTTCTTCACAATATTTTTTTTCAAGTCAATTGTAGTACGTCAAGTAGTACTCTCGTAATACGTCTTTCAGAAGTGGCTTGCAAATTTTGAGTTATGAGATACGCTTGATGATCCCACAATGATAGCTTAGTGATCCAATGGGTGTTTACTAATAATTTGTAAAAAGTTCGCGGAGCGGAAATAATAAAGCAAGTTTATAGTTGAAAAACTGACTTTATTCTTCAGTATATATTCTCCCTTACTCAATGCATTTTTCCCAGCTCTTCGTCAATTCATTTATTCCAGATCTTAAGTGATTTTCTGGAAATCCTTCAAAATAATCATTTACGGCTGCCATAACTTCATTCATTTTCATTTGATGAAAAACGCTTGCCATGTAGGAATTTTTGAGGTTTGGGAACAAATGAAAGTCAGAGGGGGCCAAATCTAGTGAATATGGTAAACACTCTAAAAATTCGTAGTGTAAGTCCTTCAATTTGGCCATTGCAAGAACACCTCTGTGCGTATTGTCTTGATGAAAAGTGATTTTTCCTTCGCTAAACCAGGCACGAATGTTTGCTTCCAATTGATCCAAGAGGTTTGTGTTATACTGTCCTGTTATTGTTTTACCGGTTTGACAAAATGCCTTTTGCATACCAAAATATTGATACCACAACCTTTTTGTTCGCTGTTAACCACTGCTGCTTCGGAGCAGAATCGGGATCAGTTTACTCTGCGGTTTATCGTGGCAGTTCAGAATCACATTGATAAACCCAAGTTACATCCATAGTTACAAAACGACATTTAAAATATATTTTATTCTTTCGAAAAAGATCCAAATGTTGGTTAGAAAGTTTTACTCGAAGTCGTTTTTGATCAGAATTTAACAAATGCGGCACCAATCTTGCACATAGCTTTTTCAAGCCCAATATCTTTTTAAAAATATGAAACACCTGTTCACGTGTTTTTGAACTGAAGTAAAGATGTCCATGGCCTTAGCAATTTCACTCAAAGTCAATTGTCTGTTATCCATAACCATATATTGTATAGAATTAATTATTTATTCAGTAGTTGCACTTACCACGTTGAAACGACCACGTTGCACGACCACGTTGAAACTCACCTGCCAACTAACAATTGTTTTTGAAGGGGCAGACTGCCCTAATATATTTACCATTTCAATTGGCCTAATAAATTTTCATTGCCTTTAATCCTTTTTTTACAAAGACTTTAATCACTGCACGATTTTCAATATTTTTCATTTTAAAAAATGACAGTGATACTTTACGCTGCTCTTTTTTTACGAATGAATTAACAGATCGACTTGAAATTTCACATATATTTATATGAAGGATGAAACTTCAAAATGTAGTAGATTAGTTCATTTACTGCTTTATAGGTGTCGCTCCGAGAACTTTTCAATTGGCCTAGTACATTTCTCTTTTCACTATAATGACACCACATGTTTTAAATGAAAAATATTTAATGAGCCATATATCGACCTAAGGTATATTTTCCGGATGACAAAAAAATTACTAGCAAAAAATCGATCACTTACATACTTTAATGAAAGACCAACATACTAAATGGAGTATGGTGGAAATCTTATTAGTGTGATGGAACTATGCATGGTGGTGGAACTATGGTCTAAATATGTAACTTAACTAAAAAACACTTCTAAAATTGTTTTCGTACCAATACATTTTTACCAATATTAAAGCCATTAACATTAAATATTAAAAAAAGCCAGTTTTGTTCCTATTATTTGATTCAATATCATTAAGTACGGACCGTGAAGGCTTGAATCAATCATCCGGTGACAGTAACACTTCCTAAGGGGTAGCATTTTTATAATCACACCACAAGAGAGCATGATGTAATCGCGCGTTCAAGATTATTTGCTGGAAATCAGTTCAGTCATCAGCTGAGTCATCAGGATACATCAGTATGATGTTATACACCCATATATATATATATATATATATATATATATATATATATATATATATATATATATATATATATATATATATATATATATATATATATATATATATATATATATATATACAAGATCTCAAAAAAAGTTGAAGCTTTCCGGCAAATGTCCACACAAAACGCCTACATCCATTGGCAGCTTCAACATCAACACGCTGATCCAACCAGAAAAACTTCACAACCTAACTTCAAAACTTGCCAGTCAAAAGATACTTGTGCTTGCCCTACAAGAAACACGCATCACGGATGAGGACACGGTGAACTACGAGAACTATCGTATATTCAACAGCAGGACAGACAAACGAGTCGCCAAGGGCGCTCCGCTTCTGGGCATAACATTTTGTTATACACAAAGGGATACTTAACTCTATTAAGGAAATCACCTCCATAAACAATAGACTAATGACAATGCGCATACAATGCGCCAATAAAAAATACACCATGATCAACGTACATGCCCCCACAAACGGGGATAACAATAAAGAGCCCAAGTCTACAGAAAAATTCTGGGCAACATTAGAGAAGGTAATGGCAAAGGTCCCAAAGGATAACATCAAAATTTTACTAGGCGACTTTAACGCACAAATCGGCAGAGAAAAATCCATCAGAGAACTGTAGGCAAATTCCCCGGTCACAAATTTGCCAACAACAATGGCAAAAGACTCATCGAACTATGCCGACAGAATAACCTGAAGATCATGTCAACATTCTTAAGAAAATCTCCACGAAAACATAAGACATGGAGATTGTCTATACAACAGATAGGGAAATTCCAGATAGACCACGATCTCGTACCCACAACAAAGAGAGATCCAAGATGTCCAAGTCCGCAGGGGTGTAAACATTGACTCAGACTATTAACTAACCCGAATCAAAGTCAAGTTCACCTCAAGGAGAATTCATCAGAAGAAAGCACATCTACAGAAATTCGACACGAAAAAGATCAAGGAATCTAACATAACAGAGGAATGGGAAAATGAACAGGCAGATACATGGGAAAAATTCCACAAAAAAAATTACACAAAAAGCAATGGATCTGATCCCATGAAAAAGAATACAAAACACCCTTGGTGGGACTCGGAATGAGAAAGTGCATTGCAGCGACGCAAACGAAAATTTCAGGAGTACAACACAAAAAAATCCCCAGAAAGTTAACAGCTTTTTGACGAAACTAGAAAACAAACCGCAGAGGTTATCAGGCAAACTAAGAGAAAGTACATGAAGGAACAACTAGACTCTACAGATGAGAATTTCGGCAATTATTACTCGAGAAACTTTTATAGGAGTTTCGCAAGAGAAATCCGTGGATACACATCACAAAATATTTGCTTTAGAAAGCGAAATGGGAGATTAGTGCTAACCAATCATGAGAACTGTCAGGAGCTGGCACACTATTTCTCTAATCTCCTCAATTGCTCCGAACGCGACACAAGATTCCCCGAGGAAAAGTGTATCTATATCCACTCAGAATCACTACCACCAACACAGGAAGAAATCCGCAGGCACATACACAAACTAAAGAATAACAGAACATCCGGTGAAGATGGTATCACCGCGGAACTAATGAAAAACCTCGGACCAAATTAATTTTGGGAACTCACGCAAATTACCACGAATATCTGGCAAACAGAAAAATTGCCAGATGAACGGAAATGTGCTCTTCTCCACTCACTGCACAAGAAGGGAGACAGAACAGATGTGAACAACTACAGAGAAATCTCCTTACTACAAGTTACTTACAAAATCCTCTCAGCATGCCTTCTCGAGAGAACACAAGAACACAACACAAAAAAACAACACAAACACAAAATTGGCGAGTACCAGGCAGGCTTTTGCACTGGTCACTCATGCACTGAACAAATCTTTAATTTAAAAACAATAGTGTGTGTATGGTGGAATACAATATATATATATATATATATATATATATATATATATATATATATATATATATATATATATATATATATATATATATATATATATATATATATATTTATTTATTTATTTTGAATATTATCATCATTATCAAGAGGATCTAGTTGATTTACTCCGAGGCCTCAATCTGCCTACTCCCCAGAGTTCACAACTAGAAAAGAAAGTGGTCGGCGTAATAGGTGAGGTTGTGGGTAAGGCGCTCAGTTGAGAGTTGGAGGTGAGACGGGAGGTGGACGTTTGACTGAAAGGGTTTCGAATGGGCAATTTGGAAAGAAGTGGTTTCCATGTATTTGGAAGTCTAAGACCGTCGTTCCTCTTATTTAAGTAGTCTGGGCGTTTTTCGATCTCAATTGCTTCACGAATTATGCGCGGTTTGTAGGAATATATAGGTGCGATTACTTTGGCCTTGTAGAAATCTATTTTGTGACTCGTTTGGATATGATATTATGCTAGAGTCGAGGAGAGATCCGATTTTCAGACGGTGAGAGAATACTCGTATATGCAATTTTTGAATACGTCTGTTGATTTGGCGGATATATGATTGGAAGCAGCCAGAACAAGGAATATCATAGACACCATGTGACTCTTGGAATATTATCCTTTACTGGTCTAAGGAAACTGGATATATTTCTTTTTGTTGTAAATATCGTTTCGATATTACGGGATCTGAATGAATATGTAGCAAATTTTATCAGTAACTCCCTTGATGTATGGTAGAAGAACTTTGGGATTTTGGGACAATTTTATAGTGGATTGGTTGGTATGACCAGTTGCGTGAACTATATTAATATGCCTTTTTATTTCACAAATAAAGCTTTTTTATTTGACGTAGGTCGGTATCATTAGAATTCTTAGGTTCTCGGGTAGAACCGCGTTCAAGATTTATAAAATCTCAACGTTTCGACTTCCACTTTGAAGCCATTAATTATCAAGAAAATCTAGTTGCCTTCCTTCGGGGTCCCAATCAGCCTTCTCCATAGGGCTCACAACTAGAACTTTTTTCTACTTTTTCTCTCTAAGACAATATCAGTTTCTTATTGATTTTGTTAATAATATGTTTTGATATCGATTGAATAAAGTGGTCTACTTAATTTTAAGGTATAGTATGTATGTGTTATATCTTGGCAAAATACAGTCGTGAATTCCACGTTACAAGTACCATTACATGTATTTCACGCTACAATATTATCCATCTATACACCACTGTACATGCCGTTGATGCTCAGCGTCTAGAGCTATTACAGAAAGAAACCGATAATTTTACAATTAAAATGATGGTTAAATAATAAAATGGCGATAAACCATAGACACACTTACAAGTGGGATTATTAACACTATTTAACACTTTTATCAGAACCACAAGACTACCTACTACTTTACTTGGTAACATATGAAAAATGCCTCACATGATAAAAACAATTATTTTAAACTTTCTACTTTGTCACATTTTTTGGAATTTCTTAAAGAAACATGAAACGTTAATTGTGTGATATGATATATATGAATGATATATATATATATATATATATATATATATATATATATATATATATATATATATATATATATATATATATATATATATATATATATATATATATATCATCATCATCATCATCATCATCATCATCAACCCGTGTCAATCAACTGCAGGATGAAGGTCTCTTCAGCATGTTTCCAACTTTCACGGTCCTGGGCTTTCCTCTGCCACTCTGGTCCAATATACTTAACGATGTCATCAATCCATCGTGCTTTCGGTCTTCTTCGCGGGCGTTTGCGATCAAGCGGTATCCACTGCAGCATTGCCTTTGTCCATCTGTCATCCCAACGCCTCGCTATATGGCCTGCCCATCTCCATTTCAATTGCTTTACTCTTCCAATGATGTCACAGACGTTCGTTTGTTCCCTCATCCATGCGCAGGACTTTCTGTCTCGTCTTATAATGCCAAGAATGCATCTTTCCATTCCCCTCTCTGCTACCGGAAATTTTTGAATTAATTGCGATGTGAGTGTCCAGGTTTCACTTCGGTATGTCATAACGGGTAGAATACACTGATCGAAGACTTTTCTTTCACGCAAAGTGGGAATGGGAGCCACATTTAACACGCCGTTCCATCTCCCGGGCAGTATTCCCCTCCATTGAAATCCTCTGCCCAAGATATATAAAGCTGTCCACAATCTCCAAATCCCTTCCTAAAACCGAAATTCTTCTGCCCTGAGCGAACATAACCTGACTCTTTTTCAAGTTTATTGCCAGCCCTTTGCAGTTCTTGTGTGCGTCTTTGCAGCTCCTCTGGGTCTTGTGAAAAGAGAACGATATCATCTGTAAATCTAAGATAGTTTAAGTTTGCACCATTGATCTTTACACCATCCTGTTCCCAATATATATATATATATATATATATATATATATATATATATATATATATATATATATATATATATATATATATATATATATATATATATATATATATATATATATATATATATATATATATATATATATATATATATATATATATATATATATATATATATATATATATATATATATATATATATATATATATATATATATATATATATATATATATATATATATATATATATATATATTCACCAGTAAAATGTTCTTATTTCAATTATATAAATAATGGTTGTGATTTAATTTGTTATGAAAGTACTAAAAAAATGAAACAATCTATTCATTATTGCACAACTATCTACGAAATGGTTGGGTTTAATAAGTTAACAAATAGATCAGATAATTACAAAAAACATCTATAAATACTTTTTAAGAAAGAGATAAGCGTCAAAGCTGATCTTTTGAAGAAAACCAATACAATCATTATGTTCTCATTCGTCCAAAGTTTTCAAGTACATAAACATAATCGTACTGTTTTATATACCTTTTAAAGAAAGGCAAGCCTAATAACTTCCTGTCGAATTCATAAAGATCTCAAACCACGTTTCACAACTCCGTTTCCAATTTTCTTAATGCAACAGTATTGGGTGGATTTTATCTCGTCTTTAAGGATTTCATCTCATTGATCGTATTTTTTCAGCTTGAGCATCCAATGGATTTATTCTTAGAAGCACTGAAGCTTGTTATTGGGACGGAAAAGTTTAAAAATAATAAATATATTCATTATTTGGAACGTATATACCACCGGACAGAAGTAGAACTTTCGAAATTCGGGAAATTATAAATATAAATAAATTGTTTGCTATCCGAAATATATGGTCAAATAAAAATGATGTCAAGATGTGAGATAAAACACAAATATGTTTGAAATTTAAATTATATACAGGGTGTAAGGGAATGTACTTTTGTAAATTTAACCAACAATTTTTTACATTATTTTGAACAAAAAGTTTCCTTAAAGCATCTATTCAAAATGCAACCGTTGCCGCGGAAAACAGGTTTAATTTTAATTTTCTTAACAATGGCAACGTCTATATTCGTCTTGTTTATATAGATCTATCGGAATTACGTTTCTGTTGCATTGGCCTCTTAAGGTATTATTTGAAAATAAAATATAATATTTTTATAGTCATTGATTCCATACTTTTCCTCATAAATTTAATTTGTTCTGTTACAAAAAGAAAAGAAAAACTTACACACTATTGTCGTTTAATGTCAAAACTGAAATTAATAGTAGTACTTTCAAGGCGTGTCCTTGAGAATGACAAAGTTAGACTGAAAAATTAAGGAGTTTTCCGTATCCCATGCTCAGGCTGTAACAAGACCTACATCGGACAACCAAACCCAATAATATCTGCTACAATCGAGGAACACAAAACAAGCATACGGAATAAGCAAACAACATAGGCATTATTCCCACACCAACTAGAAACAGGGCACAAAATGAACTTTGATGGATACAAAGAGATAGCGAACATAAATAATTTTCGAACACGCCTGATCAGAGAAGCCATAAAAAGGGACGACGCTCTATACTTGCCACCAATGTCGAAAAGCGTTCTTTAAAATAAGTATAAATTTTTATTTATATTCTTCAATATTTTTATTTATGAAACATTTTTTACTGTATTTGAAGAATACCTTTATATACGGTATTTGAAGAATACCTAGAAGTATACCTTTTTTATTTTGACAAATTACCAAATAAAAGGCTGGGTAAGGCCGGATGCTATCTGAGAAGTGTTCTATGTTGCACACTCGCCAGTCGGGTAGGTTTCCTGATAGACTTATGTGTAACATATAACCAAGGGTTGATAACCTGAGGGGAGTGCTGACCTGGGTTGTCGGTGGCTGATGACCGTGGTTCGAAACCCACGTTAAGCTGTAAGTCCAGTCGCTAAATAGCCTTAGTTGCTAATGCGCATCTAACCCTAATATAATACCTTTACCTTTGTAACTTATGCAATATAAATTAATGTAATATTAGTTATAAAATTTCTTATTTTTATCCTTGGAATGGAAAAATTAATCATACATATTTTTCAAATAGTGTTGTAATTTGAAATGTCTCAATGCTGAAAACACGCTTAAAAGTGTACAATAATGATAAGCTTTAAAGTATACAATAATGATACTATCAATAATGATATTCTCTTGCCGGGCTACCAAATGTGTTTTGTTTGTATTGTTTGTATTGACACATATCTGCGTCAATATAGCATACTACACGTGTCGATATGACACGTTATATACTAAAATCGTATTTTTTTAACAGAAAAGCTCATGTCCGTTCAACATGTTATTTTCAACTCATGTTATTCTCATGTTATTTTCAACTCTCGTAATCTCGTTTTCGGTATATTCTTCGTGAACTTTTGTGATCAAGCGGTATCCACTCCAAGATTGCTCTGGTTCATCTGTCGTCACATTGTCTCACCTGCCCACCTCCATTTTATCTGATTTACTCTTCCAATGATGTCACATACTTTCATTTATTCTCTGTTCTATGAGCAGGGCTTTCTCTCCCACCTTGTTCTGCCATAATGGGCAGGACGCACTGATCAAACTTTTCTCTTCAAGCAAAGTGGAAGTTTGTTCTTAAACACCATTTTGAGCTTGCTAAATGCCTGCCAGCCATATTTAACACATGTAATATGTAACACGTCATTCCACCTCCCGGACAGTATTTCACTCCATTAAAATACCCTCCCCAAGATATATGTAGTGATGCACAACATCCAAATACCTTCCTAAAATAGAAGCTCTTCTATCCTCGGTAAATTTATTGAGCATTCCTTGACTCAGGGAATGTGTCAGGGTTGTTTTCAAGCCAAATGGTTCTCTAGCCCTTTGCAGGTCTTATATGTGTCTTTTTAACTCCTCTGGATATTCTGAAAGGAAAATGATTTCATCTGCGAATCTAAGATGGCTTAAGTATGTACCATTAATCTTTATTCGTTCATTCTGTTCCCAATCCAGATTCCAGAATACCTGTCCAGAGCAGGCTGAAAAAGAATAGGAATATTGTATCAACCTGCCATACACCCAGTTTTACATTAATTTTAAATTCAAGATCATCAAGATGAGCTGTCGCAGTAGCTTCGTCATCATATACCAATCCGAGTAGATTTACGTAACCTTTAACTTAAATAACATAATTTAATAACCGTCTGAAGGAATGAACTAATTTTAATATTTTACCTCACCTTCTATATTCATTTAACCGGACACTCTGATTGTTACCTATTTCAACCGTTATAAAAATCTAGAAGCAGTTTTTTGTTGATAGGCTTCAAAAATATAACTTAAAAAAAATTACGATACAGCATAATCGATTCATTTTATTTTCCATATTAAACCTAGTGTCACCATTGTCATACTCAAAAACCAAACGCACTTATTTACCAACCCAATACAATTTTAGGATAAATACCATATATAAGTCTCATTGATTTTAAAGAAATCATACAAATTCTAAAATCTGCTTAAAAGTGAAGCACTGAAACAACAAGATTAAAACCAAATGAAATGAACTAGATCTGCGTATGTACAAATTGATGGAAAATGTAAAGCACGAAACTATGCTAATAGAAGATGGGCCACAAGTATTCTGCTTCAAAACTCGTATATATGTTTGACACAGTCTTAAAAATGTATATACCCAGTATCAGTAGTAAACAAATACTTTATGTGTTTACAACGCAGCGGTCGAGAATATGAAAAAGTCGGGTCTGCTTTCAAATTTTGTAACTGTTAATAGTTTATTTATTTTGCAACTTTTATAAAAATGTTTTTTGATAAATGACTTATTTCTAAGTTCTACAATTTGTTAATATAAATAACTCAACTTTGAAAATACTTTTATATTATTTAATAACAACAACAAAACGTTACCTTAAAACAAGTACCCAAAATGTGAAAGAAAAAAAAAGGAAAACTTACACATTATTGTCGTTTAATGTCAAAGTTGATATTACTAGTACTAATTATACACACCATTGCTCCTTTTAAACAATTCACGGCATATTAAAAAACACATAATTCTTTTATTAAATTAAATGTTCGAAACTTCCACCATTTGAGTCATTTAGACCTGGTACCATTATAACCAGTTTTCGACTAGTTACGAGCTTCTCCGTAAATAAGAAACATATCGTGATATTCCCTCACAGAATCATTTAGCCTATTTGGTTTTAAATGAAACTTACATAGACGCACTAACATTAAAATAACTTGTATCGCCATTTTGAATTCAGGCGATGTTGTCACGTTGACACTGTATGAGGTGATTATTCATTTTAAAAAAAAATTATAACCAATGCTCATGAGTTTATTTGTAGTTTATTCATTAAGTAAGAACTGTTTATTCGTAAAATAACATATTTTGCTTAAAATGTTAATCCTTATCACAGCTTTTCGATTGGTGGTTTAACAATGTTGCATTTTTTTCTCGAGAATCTTTTGATTTTTGAGCCTTATTATAAGGACCTTTTCTTTAAATTGCTATGAGACTCGTTAGTATTTAACGAATAAGCGACAAATAAACTAATGAATATTGTAAAAAAACAATATAAAAAATCATGCCCTACATCAGCCATATCGCCAAAAAAACATTTCAAAACTGCATCAAAAATAATTTCATCAAAAATAAGTACATCAATGCGCGCATTTAAGTACGATTTATAATCAAAAATATATTCTGCACGCGAATATCATTATATGCTTCGAATTTACGAAGAAGCACTCGAAAATTTCTTAAGGCCAGGCCTATTTGCGGGCAACGATACCCCAAAAAACTCTATTTCAACAAACATTTGACCAAGTTTCTGAAAGACTTTTGTATACGGATAGTAAAATCTGACAAAGAGTCACCCCTTAGTCATGCCAGTTCGAGGTTGGGTAAGACCAGATGCCTTCTAAGAGGTTTTTTT
This sequence comes from Cosmopolites sordidus, assembly GCA_031761425.1. NCBI lineage: Eukaryota > Metazoa > Arthropoda > Insecta > Coleoptera > Curculionidae > Cosmopolites > Cosmopolites sordidus. Next base: position 41,117 of record JARFXV010001515.1, on the reverse strand, counting down.
CGTTGGTCACTCGCCAGTCGGTAGGCTTCTTGAGAGATACCTGTGGTTAAGCATAAAACCAAAGATTTGTAGTCTGATAGCCCGGGAATGCTGACCGGGGTTTTCGGTAGCCAATGACCGTGGTTCGGAACCCACGTTAAGTTCTAAGTCCAGTCGCTACATAGCTTTCTTAGTTGGTGATGCGCCTCTAAACCTAAAAATTTACTTTTATTCTAATATTATTATGTACAGAGGGTACGAGCACTCTTACACGCTGACACAAGTCAATATAACGCCAATATTCTGAATGATTTATTGACCAAAACCAAAAGAATCAAAATTCTTTGTTGGATATTTTATCAACCGACGTTTCACCTGGATGGTGGATATTTTGAACAATTAATTTAATAAAACAATCATGTGTTTCTTAATGTGACGTGAATCGTTTAAAACATATTATAGTGTGAAAAATTAGTGCTAGTAATTTCAACTTTGGCGTTTCAACGACAATAATGTATAAGTTTTTTTTTTTAGTTTTAATTTTTTACTTTTAGTTTTGGTAATGTATAAGTTTGTTTCAAATCACAACAAAATGCCGAAACGTTTGGAATAAATGACTACAGAAATATTACATTTTGTTTTCAATTAATCCCTTAAGGGGCCAATGCAACAAAAACTGAATTCCGATGGATTTGAATAAACAAGACGAAAATAGACGTTGTTAAGAAAATAAAATCTGTTTTTACGTCATCCTCTTCCTCTTAGCTTTGGTTTCCCAATTTCTGTAAGAAAGAATGGCTTCATTTCAAGTCGAGAAATTACCAATTATATTGCTTCTTGTTCTGAAGTCACTGTGTGTGGAGAAAAAGAGTAAGACTGCGCTAGATCCTCGAAATATACCATAGTAACAAACGGTGATGAAAATATCACGGTCTAGGGGGGTGTTTTAGACTTGGACTTGAAATTTAGTATTAATTGATGGGATCCTGAACGCTCGGAAGTATTTAAACATATTGTAAAAAAAAATGTTCAAAAACGCAGCAGGAATGTCTTCATATACCAGCAAAACGACTTGAAGCGCATGGCGAAGGTTACAGAAGATTGGCTGCTCTACAATGCCGAAAGAAGGTCGATTACTGTGACATTTAATAAATCGAATAGTGAAAAAAAACCAATTGTACAAATATTAATTATTTAAAAACTGTAGTACTCAGAATGCAACAATTTGTAAAAGAATGCAAGTTGTATTTCAAGAGTGCAAAAATGCAAGTATAAATGTAGAATATATTAACCATCATGTTCAAAGCACGCAAGGAAAGTGAAGGAAGGTACAGCAATAAAGTTAGAATGCTGAGAGACAAGTTCAGCTCGGTGTGTCCCACTCACGGCATAAATATATGTTTAAATTGATCAAAATTGACTGTTAGTATTGGGAGGGATCCTGGGAAACTTAACCCTCTGGAGATAAATCGTCAGTTAATAACCAGATTGCGTAAGATTGTATGGCCTCCTAAGAAATATTCTGCACTGATTACTCGTCTAGGAGAATGCTTATCGAGTTGAACCGGTAGTCGATTACCATGATTCAAAGCCTATATTAAAAAGTCGTTAAATCACCTTATCGCTAATGTGCCTCTAATTTTAATTCTGCGGATGATTGTCAAGTACTGCCCAACATCACAATTTTATTATTTTTTTGGTCTAGACGGTGTCGAGACTGCGCTACATGTCACTGATCCACTGCTGCTCACCACTCAGCATGCCACCGAAAATTTTTTCATGATCATGATTACATTTTTTCTCAAATTTTCACGAAAGATACATTCTCACAATTTTTTTAGATGCTACGTCTGAACGAAAACCCACCAAACCTACAAACCATTAAAACTTGAACCCAAAAAGTAAGTCATTTTTTAGAGTATATTTCGCAAAATTCAACTTAAGTTCAAATTAACCTCGTTCCTGGAGAAGAACTATATATTGATAAAGCTATCGTCAAATTCAAATGGAAAGTGAGTTTTATAACATTTAAACCTAAGATGCCAACTAAATGGGAAGTGAGAATCTATATATTGGCAAATTCCGGAACTTGCTAATTTTACCACACAAAAATTTGATCTATATATGTATCTAGGCCAGATCTATTTATCTATCCTGCTAGTAGCAGAATAATTTTACATTTAGAATAAGATTTACCATATTTTGACTTTTCGTCTTCAACATATAGTTTGGCAACGGAATTTTTGAAATTGAATTTCTATATAAGTGGTATTATTCAAGAAAATAGAAAACTTGTACCTGTTGTCATAAAAAAATCCAACATTTGATATTAATCGTACAATAGCCTTTCCATCTGACATTTTACTTTTATCATGCAATAAGTAGAACCATACGCGACGTCAGCGGTACTTAAACCAACGGTGGTATCAGGTTATAACACACATATGGATAACGTTGATAAGGCGGATCAATACAATGCCACATACTCTTTCTTAAGACGCAAAAATGGCGGAGGACTGTTATTTTTTTGGGGTTGTTGAATCAACTTAAGTGATTCTCGCTCAAGAATCAGGGCTTTAATCCGCCTACAGAATTTTGATACTAATGTAAAGTCGAATGGTTGGTTACACATTATGTGTAAACTATTAAAAAGGAAAATAAACACTTTGCTGTCTGCTCCAATAGAAAGCGATTCCTGCGATATCTAACCAAACAAATCTAGACTTCCCATCGGAGAGTATTTTGGGGAATATCATTATTAATTACATTAATCAATTATTATTTCACTTAAAAATCCTCCCGTCCTTGCTGATTATAAAGGTTAAAAACATCTAGTTCAAAAAGAGTTAATTCCTCTATTATATAGAACTTATATTTATATCAATCTTGAATGATCATTAATAGTTTAATAAATAAAACAAATGTTGACTATTAAAAATATATATTTACAATAAAACATATCAAATATATCAAAATAAACAATGCTTATCTATATAAAAAATATATATAAAATCTTATTTCTTACCATGGAGTTTATTTTTTTGTTTCAATTTTGCCGTTTTTTCTTTCTTCTTATTTTTCTTTCCTTTTTTGAATAACTTTTGTTCTTCCTTATCTGGATCCAATCCTTCCAAAATCCACTTTTTTCGTAAATTAATCAATTTCTTTTCGTAAAAATCACTCTCATCTAATTTCATATGAGCTTCACTTTTTGTCACTGATACCTGCGTAAATATCTTTCCTACTTCACTATCTAAAACCATACATGATGTATTATATATATATATATATATATATATATATATATATATATATATATATATATATATATATATATATATATATATATTATATATATATATATATATATATATATATATATATATATATATATATATATATATATATATATATATATATATATATATATATATATTCTTATATAATATATTGTTATATAATATATTATAATATAATACTAACATAATCTAATAACTAACATAATAAACATCAAATAATATCTTTATTAGAGAAGTATTAAAATAGTCAATGTTAACAATGTTTATTATATTATTGAGTTAAATAGTATAAACATTAAGTATTAATTACACTAGTTAATTAGGGCAAGTAAGCAAAATATAATTCATTTTCATAAGGACCAAATAATATTTCTACATATTAACTTGGCTAAAAAGTATATTTGGTATAAACGAAAAGCAAACTTATTGAATATATGCCATTATAATGTAGAAAAGGTTAAAAAAAACATGTACTTCCTAGAATATAATGCAAAAATTAAAACGTATACACAAAAATAGATACACATGTATATTTTATAATCATAAAAAATGGCGTTTGATCAAGTTACAAAGTGAGATATGCGGAAAGACCTATAAAAACGAACAATAGACAAAGGACGATAGAAATAATACATATGTATAAAGATATTTGAACATGAAATAAGAATAAACAATAAAGAATCAAAAAAATAATATGAGTGAAATAAAGATGATTTTTGAAACCTCTATTATTTTCAACAGTACGAGACGAAGCCATAAAAGCGAAAAAACAGATGAAGATATTAAAGTTGGGATATTGGAAAATGGAAGAAATACAGCTGAGGAAATTAATGTTCGGAGACTACATGTACCATAAGAAATTTGCAACATAATATATAGTATTTGATAGAGCGTTCGAAAAAAATAAATATGAAAATAAATATAAATAAAACAGAAAGCATGATTATCTAAAGAGAAGAGAAAATACATAAAATAGGATTGAAAAACAAAGAAATGCAACAGGTTAAAAATTTTAAGTATTTAGAAACGATAATTGAAAATAGTGACAAAATGGAAAAACAAATAGATGAGAGAATGGGAAAACTAGGAAAAATGTTCAGTTTGATGAAAAACACAATTTTAAGCAAGAGATAAATTCTAAAGAATTTAAAAACGAATGTAAAAAATAGTAAGACTCTGTTATAGTAGTGAAATATGGGCAATATAATATAGTAGTGAAACATGGACATTGACAAAAAATGCTATTCTTACTTAAGATTGAGAACAAAGTAAGAAAAGAGAATAAGATCTCAAACACACAGACAAATCCTACAAATAGTCAATATATAAAAAACCAACATCGGGACAACTTAGATGATCTATACACATGGACAGAATTCCAGATAACATGTTCACGAAGGAAGTATATGAAACTAAAGCAACCACAAAAAATTATAAATAGTTATTACTTACCATTAATTTTTAATTCAGTTAGTTTCACTTTTATCAATTCTTCTATGGCTTTTAATAATTTTATATCATAGGGTGTTACCAAAGTTATGGCTCTACCACCTCTTCCAGCTCTAGCAGTTCTCCCCACTCTATGAATGTATTCTTTTGGCACTTTAGGTACATTGTGATTTACTACTAGTTGAACTGTTGGAATATCCAAACCTTAGATGAAAAAGTTTTTTTAGCGACAATAAAACTAGAAATATGAAAATATTTTACCTCTACTAGCAACATCTGTTGCTATAAGAATTGTTACCGTGTTATTTTTAAAGCGATTTAGGGCTGCTAATCTTTGTTGTTGCGATATCATTGCGTGAAGCGCTACATTATCAATTCCAACTTCATTTAATGTAATTGAAAGAACTTGGCAGTTTCTAAAATAAATATAAATAATAATTGTTTAATATTTATAAAAATACTATATAGATGAAAGATACTATTAAATATAAAGACGCATGAAATTCAGCTGTGGATATCTCTTAGTAAATGGATGAATACAGACTATGAAGATGGTAAATAATTTCTAGAAATGATTCAGGGCCATGAATAAAAAACTATATTTACCATAACACATGAAATACAATAATAAACAGAGAATTAAATGAGATGAATATGTTTTGATATGACAAAATGACATTACAATAAAAATACAAAACAAAATGTGCTAGTTGATTGATGATCAATAATTTAATTTATGTATTAATATTTACAACCGATTTAATATATATCCTCAACATAAATATATCAAAACTCATCATTTCATATTCAATATTAAACTAAGATTAAATGTATAATTCTGTACATTACTTACTTGCAAGTATCTGTAAATATCATAATATTTCCACTATTATCTTTACTTTTATAATCTCTTAACAACTCAACTAAATAAGCATCTTTAACATCCTTGGGACATAACAAATACTGCTGATTTAATGCTGAAACAGTTGCTGTTTCTCCTTCACTTTTGTCTTCAAACAAAAATACTTCACGATCAATTGTGTCCTTTAATATATTAAGAGTATCTGTAATAGTGGCTGAGAAAAACAAATTTTGGCGAGATTTTGGTAAAGCTTGAAAAATTGTTTTTATCTGTTCATCAAAATGCCCTCCTAAAATATATCAATTAAGGAAAGAATATAATTTTTCCCACACAATCCATGGACAGGAAAACGGAACTCACCTAACAATCGATCTGCTTCATCCAAAACTAAAAATTTTATTTTTGATAAAGTAAAAGTATTACAACTTTCTAAATGATCTGCAAGTCTTCCTGGAGTTCCTACTACAATATGTGGATTCTTTGATAGTAATTTTCCTTGCTCAACCATATCCATTCCCCCAACAATAACACACGTTCTCAGATTCATTGGTTTCCCAATGATAGTAAACTGGTCTGCTATTTGATAAGCAAGTTCTCGTGTGGGTGTTAAAACTAAGGTATATATCCCATATGGATCCTCGCATAGCTTTTGAACTATAGGTAAAGCAAATGCCAATGTTTTACCGCTACCTAAAAATTACCCAATATAATATTCATAACTAAATTATAAATGATCTTATTGAAATTAAATAATAATCAGTTGTACATAAAGAAAAGGCTATACCCGTTTTAGCAGCACCAATACAATCATTTCCTTCCAATATTTTTGGTATGCAATTTGATTGTATAGAAGTTGGATTTGTGACTCCTACAATTAGTCTGTTAAATGCATAATTATATTACATTAAAAATATTACCTGCCTATTGATTGGCATTGTTTAATAAGCCACTTTTGTAAGTTCAAATCAGAGAAACAAGTACTCTTACTACCCACCATGATTACAATATAACATAACCTAAAAGTTATATGTAAAACATATAAAAACTATTAGATAACAAGTATAGGCAACTAGAAAATCACAAATCTGGAAAATCTCTTAAGGATAGAACATCAACAAAAATCTTTAATTGTTCAGCTAATTTGAAATAACATTAATCTAAACAAAGCTAACAAGGATTGAAGAGGTATTAAATAATATAACTATCATGATATGTTTTTTATTACTTCTAACCAGTTCAAAAGATGTATAAGAAAGATATATATTGGCCTTAAAATGTATCATAAGGTTTAATAGCATATTTGTCATAGAGGCTACTCCAGAATGAATACATTTCACTTTTTGGATACGATTCCTTTAATGATAAATCTGCACTGATCTCTAAATATCGGAAGTTTCCAGATTCAACTGTTGGCCATATAACATTTTGAAGGATTTCTTCTTCTTGTGGTGTGGGATTCCTACAAAAGGGTGCCTATTAAACTTACTAAATTACGTAACATTAATAACCCATTATCAGTTGAGCAAACAAGCATGCCTCATATTATTTTTCTCTTAACTTAACAACATTTTACTCACAAATATTTTGCAAAATTTGTGAATAGTAACATAAATCTATAATGTACATTAACGTCAGCTTCTGAAAATTGACTCAAATCAGTATTATCAGGAAGTTTATTACTGTACCATCTGCCAAAAATATAATTTTGTTCTTCTCCATGACGAACCTCACCAGATCCTAAATAAAAAGAATATAATAATTTAAAAATAAAGCTCACATATGTTTCCAAACAATCAGTTTAATCGGTTCAGTTTAATTAGTTCGTTTCTAAATTTCTTCATAATCTCATTTAACTCTAAATGGGATTATATAAGCTATTTTACATAAATATAAATATTTATAAAATGTGTAATTTTTTAATTATATAAATATTTTCACGGATAGTAGAGAGCTTAAATCATTCAGAGTATTAATCCGTTCGTTCTGTGAAAAGTCACGCCGATTCATCAAAATGTTCATTTCGCATTTTCAAGTTTAGTTAGCCTCGAGAGAAGAGTACAACCTCAGTTTGGACCTCAGTTTTTGAAAATGCTGATGGGAATCGTGTTTCTGTTAATGATAAACGCTGTAGGAACATTCTATAAATATATTTGGCCTGAACTGATAAATGTGAAATAAACAATCTTTTGTTTCAATCAGATGGTATGACTTACCGCACATCTCCCCAAACAGTCGAATTGCTGCAAGAAAAATTTCTTGGACGCGTTATTTCGTGAAGTGGTAAGGTCAATGTCCACCAGGATAGTTCGATCCTACGTTCTTGGATTGTTTTTATAGGGTTATGTTAAATCTCTGGTTCACAGGAATAAATCACGAGATATGTATAAAAGAGTAATCGAAGATTAATATCTAAAATTTGCCTGGTATTTAAAATTGTATGTATAACAATTGTTTCAACACACAGTGCCTTTTTCAAATAGTTTAACATAGTTATTGAAAAATGTATTTGAAAAAAGCACTATGTGTCGAAACAATTGTTATACATGCAATTTAACAAATACTGGCAATTTCAGATATTAATCTTTGCTTATTTATTCATAATCCCATGATTTGTTCTTCATCATAATCAAATTACCAGATTATCATTTGTAGTTATCATTATGCTTCATTTTCTGTTCTGACATTTTCAAGTTCTGACACTCTTAGTTCCCTTTTAAGTTACTTATTTATTAACAATGTTTAATAATTAAGTCACAAAAATCACATTATTCTTTCACATTTTTTTATCCATAATAAGCAAAATAAATGAACAACCATTTCTTCATTCATTTTTAAATTAGCATGTATAATACCATATTGACAATTTTACCAGGAAGATATTTTTCATGGTTCAAATTTTATATTGCAATCGCCAGTGCCAGCGTAGATCAATGAGATTTCCTGCAGTAATTTAAATTGTCTATTTGCACTCTTTCTATTTTTCGCTAACTTTCGCGTTCGCAGTAATCACGAAAAATATTATTAAGATTTGATTATTTCCTGATGATACTAACATCGTTAGTGAAGTTTATATTTCTTAGATTATTACATAAAAAATGTATTTACCATTAAGATGAATAGGGTTATTTCCCATTTTGCCACTATAAGTAAATTCGTAGAAATACAATGGTACATAAGGGGCTTGGAGTTCCGCATGCTTTATCACTGATTTATCAAAATCTTGATTTGAATGGTACTATATATAATTTAAAGAATATCTTTTTCAAATGTCTTTGTTCTGTTTATTAAAAATTGCTCCTTACTTACTTTAATGCCTGCCAATTCGCTTTGTTCAAAATTTTTACCAGAAGTATAAAATGTCCTTATAGAATCACCAACATCTCCCAGTGTGTCTATATTATGAATATGCATATCGAACGGAACCACACATCTAGTGTTATCATCATAAGATTCAAGAGTTTCGATGAATCTGTCTGAAGTATAAATAAGGGTATAAAAAATGTCGAGTTAAAAAACAAACGAAATGTCAATTCAATGCGAGTCTAGTATATTTTCTTGGTTAAAATTTAAATTCTTGTCCCAGGCTTTATAAATTCATTGATAAACAAACATAGACATCTTTAATTTCTTTTCAATTTCATAATATTGATATTTATAATGGGACTGAAGATCAATGAGGACAAAACCAAATTCATTACAGTCACAAGAGGACGAGACGTCGAACAGAATATTATCATTGGTGACCATGACCTCTAGGGTGTAAAAGAGGTGTAGTACTTTGATTCGGCACTAACTGCGAACAACGACTCCACTACATAAATCAGACGCCGTATTATGCTAGTCAATAAATGCTATTTTGGTCTTATCGAAATACCTGCTTAACCATAATGTCTCAAGAACTAGCAAAATCAAGCTATAAAAAAATATTATTGTCCTAGTTCTAATTTACTGATCAGAAGCCGGGACATTCACAAAAGTAGGATCATTTTTATTCACTTTTTACCTTAAAAAACCTTAAAAAGAATATTATGGGCAATATGCGAGAACGGTATATTCAGAAACAGGTATAACTTCTAGTTATTTAAACATCTACAGACAAGCCGGTAATAAAAATATAATAACGTTGAGAAAACTTGACATATTGTGATGGTCAGGTCATGTCATAAGGTGTGATGACAACAACCCAGCAAAAAGGATCTTTCAGCGGAATCTATAAATTCTGTGTTGGAAGGATGGCGTAACAAAGAATGCGCAAAAGATGGTTCATCAAATTAGATAACACAGGCCTACAAGAAAAACATTTTTTTTTGGTGCCTAGGATTTTAAAACTGATTTTTGCTATATTTGGAGCGCTAAATCTAAATATGAAATCAGTCTTTCTCTATCTGCTCTACTTTTATAGATGCACCCACTTACCTATCAATTTTTTTTTAATTCAATACATTCAAATATGGGTGTTTTAAAATTATTATACAAGATTGGTTCCTGTATATTTACCCCGTTGTCATTCTGCCGTTGAGTTTCAGAAAAAAAAGAAAAACTTTTTAATCCACTAGATGGCATAAGCGCTGTCTTTCCGTTAACTGAAGTGACCTTCAATGCTTGAACTTGTGAGTACTCGCCGTGTAAATCATCATGATGTGTTTTGCTACATATGTAGAGGATACACATTAAAAGAAAACAGAAAAACTATTAGTAACTTTGTATGAGGGCTTATCTTCGATACTTTGGTGTTAGTCTTGGTGATTAGGATAAAACCTGAGCACCGCATCTGGTCTGTAAAACCTATACAGAACATTTACGAGGGGAAAAGAAAAAGTCTAAAATTCGGCGTACCGATATTTGGAGAGAACCCAAAAACCACTTCGATGGACTTATTATTTCTGCCTAGTAAATATTACGACAATAAATTGAAACAATCGTTGCAAGTGAAGTTAACCCGATTTAGTCTCTGTAAGCCGCCCAGTCCCTCACTGCCAAAGTGGCGATGATCATAGCTCTATGAGGACGAGTATTATCCCTTTAATGACCCTTTTGATACTAATGAAGGTGACAGTGATTATGAGGGCCTGTCATCAATTCCTGCCAAAAGAAGCTTCTGAATTACTGGCTTCCGGGTTGAACGACATAAATTTACTGGAACAAGGAATCAAAATAACCTTTTACCGCACAGGAGAAAAGGATCTGCTACCATTCTTCTCTCAAGCAGATAATCCTGTATTTTGTAAATTAGAGGACTCCTGGAAAAAAATGGGTCTTGAATATTTTCCAGATGATTGGCTCCTATTTATTGACATCTCAAAGCTAAGTTTGAAATGTGCCTTTCTACACAATGGGAACAAATATGGTTCAATTCCAATTGCTTACTTATCAAAAATGAAAGAAGCATATGACACAATAGCTATGATCTTAGCAAAGATTATCATGAAGAATTATCATGAACATCAATGGGTGATTTGTGTGGACTTAAAAATGGTAAACTTTCTCATTGAATAGCAAAGTGGCCACACCAAATATCCTTGCTTCTTGTGTCTCTGGGATTAGCAGAAACAAAACACACCACTGGGTTAAAAAAGAGTGATCTAAAAAAGAAAACATGGACGTTGGGAAAAAGAAAGTCATTAACGACTCCTTAGTTAGACGAGGGAAAATCATTTTTCCTGCACTGCATATCAAGCTGGGCGTAATGAAGTAGTTTGTATAGGAAAGAAAATGCCTTAGTTGTGCAAGGAAAAAATTAAAGCAGGAATATTTGACTACCCACAAATAAGACAACTCATTAACGCAAAGCTGCAAACTATGTTAAGCTGGTAAACAAGATGCTTAACAGTATCAGATCCCTTGGGTGTAACATGAGTTTTAAGGTGCACTATGTACACAGCCACTTAGACTGTTTTCCTCAAAAATTTTGGGAGACACCAATGAGGAACAAGGTGAAAGATTTCACTAGGATATTAAAATTATGGTGAACCGCTACTAAGGAAGATGGAATACGAACATGATGGCAGATTACTGCTGGTGTTTGTTTCATCGATGACTTTTTCCTCTACCTTTGTATATAATAATATTTGTATAATAATAAAAATTAAAACGTTTTTTTATTTTTTGGTCCATGGATTTAACTTAAAATATGGTACGGTAACGTATATTTTATTAAAATGTTTTATCTTAGAAATTTGAGCTCCTAGGCAAAAATGAATGCCATATTTGAATTCGGGGCATCAAATTCGTATGAGATCTCCAAATGCCCCAGCACCAAAATAACTGTTGGCCTTTGTAATATAAGCCAGGAATAAAAGGAAGGAATACAAGCCAGATGAAGAACCTTTAGTTAAATTTTCGAAAGTACATCTCCTTACACCTTGTATAGTAAACCTGGTCTATCGAATGCTTTACAATGTCAACAAGCTCGACCTTAAGTCAGTAATCAATTAAAATGACATAGGGGATTTTTGTGACCATTTTGTTAGTCGTAAGATGCAGTCAGTGGGTGTATGAGTGGTATGTATGACATTATAATCCAGCGCCTTACTTTTTTGCCATCAAAAATTAAGGAAAAGAATATTTTAAAGTGGAACTATTAAATCTTACTGCATATTTGCCGGGTTAAACCCACCAAGACAATGTACTTTATAACAGTTCAATTTTATAATTTTTTCAGAAAATGTAAAAATTTGTGGGCTTTTCTCAATCGCCACCGACAACCAACTGAGCGTACGAGCCTGAAACATTACAGTACGCCATCTAACCCATCATACTTAACAAATATAATTGTTTGGTTCATACGACCCTCGTAAGTGTTAACTTTTCAAGTGATTATTAAAATAAAATATTTCAGATATTTCCTTCTACTTATATGCGTTAGGGACAATAATTCTTGACTTCTCATCATATGGTTTAATAAAAATAAAATTTTACGTTAATAAAATGTATTGTAATTTATATAAAGTGATTTGTTTAACCTGGATTTTATTCTCCCTACATGAAGGGAGAATTGTGGAGTCAGATTGATATCTCAAAATGGAAGAAATTATTAATGGAAATGCTGATAACTAAATAAATACTCGATTTTCTATAAATTGGTGTTAAATTTAATGCAAAATATTAGTTCTTTGTATAAATTGAAACAAAAACTTACCGGATAGCATAAATAAACTCTCTTCAGCATTAAATCCAATTAAAACTGGGACATTGTTAAAAACTCCATTTTCAAAACTTTCATATTGCAATTTTGTTAGAAATGCTCCCTCCCTTTCATTCTCTATTACGGGAGTGTAATAAAATCCTTTGGAAATTTGTAAATTTCCTGGATATTGCTAAGAAAGATAAATAAGAATATCTATTATTAATATATATTATAATATAATTAATGAATATTAAAAAAAAATTGAAACATACAATTTAATTATTATTACTGCTACTATCAATTACTATTACTGCTACTATTAATTACAATTAGTATTAGTCCACGAAAAGGGACGATTTTTAAAAAAGCATGACTCCATTAATTTTCTGTAAACAATATTTACTAACAAAAAATAGGTTATTATTTACTAACAAAAGATAGGTAGAGAGGTATTATTGAAAAGGTATTATTCTGCAGCAAAGACTTTATCGTGCCAGAACATACCCAAGAAAAAATGAAAGAATTAAACTATGGAACATTTTCTTCTGTAGATTAAAATTGTATTAACTAATAAATAAAATAAAATTCTACACAGTATAAAAAATGGAATTACTTTTGGGTATTCCTGATATTTCTTAGAAATCTACTAAAATGTTCCTTCACTTCCAGAATCGAGTAATTTAACTGCAGATATCATGTAATTAATACTCATTAATCTATATCTGCCCCTTATTGAAAACATCCTCCTTCCATTCCAAATTCTATACTACACATACTATATACTCTAACTCTAGATTACTAACTTAGATTAGATTATTAACCTCTGCAGCGTTTTATAAGAAATAATAACTAAGAGAACCAACAATACAAGAGGCTGAGAATGGATATATACATGGAAGAGAAGAAAAGGTTAATTTCTAAAAACGCAAATAAAGGAGATTCGAGAAGCATAAAACAAACAGGAGGCAAGAGAATTCTACCAGAACATTAATGTAGTAAAAGCGCTCACCCTAGAGAGACCTTGATCAAGGACTCAGATGACGTACTAGAACGGTAGAAGACATATTTTGAAATACTGTTAAACAGAACCACTAGAGAAATTAATAGTTGATATATGGAATAATGATCAGATACCTTGGCAGCAGGCGCTAATATGCCCGATTCATAAGAAAGGAGGTAAACTGAAATGTGAAAACTATTGTGGCATATGATTGCTTTGCACAAGTTATAAAATAAGGCTTAACATAGTAAGGCAGATGATAGTACCATATATCGAAATAGAAATGGACGAATATCAGGTAAATTACAAAAAGATTATTAAAAGAAACATATGATGAAATAATGGTAAACGCATAAATAGCTGGTATAGAAACAAATATAAATTAAACAAAGCTGATAGAAAAAAGAAACAAGCCACTAAGGGAACAGAACTGGATAATCGGTGATGACAACATTAAAGTTCAATGGATCTAGTGAAACCTTCGACGTCAAACACTAAAGTCGAAGAGATTTACCACTAAACTCCAAATCGCTTTTTTAAACTTCTCGATGTGCGTTTCATCGTGTTCATCGTGCATCATCAGGAGACGATTTAACCCTCAAAAAAAGCACTTCTATGCTTCCCGATTCAGGAGAATTTATAAGTATGTCTTTGATTATTAATATCTTTTTATTAAATTATCCAATTTATTATATTTTTTTTTAATTTAAATTTCAATCAGTATCGAAAAAGACTATATCTATAGAATATTCTATCTATAGAATCATATAACGCTTCTACTTCAGACGCACAGCGAGTACGAGAACGCGTGTTCATTTTGAACGAAATAGAAAATGAAAGAAACCGATAAATAAATGTTAAAAAAAATTTAATATAAAAAAATAAAGTTTTTAATAAAAATACTATAAAAAATATACTATTTATGATTTACATACCACAAACCGTGTCAAGAATGAAAAAAACACATTATTTGTGCAAAGAGGATTTTATGTATTGATAAAACACTGACACAACAACAGCACTGGGTGACGTATACTCATAGACTGACTACGATCGCTTATATTTTTGTTAGTATTCCTATCTTAAGATGGCTATAGTGAGGGATCTGTAGTAGGGATAATACAAATTTTTCCCCCACTAAAAGTCATCCCCTCAACGTGACCATTTATAAGGAAAACACTTTTAATTCATCCCTGGGTATCCCTTACCTAGTGCTTCTCTTGAGGGATAATCTCAGATTATAGATTATAGATTATAGAAGATTATCGAAATACTCAGAAGAATAATTGGTATTGTGAATGACAATAAAATTTGAAGACTCAAATATATAGAGCTAACATAATATCCATCATTTAGATTAGCGTCTCAGAAAAGGAAAAACCGGAAACGAAGAGCAAACAGAGCGAGGAAGAATTCAATTATAACAATTCTTTATTTAGGCAAAAAATCAGTGGTAGCTAGAAATGGTCCAAAATGTTATTTACAATTCACACTTTATACACAAGCAATCAAAAATCGGAATTAATTCTAATATATATATATATATATATATATATATATATATATATATATATATATATATATATATATATATATATATATATATATATACAGCAACACTATATAAGGCAAATTACAAAAGTTTAAAATAAAACAAGGAATTTTTCATATTTTTTTATCAAAATAATTAATTTTCTATTTTCCTTTAATGAATGATGAAGCAGCAGCAACAAAACTAAAAACCTTAACATAGAGAAGACTATTAGATTTTTTAGGATCCTTTATTTTTTTTTATTTAAATAAAAGATGCGTCAACGCACTGGGTATTACTTAGCAACTGAGTGTTAGTGGCCAACGTAGAATACCTCTAAGAAGGCATCCGGCCTTACCCAACCACGAACTGATGTAACCGAGAGAAAATTCCTTGTTGGATTTTATACTCTTGCCTTTTGAAATGCAGTACACAAGCCTGATCTCTCCTCCAATGATCACCCATCCAAGTATGAACCGCAACAAACGAAGTTACATCTCTACTTCCGAGTCGCCGAATTACAGTAGATGCTAACCTCCCAGTCTAGGATTAATATTAAAAATATCATTATTTATTAGTATTTTCGTGTCTTACTAACACTAAATTTACTGATTGATGTTCCCGTTGTTCCTGATTGATGTATTTTCAAATGTATTTTTTTGTAAATTTGTTCTCTAATTTCGTTGATTTTTAAAAATTTAAGATATATTGCAGTGGCGGCTCATTTTTTGCATTCCCCTTTCTCCTTTTTACTTTTCGTTCTACTGAAACTCTATGCAGGAGGTGGACCTGTGGTGTTTTGCTCTGAAAAATTGTTTACTGTGATAAATGCTAGAGGGGCGGCTCCCCAACGCCCTCCCTCACGAGCCACCACTAATATATTGACCTCGTAAAAGTAACAATTTATCCCCGCTAACGTAGATTAGAAGCTAGTGTGAAAAGCTATCGACACCATTAATTTGTATGATGTCAGTATAATAAAAAAATAAATTAAACTGATCTGAAATAATTTACTGGGTAAATATTACCACTATAAATAAGTAAACGACAACTATTAGTAAAGTTTCCAAAATTCTTAAAAATTAAAAATCATCCACACTAGCCCTCTATCCCCTACTGGAATTGATATGATATTTACTATTTTTGCTGTTAATTTTACTGAAGCATCATCAATTTCCTTTCCGGTTACACTTTGTAAATACTGCAACAACTGAGTTGAATTTCTGTTTTCTTCGAATTCTGAATTTAGAAATGCTGCTGTTTGAAATGATATTTCTACTTGATCTCTTTGGTAAGCCCATGGGCTCAAAGCCGAACCACTCTCCAGAATAGCCGCTCTAAAAAGACCTAAAATTAAAAATTAAATTAATAAAAAAATATACATATTATGATTCAATTATAAATATAAAGCTATTGAATTCACTTTAAATCAGTTCATCTCTAGTAATTTACCTTGAGATAAGGGACTCAGTAAATGATATGAAACTGATGCAGCTCCAGCACTTTGTCCAAATATTGTAACTTTTTCAGGATCACCACCAAAATTCTTGATATTGCGTTGAACCCATTTTAATGCTAGTATTTGGTCCAGCATTCCAGTATTTCCAGGAATCACATTGTCACCAGCCGAAAGGAATCCTAAGTATAACCAACCAATAATTCAACCAACCAATAATATAAGCAACCAATAATACAATAACCAAGTTGGCTAAATACAGCCAACCAATAATGAAAATATTAAGCAAAAATATCATACCGAATGGTCCTACTCGATAGTTAATAGAAACCATAATAACATCATATTCCATAAAAAATTGAGGCCCCACGCCCCATTCTAAAATACCAGAGCCCTCCACAAATCCACCGCCATGAATAAAAAACATAACTGGTAAGCCAGCTGACGCATTGGAAGGTAAGTCCTAATTTAGCAACAATATGTAATATTTTGTATAAATATAGTTTATCTGGAAGACACTTACCACCGGAGTATATAAATTGAAAAGTAGGCAGTCTTCAGTTTCTAAATCAGAATCCATAGTGACTTGGTAGCAAATACCTTTTTCTGCTGTTGCATCCAATACATCATCCCAAGGATCAACAGGTACAGGAGGCTAAATAATTTTAATTCGCCGTAAATATATTATGGAGATATATATTATATATTATTTGCTATTTAAAAAGGGTAAAGTGTTAGGGTTAGAGGCGCATCAGCAACTAGGCTATTTAGCGACTGGACCTACCCAGCTTAACGTGGGTTCCGGACCATGGTCATCAGCTTCCGATAAACCCAGGCCAGCACCGCCCTCGAGCTATAAACCCTTGGTTATGTGCCTACCCATAAGTCTATCAGGAAACCTACCAACTGGCGAGTGACAGACGTAGAATAATTCTCAGAAGGCATCCGCTCTTACCCAGCCTTTAACTGGCGTGACTGAGAGGTAATTCGTTGTCGGATTTTACACTCTTGCCTAGAAACAATCACAAACATTTAGGACGTAAACAGACAGAAGAAAGAAAGAAAAACAACCATCCGAGCGCTGGAATCGAACCAACTACCGCTCCAATGCGGTTTCGGCACAGCAGCGGCAGGCCGCTGTTCTTACCGTCCGCACCAAAGCGACCGGCGTTTGCTATTTCAAATGCATTATACACATATGTCCAAAAGTTTGGAATATTCAAACATTTCACTTTTTTGTTGATATTAAAGTTTTCTTTTACTAGTTTACGAAATCATCATTTCATTACAACTCTCACTGGTAATGAAATAACCTATGTGTGTAAAATTGATTTATTATTTTGGAGTCAAAAAGTTGCAATGTACTAATTGCCTTCAAAAGTAACTTAAAAATAAAAAGAACAACTTTCAATAAAACTAATAAACAGTAGTTCCTCCATGGGTCTCTATGTATGCCTGTAGGCGATTTGGTATGCTGTCGATTAAATGATCAATTTGGGCTTGTGGAATTCTCTCCCATTCTTCACGAGCAACATCTTTTAGTTCTAGGAGGGTAAGAGGAGGATTGTTTCGTTTCTTGATGAGTGTTTTCGGAATATCTCAAGAATGTTCAATGACATTCATGTCAAGGGAATTTGCTGACCACTCTCACTTGGTTAATCCCTCGTCTTCAAGAAAATTGTATACTGCTGATGTTCGATGAGGGGTGCGTTGTCATCCATGAAAACAAATCCGTCGCCCAATGCGCCTCGAAACAGACGCACAATAGGATTTAAAACTTCCTCCATGTACACAGCACCAGTGACTCATAATACCACCCCAAACTATCACGCTCTCATCTTCAAATGGCATACGTGGTTAAGCTGTTTCTAGCCGCGTTTGAAGAACTAATGTTCTTCGTGAATCAGAAACCAAGCCAATTCTTAACTCATCGGAGAACATCACGTTATTTCAGCTAGATCTATGATCCAACATTTCTCGAGCCTATTGCAGTCTTACAATTTTTGGTTGAAGGGTTAGTTTGGGAACACGTAAAGGTCTTCTGCGATACAAATTTACCGCTTTCAGTCTACGTGTTATCGTTTGTCATGAAACATTTACCCCTCTAAGCTTAACAAACTCCTTTGATATACCACTTGTAGATTCCAGTCGATTTCTACGAGTTATCATTGATATCTGCCGGTCTTGTACAGC
This sequence comes from Cosmopolites sordidus, assembly GCA_031761425.1. Taxonomy (NCBI): domain Eukaryota; kingdom Metazoa; phylum Arthropoda; class Insecta; order Coleoptera; family Curculionidae; genus Cosmopolites; species Cosmopolites sordidus. The sequence goes on along the minus strand of JARFXV010001515.1, from coordinate 22,222 downwards.
TGTTGTACATCGTTTCCTACTACTTCTGGGCAATCTTTTACGTCATTTGTCTCTTGGAATTTGTTATGAATTTTCAATACAGCACTTTAGAACTCCTATAATTTCCGTGATATCACTTTGATTAAAGCCCTGTTTTAACAAAGCGATTACTCTTGATCTGTTAAAATGAGATATTATGTTTCTAAGCATTTTTAAACGGATTAATTGAAAATTGAAAAAGAACTGAAATAATGTGTAAATACCAGTATCAACGGAATGGGCAAAAATCGAAAAACTTGTGTTATCAGCAAAACAATGCTTTTGTTATTTTCATTTAAGAACTATCTAAAATAAGTATCTATCACAATTTTTAGAGTATCATAGGCGTAGGTATCCTATTTGTAAATATTCCAAACTTTTGGACATATGTGCATATTGTTTTACTAAACATCGTTTATCATATGGTATTTATTGCCTAAAAAATAATGTTTATTGTGTTGAATATTTTGTATCTGGATATTCCAGCAGTAGTTTCACACCAACAAAACTATGTTCGTGTATATCGCGTGTAGCAAAGTATTTACAAACGACAACTGATAAATAATGGAGATGTGAACTCTTCTCTTAAGTACAGCACTGATGAGAGAAAACTCTCACTTCGCCGACGAAAGACTGTCGCAACACCCTTATATACCTATATACCATACCTTATACTACCTTATATACCATCGCCTATGTAGTTCTGCCAGGCCTACAAATAGAGAATTTTGCGCTCGATGACGAAAATGCCTCTTCCTATTCCGGTGGGATACGAAACTGTTTAATGGAAAACATGAGAATTTAAGACTCTACCAAACTCAAGAGATCTCACGATATACGACTTCGTTATTCTTCATCGATACCGTCAAAGAATTCATTAAATTACACTATCAGAGAGTTATTAATCATCTGTTAACGTCTATTTTTATCTATCTTCTAAATTCATCTTTTATTTATTATCATCTTCTCTGTTGTCCACCTTCAGTGTCTTATGGTACTGGTTGACTATAACTAAGTAAAATATTCTTTACTCGAATCCGAATTTATTCTTTTAATATCTACATGTGCTCTTTTGTAACTGAAGAGACCTTATTCTAGATGAGATGACGTGATCACATTCTGAATATTTGAACTGAAGCGGGATATATCTGTTTCTAGGTCTCGGTCCTTCGTCTCGTCTCTATTGGCTTTTGTGGGGGCAGCCTCTTCCCATTAATGACTACCATTAATGCTTTTCAATGTTTTAAGAAGAGTATCCTTGTAACGAAGTTTCTGATGCTCCTGCCTACGTTTACCATAGAAAATATACTTTTCTAAACGATGGTCATCCAGCCTGGCCAAATGCTGGATTGGATATTGGTTATAAAAATGTTCATTGAAAACTACGGCATTCTTCTAGAAATAACAAATTACTAAAATGCATAATCTCACTTGCAGCTGCTTAATTTTCTTATCTAATTTGCATTAATATTTTTAATTAAATATTCCTAATAAATGTTTAAATCTCGTATACATGGGACACTGATTTATTTCCTTAAAACTATACTTTTTAGAAGAAAATCTTACAGCAGAATAGTTTGATTCACTCATAGTCTCATATATTGTCTTTTTTACCGCAGTACATATCTACTGAATCGCGATCCATAACGGTATATTTAGGACAAATAAATAATTGGCCCAATAAAGAAATAAGGAATCTATAAATATCATAAAAACGCAGTAGTGACACTAATATTACGGTTCTGACTTGCCCATATATCGGACAAGCATATTCAGTGTTATATGAGATCTTGTATAAACATAAACAAAAAAAGGCTACTATCTCTTTAAAATATCTTCCTGCAATCATTTCATGACTCATGTTAAATAAGAATACAATCAGCATGTGCTGTTTCGTAATCCATAGCTTTTGCTTTTAGATAAACAGGTTTTGATAATTTTTTAATCTTATACTTTATATAAACACATTTATTTAAACCGCAAAATTACCCAGCCTTCCCCTACTTTTATTTAATTCTTATTATTATTAGTATGTGTATATTCCAACCACTTCTCTGTGACTTTTTCACTCCATCCCTTTCAATTAATCGAAAAAATCTTCTTCTCATCATTAGAGAAAATTTTTGTTGGGTCACACACATTTAAGGATAGAAGTAGAAAGTAGAAGTAGAAGAACCTATATAGCAGGAAGTAGAGATAACACTTAAACAAATAAAGAAGAAGAAACTACTGAATGTGTTAAAATAACCACAGATTTAATAAAATAAAGTACTAGAAAAAAGAGAGATTACTGAAAAATAGCCAGAAGTATAATATGGCACATTATATTTATAGATATTAAAAAAGTTTAAAGATTAAAAGGCTTCAATCAAGTGAAGTAAAAATGGCTAATGGAGGATTTGAAAAGCATAAAGATACTAAAGAAAATTAGGGAATTAATACAGATTACAGAGAGAGAATATATATACACACACACACACACACATATATATATATATATATATATATATATATATATATATATATATATATATATATATATATATATATATATTTATATATATATATATATATATATATATATATATATATATATATATATATATATATATATATATATATATAGATTATTATTTACGAATGGGCCCTGGGGGACCACGCGAAGTATAGTTAGAGGCTTTTGTTGTTGTTAGCCTTCCTTTACGCCCATACTGAATTCATTCTCTCATTATGAGTTTTGTTCTTTTCGTCATACCAAGTTGTTCCAGTCTTCCTACATGTTTCTTTCTGCCCAACCTCCCAAACGTTAACCTTGTGTCTGAAACAGTTCCTATCCAAAATTTCACTTTGTGTAATATTTGCTGCTCTTAGGTCCTCTTTAATTGCTGTAAAAAACTATTTGTCTAGTTAGCCTACTCGGATTCATCCGTTTTAGGTATCCGTAAAACGCACGTACGTCATAACGTCGTCGCTATGTATATATTTGTATTGTTTGATTTCTTATTTTTCTCGAAGTCGGTATGTTGTGCTATTGATTTCTTTGGGGCCTAAGATTTTCCTTATGATTTTTCTTTCTTTCTTTTCAATCTTCTGCAATATCTTTATTTCTATTCAAAATGAGCGTTTCCAGGCCGTATACACATTCTGGTTTAATAAATGTGTTGTAATGTCTCAGTTTTGTGTTTTTAGATATGCATTTTTTGTTGTAAATATTTTGTGTAAGTCTCAATGCAGTTTTCATTTTTTGACATCTACCCTTATTGGCCGCTTTTTCCAATTTTAAATTGAGAGACTCGTTTGATGTTACCATATTTTGTTTTTAGAAATGGTGTTCTTAGTCTCTTGCAGTTTAGTTTGTGTCTTTTCAAAGGAAATTTCGAGTCCTACCTTTTGTTGTTGTTTCTTTTAGGATTTCAATCTGTTTTTGTGCCGTTAATATATCTTGAGCTAAAATTGCTAGATCATCAGCAAAAGCCAGACAGTCTATTTTGATGTTGGTTCTCTGTTGAATGAGCTGGGCAATATTCAGGACCGATTTTTTTTCACGCCACTCCTGTATTACTTTTTCTAGAACACAGGTAAATAAGAGTGGCGACAGTCCATCCCCTTGTCTCACTCTAGTTTTAATTTCGAAGGGCTCTGAGATATCACCCATGAATTTAACTTTTGACCTTGTATTAGTTAGTGTTGCTTTAAAGATTGCCAGCGTTTTCAGATCTAATCCTTGTTCTTTCAAGATTTGGTATAAAGATCCGCGCTCAATAGAATTATATGCTTTTTTGAAATCCACAAATACAGATGAGCTTTTTATTGTATAGTTTTTGATGTCTTAGGATCAACTTTAGAATCAAGATCTGTTCCGAGCAGCATCTGCCCAGTCGAAAACCTGCTTGATATTTACCAATTTTTGATTCTAACTATCCCTGTGCTCTGTCTAGTAGATATTGAGATAGAATTTTTTAACAAACTGAGAGAAGAGATATCCCTCTGTAGTTATTTACATCCGTTCGATCTCCTTTCTTATGTAGTGGATGAGTATGTACAAAATGAGTGGTCAAAAACGAATTCACCAGTGACTGGCAAAATAGTTAAATTAATGATTACTAGGTATAACTAACTAATAAAACAGACGGGATATATTCGTAGAGGTTTTTGTTTGTTTATGGAATGAATAGAACTAGAGGTTCTTTAAATATATTGGCCTAGTTTTTTCAAGCTTTTTTTTATTCGAAAAATGTCTTATAATTATAATGAAGGAAACTGATCAAGATGAGCTTGGCTTGATAGATAGAGAACAACGAGTTAATAAAAATTGAAGATGAAATGTATTCACTTCCCAAGATTCAATAATTTAAAATTTTAAGGTCTGATATTATTTATAAGGAAAAATTACATTTTTATGTTTTGTCAACCTCGTCCAAATTTGGTGAACAGATTGAGACAAATCTGTTAGCTCTCAGTATGAAGGATTGTCCAATAAGAGTGTCAGAATGTTCAAATGAGGTACAATGATAATTACGAGTGATAATCCGATAAATTAATTTTATATTGAAGAACAAATACCCCTCCTCATGCCTTTAGAAGATCCAATGTTTGATTACTCTTTCACACATATCGCGTGGTATATTTTCAATGGTGGCTAGAATTCGTCTACATTTCGTCTAAATTCAAGAACTGTTATTTAACATAACCCTGCAAGAAACAATCCAAGGGTGTGAGATTGCGTAATCTTGGTAGCCAGTTGACGTTACCATTTCACGTTACCATTTTCATTCATTTTCTTGCAATAAGACGATTGTCTGGCAAGATATGTGACAAGTCTTGTTAAAAGAAAACATTGTTTATATCAACATTTATCAGTTCAAACCAAGAATATTATGTTAACGTATTTCTATAGTATTCACCATTAACATTATCACGATTTCCATCATCGTCTTTAAAAATAAGGTCATATCACTCTTTCAGTCCAAAAACTACTCCAAACAGTGACTTTCTAAGGATAAAGAAGCAACTTCTGAATCACTTTTGGATTTTAATCGGTCCAAATCTTGCAAAATTAAGTTTCTTCGCGAACCCATTAAGCCAGAAGTACGCTTCATTAGAAAAGATTATTTTAATCTGGCTAACTGAACATGATTTTTAATGGTAGATACGAATAATTTATACACGCTTTTGAATCCTATATATTTCCATGATTAATTGACACAATCTACTGAATATAGCAGTTTTTGAGAGACATTTACATTTCAAACAGTGTTGCCGCCGTTACAATTCAAAGATCTGACACTCTTATTGGAAAACTCAATAGGATCGTATCCTGCTGCTGTTGTATCTCATTTCGCAACTACACTGCTGTTTTTGAAACTACTTAATGTGAGTAAAAAACGTTAATCAAACCGAACAATATAGTTGCAATGTACTTTTATATAAAAAATGTTATACATATAAATCTATATATGTAACAATCAACTCACTTGGAATCTCAGCTCATTAATGGGATTCTTTCCATATCTTACACCCAAAAAAGAATTGTAAGTAACACCACTTCTCGTCTTTTGCGTAACACCTCTAATTTTTCCATCTTCTGTTTCTACTATCATATCACCTAGCGACAACTTAATCTATAAAAGATGCAGTATAGAATACGTATAGCATATCTTATGCTAACAGAAACTTACTAGAAGAAAATTGAAAAGAAGAAAATGAAAAGATAACATTATTGCCACTTTACAATATAAATAGCACCTTTAAACTAATCACAATTACACATAATTATATAATATACTTTAAATTTTAAGTAAAGTGTTAAATAATCTTATTTACGTTAATTTATAAACATGTTCAAGAGATCCTCATCTAGTTTTTTATAAGCGTAATACATTATATCTAAGTAAAAGGTAAGGCGATTATTCAAGTCGTTATTTAAAACAAATACTTTAAGCATCAGCCAATATACAAAAATAATTTAAAATAAAAGATGTATTCATAAAATTGTCTAAAGTATAAAAAACGCTCCAATTTCTATGGGCTGATCGGTGGTTTTGATTAATATTTGATAAAAATTCATTACAAATAATTAATTAGTAAACATTATATATATTATATACAGGGTGTTTTCAAACTTGAGTCATTTATTTCAAAAGGTTGTAGAACCAAAAATCATTTAAATAAAAGTTGTAAAATAAAGAAGTTATTAACAGTAATAAACTTTGAAAACAGACCTGATTTTTTGATACCACTGCTTTGTAAACACATAAAGTATTTGTTTACTGCTTATACTGGGTATGTCTAGTTTTTTGTTTTCTTGTATGATGTCTTTTGAGTACGATATTCGAGTTGACCAGTGGTAATAATTCCTTAATAGTAGACTACTGCATTGTTGAACTCGCATCGAGTCAATTTAGCAAAATTTATTTAAAAAGTTGCAGAATAGCAAAAATAAAAATGTTACATATTACAAAAATTGTTTAAAATTGTCAACATTGGTTCAGTTAGCACAAAAACTTGCTCGGCGTACCCATGTGTCACTACATGGGTCTAAAGTAAAATTCCAATGTCCTCGAATAATATCACAAGCATTTTCCATGCGCTGTTGGTGTTGCACAGTATTTACTTCTTCATCGTGATAAACTAACTTTTTTAAATAACGCCACAGAAAAAAATTGCAGAGCGTTAAATTTTGGAAGCGTACAGGGCAAGAAATGGATACATTGCGCCCTATCTATCTGTTAGGAAATTAATTATTTAAATGTTCCTGAACTTCTCGTCTAATCTGTCTAACATTTAATGAAAAATCTAAATAATTTTCACCTGTCAGTCAACCTGGAAGAAAGAAAGGCTCAATAAGCATGCCATTTACTACGCCAGTCCAAAAGTTTACTGAAAATCTGTACTGAAAATGGGTTCTTTTCACAACATACGGATTTTCTACAGCCCAAACATAATTGTTATGGAAATTATTTCTCCATTTCTTGTAAATGTGACTTCGTCGGTAGCCAAAATAAATTATGTAAAATTTTCATTATTGTTGTAAAAGCCGCTGACAAAATTCAACTCTTCTAGGATAATATTCGGGTTGTAACGCTTGTACTCGTTGATAATGATAGGGATAAAAGTGTTCTTATCGTATACTATTCCACACTTTACTATGACCAACTTCAACTTGACCTCCTATTCGCGACAATTTCTAAAATTTCTTCCTCAATCTCTACCATTTCGCGTAGGGACGGTTTTCCAGCGTGACCTCCTCGTTGTGCCTTTAAGTACCCTGTGTCGTTGTGCCTTTAAATCTTGTAACTAAATTTACAAACATCCGCGGAGCTAGATGATTTCTTAAAGAAAACTTTTCCGCGTACAAACGACATGCTGCTTCTGCATTTTGTTGTACCCATAAATTAAACTTAATGCACTATTAAGGAATTATTACCACTGGTCAAATCGAACATCGCATTCAAAAGAAATATCGTACAAGAATACATAAAAGTACTCATACCCAGTATCAGCAGTAAACAAATACTCTATTTGTTTACAAAGCAGTGGTCGAAAATATCAAAGTCAGGTCTGTTTTCAAATTTTGTAACTGTAAATTTTATTTAAATGATTTTTGGTATTTTAAAATTATTTTTTCGAGTTTTGGAACCCGTTAAAATAACTGACTAACTTTGAAAATATCTTGTATACTGTACTTTCATTTCAAAAGTAGCCACCTCGTTATTTCTTTTAGTAATGAAAATTAGCTCTAGACAAAAAAAACGTCAGTTGAGATATTGAGGTTCGAACATTTTCTTAGGTCCTGAATATCCTGCGGTGGAGTTTTGTATACCCCCTGAGTTTTGTATATACGGCGGAGTTTTATATATATATAACTGTCTTTAGATAACCCCAGAGAAGTTATACAGTGGCGTTATATCCGAAGATCTCGAAGGCCATTCCATAGCGCATCTTTTGCCGATCTATTTGTCAGAAAACCATTGATCCAGCCATTGTCCAACATGTAATACATAGTGTGGGGATGCGCCGTCACGTTGAAAGTGTAAATTTTGTTTATCCAACAATGGGTTTAATTTTTCATCCATTTGGTTCTCTAAGAACTTTGTTATGGGTGGATCTATTTCGTTTTCCAATAAGTTTAAGTACCGGTTAAATTTTCTTCAGTAAAAATCGATCTTAATATATCATCCCTTAGAATTCCAGCCCAAACGTTAATCTTTGGAGGAAACTACGTATGACCCTCTCGAAACACATGTCGATTGTTATTATACCAGTATCTACAGTTATGTTTATTTATACAGCCATTAATGAAAAATGTTCAACAAACATTCTGTATTAAATTCGGATCATTTTGGATTTTCCCAGTCATTATTTCACAAAACTGAATTCTTCGGTCATAATCATCTTCACTGAGCTGCTGGAGAATACTAAATTCGTAAGAAAAAGACTTGATTTGTTTTAAAATCTTCCAGTACAATTTTATGTTTTATTTTTGTGCCTGAAATTACTATTGTTTTACTTTGGTCGATATTTATTTCCAGGTTTACTTTTTTAAGCTCTTCGTTATATATTGCTAAGTTATGTTACAGTTTTTCTTTAGAATCTGCTATTAGAACTGTATCATTAACGAACAGCAATTCTGTTTTCATTTTTTTTAAACCATTGCTTTGCCATTTTTTACATCGTCAATAACTACTGAAAATAACAGTAGACTCAGTACGCACCCCAGTCTTAGGCATATTCCTGTATCAAATTCTGTGGATTCATTGTTATGCATTCTTGCTTTATTCTAGTTGTTGTTGTATAAAACCTGTGGTTCCTCTAATGTTGCTTCTAATCAACAGCCTATATGCCTTCTATTTTCTCAGCGTATGTTCAATTATTCTGGTAAATATTTTTCTAAGTAAACTTGTTAGTGTGAAACAGTCATATTCCAGTTTGTTGGTACTTTCTTTTCTATTATGATATCATTTAGTAGTGACAAAAATTTTTCCTTTGCTATTTCTTCCATATATTTCAGGATTTTGGCTGTGATTTTGTCTTGCCATGGAGTTTGCAAAAAAATTAAAAAATTAATTACTTTCAAAATTATATATTTATGTTTTGTTCTTTAATATATAATTTAATATATGTATTTAATTTTAAAAAATTAAACTACTTTACTTTAAATTAAATTTGTAAACTATTACAAAACTTGCAGATTATATCAAGAAGTTGAAAACGAAAACACAAGATACCCAACATCGGTGGGAGTCGATGCGCTACCTTTGAGTCAACAGATGCATGCGTCTTGACCACCAAAACTTGAACAAGTACGGAGATACCTAAAGACATTTAAAAATGTTTGATTACAGGTACAGGCAACTAGTAAATCACCTAAAAAATATAGTTATTCAACGTTTTTCAAATAGCGTTAAACTGGACAAGTTGGGTTCCGAGTAATAAAACAAGCTTAAATATATATGTTTATTATTTTAATCTATTCAGAAGATGTTTTATAAAGATATATTGGTTTTAAAATGTATCATAAGGTTTAATGCCATATTTATCATAGGCACCAGTCCAGAATGAATACATTTCACTCTTTGGAAAAGAATTCTTTACTGATAAATCTGCACCGATCTCTAAATATTGAAAGTTTTCAGATTCCACTGTTGGCCATTTAATGTTCTGAAGGATTTCTTCTTCTTGTGGTGTGGGATTCCTAAAAATGGATATTTATTATATTGTATTGCACAACATTAATAACCTGATGGTAGTAAGATTTTAGCTTATACTATTTAACGTAACGGGTGTTACTTACAAATATTTTGCAAAGTTTGTGAACAATGTCATAAATCTGTAATGGACATTGACATCCGCTTCTGGAAATTTACTGAGATCCGTATTATCAGGAAGCGCATTACTGTACCATCTACCAAATATGTAGTTTTGTTCTTCTCCATGACCAACGGCTCCAGATCCTAAATATATAAAATGAAAATAGTAAGACATTTCGACTATTTCTATGGTATACGGGATCCACATGCATTTTTTTAAACCTTTTTATAAGGAACTCGCGGTAGAAGAATATTTCGTTATTTTCAGATTCTAATTGAAATACAGTAGGACCTGGATGGAGAATAGTAGGGGATCACTTATGGGTCCCATATTTTCGAGTTTATGGCCTAATAATTAAACATGATATCATAATACCAATTAAATAATTAAACATTACATAAATTAAGGATGGCCACATAATTGCACAAAAAGATAAAAGAAAACATCTGTTTTATAATACTTATTTACAATTACAATATATGTAATTTACAATTATAATTAATGTATGAAACATTTTTGTTATAACACAACATAAATTAATTCACAACAAAATATTCTCCTAGGAATGGGACCGTTAATTTTAACACTTAAATTCTAATTAGACGAAATCACCTGAGATCAAAACACCTTATCATCTTGAGCAAAATATTTATTCATCTTCTGAGTCTTTGGCAGTCGACTGTTTGCCTGATTGCAAAGCAAACGATGAAGACGGCTGGGCATCATCAATAATTAGTCGGCTTTTTCAAAAAATAGTCATCGTTTTTGTCTTTTCCTTTCAGCAAGCAGATTTTGCAAATATTACAAGGTTTCTGTTATAGTACCAGTAATTTTTATGCTCCGTTATATTATTGTATTATAATCCATTATCTGTTCGTTCACTATTTGGACTATTTGCAGTATCGTATAACATTTTTCAAACCTCCATGCTGACAGTTCTTGTGCACTTTCTTCCTTATCATCATTCTTGGTCTTCCAAAGAAGAAATAAGTCCTTCCAATTCGTCCTTCATATTCAATCACTTCTTCTTCTGCAACATCATTAAATCCATTACCTACTTCTCTCACTGCGTTACTTATTGTGAGCTAAGCTATGTTTTCAAAATTACATCTTTAACGGCACAAATTCTTCCAGCATGCTGTTATTGTTTTAGATTTTAATCCGCCTATTCTACAACTTCTTCCACGTTATCTGACACCTTATCACGTACTGTATCTATAACTTTTGCAAACTTAAAGTATCTCATTGTTTTCACTTCACGAATCGAACATTCGTTACTGATCTTAGCAACGTCTAAAATAGATTATTTTTGATTCAATATTATTAATAAACTCAGATTTTTCACTAATACTGCGTACTTTATTTTTGTAGGCTTTGCTATGCCATTTAAAAAGAAATCCAAATTTTAAAATGTAATGACATTTAATTTTAAATGAAGTTCTGTTGTCGACTTTTTTTATTCAGTGGGAAGTACAATTCTATATTGTTTCCTCCAAAGTAGTTGATTTGGAAAGACACACAGCGCTGAAGATGGCAGGGCCACTCTTCATAATAGTGCTGGAACTCAGATAGATATTGAAATGACCTTCAGCTGGTCGATTACGACCTGTTGCTCTCCAATATCCGAAAATGGTGTCCTTTGAGGTAACTTTTCAATCTTGGAAAAGGAAGAAGTCTGGTGAATAAGGTGGCTGCGGATCCACAGTGATGTTTTTACTTGCCAAAAATTAATTAATTAAAATTGATGTGCGGTAAGGTGCTTTGTCGTATTGAAACAGCTAGATGTTCGGAAAAAATTCTGATTTACTATTTGACAATTTAGGCACAAATTCCTTATGAGCGATCATATTAATAAAGCAAATCAGCAATTTTTTGATCTTCGATTTTCTCATTCTAGCTTATTCTGGTTTATTTATTTGTTCGTTCAAAAATTTAAGACTCCAGTGTCCCAGTAATAACGTTGGTTTTTCGGAACAATTTTCGGGCAGATTTTCTTCATGCCCAATTCATTGACCAAAATCAGATGAACAATTATGTAAGCCAAATTCAACCCCAATCATTTTGACCGTCTTCGTGCCTAAAACAAAACTAGATAGCGCACCGTTGCTCAAAATTGTTGTCGCTCATTTTCAGAACGCATTTGAAAAATCCAGTTTACAAAAAGAATTGTTATAGACCACCAAATCACTCTAAGGAGTCCAAACTTGCACTGAACATGCATCAGATGCTGACCTCCCTCCTTATAAAAAAGGTAGCCAACAATGATGTCAGCTCGAACGCTGAGCTACCAGTCCCATTACTTTGTTTTTGCAAAGTATCAAATTGTACAAGGCCTCAGATTTAATTGATTCAATATATTGATCCGGTTGGACGTGAAGGTTGAAGAAGGTCAAGGCTCTCTAATGGGTTATAGCAACACAGGAAGAAGAAGGAGGTGAATCCTGCTTCATGTCAAAACCCATCCATATTATGCGTGCAACCTATCTTAGCGTCAGAATGGACAAATCTCCCGCAAGCGGGAAACAGCCCAGACATGGTGCCTTTCGATTACTACTTATATCAGCTATTGCAACATCACTTGACGATGACACACGTCACGAAATGTTTACGTGACAAGAGTTACGAAAAAAATGAAATCAGTGCAAACTGGGAATATGTCGTAATATTATTAGAATTTAGTTTGTGTATAGAATAAAGTGTATACATTTCATGCTCTAAAAATTGGAGAATATTACTTTAAAAAAAAACAAGGAACATTTTTTCCGTGCTCCGCGAAAAAATTGCCCAATCATTCAGCAGCCATAAAACAAGCGTCTTCCTAGACCAGTTTCTATTCTAGCCTTAAGCCGTCATCAGTTGGGTGCGAACTGAACATTCGAAAGCAACTGAAGGGTTAACAATGGAGTCCCGACGAGATACGTCAACCATGCCGAATGTTAACTGCAATTACATGCAGCTTACTCCATCCTGTAGTTCGTAACAGTACTATTATCTGAAGTCGTTCGAAATCCTTCCCAAACCCCATTTACGCAACAGGTATGCATGAAATAATGGATACTGTGCGCGAACTGATAAAGCAAGATCGACATACCGTAAGATTGAGGCATCCCTGGACATTAATATGACAAATGTACATAAGATTTTACATGAACATTTAGCCGTGAAAAAGATTTGTGCGCATTGAATTCCGCATAATTCAACAATCACTTAAAAAAAGGCTCATGTTGGTGTAAAATATTGATGGTAAAAAAAACAATCATGGTACGTCAAATGCCGTGTATAACATCTACACAGGTGACGAATTTATGCGTATGAGCCCAAAAGTAAACAGTGGTCGACAGTATGGGTCTTTCAAAATGAACCAAACTCAACAAGCGTTGGGCAACCCAGGACCATTCTTCACCATGACAACGCGAGCTTTCACACATCAGACCGAACAACTCAATATTTGACCGGTCAAAACATCGAATTGATGATTTCCACTCAATGATTTATTTTTGTTCCCGTCCATGAAGACTAAACTACGTGGTCAACGATTTTCAACTCAACAAGAGGCGGTTGATGTGTTTAAAATTCATGTTTTGGAGATGCCTCAATCGGAATGGAAAAAGTGCTATGAAAATTAGTTCAAACGTATACAAAAGTGTATCGATCATTGCAGAGAACATTTTGAAAAACTATAAAACAATTTTCGATAATAAATATTTGTTTTTATTTATTATTCCGGATACATAAATAGCAACCCTCAATAGTTTAGCAACCAACGAAGTTTCTTTCACGAGGAATGATGAACATTTTGAATAGTTAATATAATAAAACACGTAATCATATGTTTCTTAATGAACCATGAATCGTTTAAAACATGTTATATTGTGAACAATTAGTGACAGCAACCTGGGTCAACTTTGGAGATGCCCCCAATAATTCTCGAAAAACCGCTCCTGCGGTCAATTTAATGAAATAAAAGTAGGAGCCGAAAAGGCTAACTTAAAAACCAGGCTGATAAAATAGTTTAAAAATTTAAAAAACGATTCTTACATCATTTTAAAGAAAAAAGTTCATTACAATAAGAGTGAAAAACCGAAGAGTTCTCGAGAAAAAAGTGGTAAAGTTATTAACTCAGTCCTGAAGGTTGTGGCAATGTCGCAATATCGCCAGTGCAAAGGTTGATAATTTAAAATTGCGTCAAAATTATTTCAGTGTTTACATTAAACGACAATAATAAGTGTAAGTTTTCCTGTAACAACTGTTTTTTGTAACAAAACAAACCAAATTTATCCGGAAACATATGGAATAAATGACTAAAAATATATTTTATTTTCAAATAATACCTAAGGCGCCAATGTAATAAAAACTGAATTCCAATAGATCGATATAAATAAGACGAAAATCCAGACGTTGCCATTGTTAAGAAAATTAAATCTGTTTTCATACCTATTTTCCATTGTGCAATTCTACATACATAATACTTTTAACTATATAATAATTACCATCAAGGTGTGTGGGGTTATTGCCCATTTTGCCACTATAAGTAAATTCGTAAAAATATACTGGTACGTAAGCAGCTTGGAGTTCGGCTTGCTTTATCACTGATTTATCAAAATCTTGATTTGAATGGTACTAAAAATAAACACATAATTAAGAAAATATTATTATAACTATTGTTTGTATGATTATAAAATTGCGCCTGACTTACTTTAACCCCTGCCAATTCACTATCTTCAAAATTTTTACCAGGGACATAAAATTCCTTAATGGAGTCACCAACATCTTTTTGTGTATTAGAGTTGTCAATATGCATATCAAATGGAACCACAAATCTAGTATTACTGTCATAAGCCGCGAGTGTTTGACGGAAGCTATCTGCGAATTGTAGATAGTGAAATAAAAAGTAAAATAAGTTAGTAAATAAATAATAAACTAATGTAATTCTAAAAAGTTAAAGTTATGCATTTGCGTTAATATAAAATTCTAGGAAAGTTTATAACCTGCTCAGACTTCAGACAACTACAGAATGCACGAATCTGACGAAAATTGACTAAAATCAACAAATTACTGTTAAAATCTACTGTGTATAAATATAAATGCTTTAAAGGTTGATTTATTTTAATCTCTTCGTCAGTAAAACTGACTTTGTTCTAGATTTAATTCCTACTTCCAGCTTGATACTCATAATCGTGATAGACTTTTTGCCAAATTTATTGGCAAAACTTTTGATAGTTACTTGCTTTGGGAGAAGCACATGCGCTCCCGTAAATCCAAAAGATTTCCGTAACTCTGTAAAATAATATTAATGATCTAGATCAGAGGCAATCTTTCATATTTAGAAGATGAAAAGTGTGCTAAAAGGTATCTTGACCGGTTTGTCGTTATTTTATTACCCAATTTTATTTTGTTACTGACAAAGTGAAAAATAATAATTCTTATATTTTTGTGCACCTTATATTACAAATGAGAAATTTGATTTCTGACAAAGACTTACCAGATACCATAAACAAACTCTCTTCAGCGTTAAATCCAATAAGAACTGGAACATTGTTAAAAACTCCATTTTTAAAACTTTCGTACTGCAACTTTGTCAAGAATGCACCCTCTGATTCTTGCTCTATTACAGGAGTATAATAAAATCCTTTAGAAATTTGTAAATTTCCAGCATTTTGCTAAAAATATGACATTATAGATAAATAAATATATTCAAATTTTGGGAGCAAGAAATTGACCTAATTATAAAACTAAAAAATTGAAGTAATTATAAACAGTAAACAGTCAGATTTAAATTTGTAAATCAAATAAAAACTTTTTTTGCTAATATAAATTAATGATATTTTCAAAATGATCTCCACTACCAATCGATGAAGTAACAGTTTATTTCAAGCTTGTTCTTTCGTAATTGTTGAGCAGCCGGATGAATATGCTCTCTGGTATTTGAAACTTTTACGAACACTAAATTTTGCATGTGTCCTAAAAAATAAAAATCTAGAGAATTATGGTCAGGGATTGACCATGCAATTTAAATGACCATGATGACCAATCACCATGATCACCATGACCGGTGTATTCCGAAATTTACTAGTGTTTCTTATGATCACAGGAACATTCTCTAAAAGTGTTGGCAATTCCCTAATAAGGAACTGTAGATAATTTTCCGCATTTAAGTTCATGGGAAGAATGTAACGACTACGTACCAAATCATTAATTAAACCAGACTAACACTGACGCAAAATGGAGACTGAAAGTTAAACGTATTATTTTGAGATTTTCTAATTCCCACCTATGCAGGTCTCTCAAATGGTATGATACCGCGTCTTGTAAATGAAGTGCCATCTATCCAAAGAACTGTTTTACAAATTTTAAAATATGGCCATGCCTATCCTAGACTCCAGGTAAAGTGTACTCTATGTAGTTTCATAAATGTTCTGTAATGAAATAGTCGTCTATTTAGAAACCGATGTCTGTACTCCCTAACTGCTTGACCTGAACTTGACATTGCTATAAACACAAAATATTAAAAGGCCTAAAAACCGATAATTTTTACCACTCTACCAGTTGAGGCGGGATACTTGGGAGCAATCAAAATTGGAATCGGCATGTTTGGATGAGAATGCACTAATGCAAAAGCAGAATTAATGTCATCCAGTTCTCCGTGGCGTTTCAAAGAATTGAACTGTCCATTTGTAATAATAAGTCTTGCAAAAAGTGTATTAGCTAGTTGAATAAAAGTCATTTTTAAAAACACGAACGTACAACTATATCTAACTCCACCTCATTGTTTTTATTTGGTTTACAATTGTAATTATTTACTACTTATAACCGCATAGGCATGTAACTTCGGAACGAATTTACAGGCCTATTAGTTTTAGTATTAAGCCTGTTTTTTGTTCCTAAAATTTGAACACGACGATACAGAACACCCTGTATAGTATGAATGTAATACTGTGGCGTAATTGATTATTAGCCGTATTATTTTTTTTATCATAAAATGTTAAACTCTTTAAAGGTTATTATATGTTATGTATGTAAATTTATGTTGTGTAATACGAAATGTCAATTAGAGATATTGTGCTATTTGTTTAGTAATAATTGATTTTTTTAAGATTAAAATGATTTATAGAATTCCATAGCTTTTACCTGATATTTGACAATTTTTTGTATAAATTTCATGAAAACAAAATTTCGAGGAATTCACAACGATGCAATCGCAAATTTAAAATGTCGGAATATATTTACTTTTTCGCCTCCACAACCCCCCTTAGGAGTTGATTTGTATGATTTATTAACTCCTTAGCAGACACCTACGACGCATAAAGAACATTCAAAGATCATTCCTGCTAAATTTCAAGTTAATAGACTTAAAGTCAAAAAACGGAAGTATATTTATCTTTTACACCCCCGCAACATCAAGCAACCCCGCAAGAAAAATAATTTAGATTTCAAGGCAATAGTTTTGGACAATGTTTCAGATCACACTGATGAGCTTGAAGCTGTGCATCCAAATATAAAGATGATATTTTCCTCCTAACACGCCGGCCTCACTCTAACCTATGGACTAAGGAATAATCTAGGCCTTTAAGCTTTATTACATTAGACAAACCTTAAAAATCATACTGTATACCACGAAATGTGATTCTGATATGAATGTTATGTAATGTTAAAAAAATTTTGACACAGAAAAATGCATTGTTGACATAAAAGAATAATTGCAAGAGCTGAAGCCATATACATTGAAATCATGCTGAAAAAAACTTTGGTTTGATCTAACTGTCGGTAATGATGAAGAATCTATGCAAATTCAAATATTAACCGAAAACATTACTCAAGTTACGAATGATATAGGACGAGATGGTTTCGAACAGATAGAATCAAGTGACATTCAAGAATAGCTTAAATTGCAAGATGAAGATTTGACTGAAACCAACTTGGAGGAAATGTTTAATCCTCATTCCATTGAAGCCTCAACGAGCAGTGAAAAGATGACATTAAGGTCAAATTCAAAAGACCTGGGTGAAGGTTTACGAACGGCAAATAAGCTTTCTGATTTCTTCATAAAAATTGATCCGTCCATTAAAAAAAAAGAAATCTTCTTTTTAAAAGGAAAATTGTTAATGCTACAGCCGACTATCAATCCGAATATTATTCCGTATTAAAAGACCTTTTAATAGCTGTAAAACAAGTAAAAATTACTAAATTCTTTAAACTATTGTCTAAGCCTAATAAGAATTATTAATATTGATAAAAAATCTCTCATTAAATTGCTATTATTATATTTTTTTTTTATTTTGTTACCTTGGAACATATCCCTTATAATCCCATACAAATTACCATTCCGTATTCACGGTTTCTGTATTCGCGGCAAACTTACGTAACGTATCCCCTACCAATAAGGAGTTTTGACTGCATTTAAACCCGATTCTGTCACGTTGAGTTGTCAACGATTTAGTTAACATTAAATGAAACATGGATCATCCTGATATGAATGTTATGTAATGCTGAAAATTTTTTGACATATAATACAAGTGCATTATTAACATAAAAGAATTATTGTAAGAGCTGAAGCTATACACATTGAAATTACGCTGGAAAAAACTGTGGCCTGGTATAACTGGTCCTGGTATAAGAACTGTCGGTAATGATGAAGAATCCGAGCAAATTCAAATATTAACCGAAAACATTGCTCAAGTTGCGAATGGCATAGGACGAGATAGTTTCGAACAGAAAGAATCAAGTGACATTCAAGAATTGCTTGAATCGCAAGACAAAGATATGACTGAGACCGTCTTGGAGGAAATGATTATTCCCCATTCTATTGAAGCCTCAACGAGCACTGAAAATATGACATTAAGGTCAAACTTAAAAAAACCTGAGTGAAGGTTTAAAGAATAGGAAGGTTTAAGAATTATACTCCAGAGAAGTGGCAGACCAAACAGTGGATGAGAACTGGTGAAAGTGTGCTAAAGAATGCGAAAACATTATTTCATTATAAAACATTAAAACATTATAAGTACGATGATCTACAGAAAAAGTCATATGTATGATTTTCTAGGATTTTTGTAATGTGATGCTCATAAACTACTTGGCAAAAGACAAGACCACCACCGGAGTAAACTTGCTACTATACCAATGAAAACGTCAGGGTGCTTTAGGTGCTGGTTAGGTTCAGCTTCAAAATGCTGAAGACTTCTTCGGCATTTTATAACAGTACATGAAACATGGATTTATCATTACACACCAGAGATGAAGCAGCAGACCATGACCAGGATCTACGCTCCAAGATGCATCCAGATGCGCCGTATTCGTCGGATTTGGTTCTACAATCCCTAGTTCCTTTTCTTAAATTTAAACAAATGGCAGAAGATTCACTTTAAATAAGTTGGACAAATTACATTATACTGAGGTTATTAAAAAGTTGAGATACTGTTGTATTGAAATACAAGATGGCTACGTTGAAAATATTTCTTTAATTTTTCAAAATCATGTGTTTTCTTTATCAGGCCGAGAAATTTTCGGACGACCCTACAGTACAGTAAACTAAATACATTTGTAGTAGATTCTTATTAAAAATAAACGTGAAATTTAAGTTTAACTTTAATATGGAACGAAGAAAAAATCGACATTTGATATTACACGATATGATATTTACTATTTTATTTGTTAATGCTACTGAAGCATCATCAATTTGCTTTCCCGTTACACTTTGTAAATATTGCAGCAGTTGTGTTGAATTTCTGTTCTCTGCAAATTCTGGATTTAAAACAGCTGCAGTTTCGAATGATATTTCCACTTGATTTCGCTGGTAAGCCCATGGACTTAAAGCAGAACCACTCTCTAGAATAGCAGCTCTAAAAAGACCTGTAAAAATATTTTGAAAAATAAATTCTACATGTAATGACAAAGTAGTTGTAAGTAATAAACTAACAAATATAAAACTGTACTCATGCATAACCTTTAGTTATATCTGAAAACACGGGCGTAGCCAGGCTTTAATTTTGGTTGGTGGGGGGGTTAGTTTGAAGTAAATAAAACATGAATAAATATACTTACATGAAATTTAATATCTATATAGTCATCGGAAAAATTACGACATATTTATAAAGTTCTTAACTTTAAATGAAATGGTTAAATTAATTTCGTTCCTCTGCGCTAAATCTAAAACCATTAAAGAAAAAATCTTCGGCTTTTTCTTTTAAATATATCCACTACTTCATCTGCATGAATTTCTGTTTCATAGTGAATGTTCATGAGAGCCAAACCATTAAGTCTGTTTTCACTTGTAGTGTTTCGTAAATAGTTTTTCAGTCTCCTTAGGCTCGAGAAAGACCTTTCTGGGGTAGCAGTGGATACAGGAATGGTAGCCAAGATTTGTAGTAATGTGTAAATATTAGGATAAAGGTTTTTATGGCACATATCTAGGCATTCCAAACTAGATTTCGGGGTAGGCGAGATACTTATCATCACTGTTTTCCATACTTCAAGTTCTGCTTTAACCACTGATATGTTGCTTTCGGGAAGCAGTGACGAGTACATGGAAATTGGTTCTTCAATTTCAGAACTGGCAGTAAAATTTGAAGGTAGTACACCAGATAATGCTGATACTACTTTACGATGTTTGGTAAACCTTTCAATCAATTGTTGAATTGTATGATCAAGAAATGGAATGAACAAATTAATTTTGTAATACGTGCATACATCCAATGCAGGAATGTCCGGTCTATTTAATTGTCTTCCGACGACGCGTGGCATTCGCAGTATATCAGCATTTTCTTCCAGAAAAACCTTTGCGTCTTCATAGAGATGAAGATATTCGACGTCAGTGTTGTTTCTCATGAGTGAAGTTCTCATGAGACATTAATAACATCATCTACATGTTTGAATGCCGTAATAAGATCGATGTCAATTGTCTGTAATTGTTTTGGTAGCGACAATGTATAGCTCATAACTTTTTGAAGAATCACTAAACACATCACAAAATCCGAAGATCGAAGCGTACTTAGCAATTGGGCGGCTTGTTGCGATGTTTCCTTATTGTGATTAAATTGGAGTTCTTCGAGAGCATTCACAATCGCTGAATAAATTTCTCTGAATCTTATAATAGCTTCATGTTTGTGGACCCACCGTATTTCACACATTGAGAGCAAGTTTTTTTGGTTACCGACGGGTAGTAGCTCTTGAATTTTTTCTTTCAACAAAGCAGTGCGTTGAGCAGAATGTCGAAAGTAGGAACCAACAGACTGCACAATCCCAATGCAATTTCGGACATTTGCTAATGAACATGAATCAGCAATAGCAAGGTTGAGAGAGTGTGCACTACAGTGTACATAAAGTGCAAAAGGACATTCTTGGCGGACATAAGCTTGGGCACCGTGCAAATACCCACTCCTAGCTGCAGCCCAATCGTAACCTTGATCTTGACCAACCACATGAGAACATTCAAGTCCATGCTTTTTCAGAGATGTAATAATAAGATTTGCGAGACCGGATCCTGAAACATCGACCGTTGGAATGTACTCAAGGAACATCTCTTTAAGTATATGGTGTTTATTATCTGTAAAATCAACATATCGAAGACATAACGAGACTTGTTCTACACGTTCGATGTCGGTGGTTTCATCAGCCAGAATCGCAAATAGTTTGCCTTTCTTTACTTCTTCAATTATTTTATGTTGAATTAATTCACCACAAATGTCAATTATTTCGTTTTGGATCTGAGGGCTTGTGTACAGGGCATTCTTCTGTGAAGTATTCAAATGATCAGCCAGATCTTTATCTCCAGACTCAGCCGCAAATCGCAACAGGTCTCTAAAATTACCATCATTCTGTAGTGGTTGTTCAGGTTCTGGTGATTCTGGTGTAATTTGTATGCGCCCCGAATCGATTTTACCTCTCAAGGAGATGCCTTGTTTGCCGCAAAAAAGTATTGCTTTTACGATAGGGATTAGTTTCTTTCGATTCTCGTCTTGTTGTCTCTTTCTTTCAGAAGACAGCTGTTCAGTGACCGAAAAAGCCTGCGAAAACATTACTTTTAGAAAGTTATCTGCCAGTTCTGAATTTCGCTTGTGGTATCCCGATTTCGCATGAGTTTCAAATATTTCTACGGCATTTTACCACTTACAAAAAGGTTCGGTTACCAACTGGCCGATCCTTTGATGACCGCCTTTACCTTCATCAAGCGAACGTCCCATTACCACGCAAACTCTGCAGTATGCTCCACTTTTATATTCCGAATATGACAACCAGGGGAATCTCTCCAACCATTTCAATTGAAAGAGCAAGTTTCGTTTTGTGGAAATAGGAAACTTATAATCTCTGGATGGGTTCCATGGCGTTTTTAAAATTTGGACTTTAAAATATTCATCCAAGATTTTTTCTTGATTCGCGTAAAAACCAACATCCAACTTAG